>WOVY01013145.1:0-414039 GCA_013436015.1 Rhipicephalus annulatus | reverse complement strand
AGAAGCAAGATTTATTTAGGTTCTGTTTAGTTGTTGTGATCCAAACCAGGTTGCAGTAGTTGAGGTGGGATGCGAAGAGCGCGTAGTATATTTGAAGCTTTACTTTGTCGGGAGCAAGCGTTGACATCGTGATAATGCTCCAGTAGTTGATGACAGTCTCCTACATAGCTCTTCTACATGCGAGTTCCAACTAAGGTGAGAGGAAAAAGTAACTCCGAGTATCTTGTGTTCGTCTACCACAGCATGTTTTGACCTTCATATGAAATTGGGTTTAATAGTTGAACTGTTTTGCTTCTTGCATGAAATATAACAATTTTAGTTTTTGTTGGGTTTATCTTTAGTTCGTTTTAGGCTGGACCATGTTGACAGCGTTGACAGTGTGTTGTTGCATTCAGAGACAAGATCACCCACTAGATGAGGCCCCGAAAATAGTATGGTGCTGCGTCGGCATATAGACATTTTGCTGACTTATCAATATTTACGAGTCCATTTATATATAAATGTAATGAATGGGGTCCCAAAATGCTTCCTTGTGGCACCTCTTGAAATAAGAAAGAAATGGCGATTTAGAGCCCTGCAAGCACACGTATTGCTGGCGGTTTGCAAGTAGATTTCAATAAATCTAATGGTTTCCGCGAATACCACATGCGAACACTTGTCCGCAAGAATCTGATGACTGAGCGAATCGAACGCCTTGGAAAAGTCAATGAACAGGCCTAGCGTGTAAAGTCTCTTTTCGATGTTGTGTACTATAATTCTTTCATTGTTAGTAGGGCTGTTTCAGTTGACCTTCCTTTTCGAAACCCGAATTGCGAGTCTGATAGGATATGTTTGCTAGAAAAAAAAACTTGTTATGCGTTACAGATAATTTTTTCTAAACCTTTGGAAAAGACTGGGAGGACAGATATTGGTCTGTAGTTTTTCATGCACTGTTGGTCACCTCCTTTGTATATTACAGAAACTTTCGCTTTCTTCATTTCTTCGGGAAAGGTAGCAGTAACCATTGCAAGGTTGAAAATATGCTTTAGCACAGAGGAGATACAGGCAATGACGTATTTTACGGGTTTTTATCTGCATATTGTTTACATCTAGGGCCCTGCTGTTTGTGAGACTCATGAACATTCTAACGATTTCATCTTCATCGGTTGGAGTTAAAAACAAACTGTCACTAACGCTGTATTCCAAAAATTGAGTATGTGACATGCTGCCAGTTTCCTCTTATAATCAGGCATGGCAGCGTTCACAAAGTATGCATTAAAGTGTTCAGCCAACACGGTGCCAGTAACACGTTGACCGTCAACAAGAATACTTTCCGGAGTTACATGCTTCTTGTCACGACCCAAAACGGAGTTCATTACCTTCCATGCAGCGTCTGGGCGTTTTCTTCGAGATATCAGAAAAAATGGAATGATATAAGTAATTTTAGCACGCTTAAGCTCGCTGTTCAGCTTATTTCGTAGTGACTTGATTCTGTCAGCTGTGACGGGCATCGTGCGCAGAAATAGATGATAGTTTTATTTTTATTTTTTTCATATCCAAGTGCGCACGCGTTACCTGGTTTTCTTATCTTTTTAGATTGTTTATAGTTTTGAAGGGAAATGCTTAACGTTAGATGCGCAAAAGTTTCAACAAATCTGCAATAAGCCTCGTTTACGTCTTTCGTTCGCGTGACATGTGACCAATCGCACTTACTGATTTCATGCCCGAACGACTGCAAGGCTGCTTGAGATAAGGCTGAATAACGAGAGGCTCGAACTTGCGCTTTTTGTCAGTAACAATGCAATCAATGCAGCAAATACAGGGCAGTGGTCACTTATACCTGATGCTAATGTTCCCGCGTGCAGTACTGTATTTTCAACGTTCGTGATAATTAAGTCAAGTGCTGAGCAGTATTAAGTGTCACGCGTGACGCAGTACTAATTAAATTAGTGAAACCAGTAGAGCTAAGAATCTTTTGAAATCGGCCGCCTCGCGTGTGCTCTCCAAAATGTTGATGTTGAAGTCACCGCCACAAACTAGATGAAGGTTTTACTGAGATATAATCTAGAAGATTTTCAAAAAGGAAAAAAATTGTATGTGTTACCATGGGGTGGACGGTATACAACGGTTATAAATTTTGTGTTTTCCCAGTGTCAGTATTTCATAGTCCTCGTAACTTTTGCAAAAATCTGGTACCACACATATCTTGGGACCTTCTTTACATAGATAGCGGAACACGCCACCACCTCGTTGTTGAGGCCTATCAGAAAGAAATTATTGTAACCGGTGTAAGCTTAGAGTGGTACATCATCATTGTACCATGTTTCTGTGAGCAGTATGGCAGAAAAATTTCAAACTAATTCAGCTGACAAATCACATATTTCTTCGTGCTTAGAAGCAGCCGAGCATGTATTTATGTGCAGAACAGAAAAAAGATTTTGCTGACTGAGTAATATGACGTGCAGGGCAAATTCGTGGTAATCCATCTTGACAAGTTTTTGGTTATTGAATAGCAACGGAAAATATGTAACCCTCAACTAGTGAATTTTATCAAGGTCAGCCTCGTCCGCGATCTGAAACACTGCAGCGTCGTCAGACTGCCTCGCAAATATCCTGCCACCGAATGTCCACACAGACTTCCACTTGTGTTCATGCTTGCGTCTGATAGCCCTGCCAAGAAGCGATTTAGCGCAGGGCACAAATGCTCATTAACGAAAATGGCATTTGGGCTGTTAAGCCCAATCTGCAAGTTAGTGAGCCGCGTCTTCTTCGCTTTCTTTAGGGTCACATCACGTTTTGCACGAGATTTGAACTGCACGATGATGTTTGATTTCTCTGGATTTCTTGTGGACACACGATGGCAAGACTCGATATCGGAAAACGCAATCGGCTCACCGATAGCAGCACCTATCTGCGAAACAATATCACTGACCCGTTCATTTTCGCGCTTTTCAACGCCCTTAATTTCAATGTTGTGGTTTCTTGAATACTGCTCTTGATTGGTGATGCGTTTTTCAAGTTCACACGTGCGCTTTTCAAGTGAGTTACATCTCATCTGCATAGCCTCATTCTCGCTCTTCAAGTTAGCGTTCTTGGCAATTTCTGCTTCCAGACTCTTCTTTAGTTCCTCTATAACACCGTGAGAGAATTCAAGGCTTTGGGTCATGTTTCTTTGCTCAGTACGGAGCTCACGAATTTCAATTCTTAAGTCTCTCTCCAATGACTCTCTGGATGTCTTGAATTCATCTCTCAGTTTATGAATTTCCGCTTTTAGCTCCTCTTTTACCTTTGCAACATCCTTTGCCATTTCACACAACACTTTCGCAGCCAAGCAACAAGTACAAAAAAAAAAAGGTATTTGCAAAAAATACAGCAGACTATGGCAGTGGCAACAACGGAAATGTCAAAAAAAAAAAAAAAAAAAAAAAAAAAAAAACACGATAGAGGATATCGTAAGTTTTCTGAGCACTAACCTGCACCGAGAACCAACAGCGATTAGGCCAATTGCACTGCCGTCGTCACCACTGCCAAAATGAGGCGGGTAACAGTTTTGCAGTCCTTTTATGCGGTTTCTTCAGGTTGAAAAATCGCCGCCGCTAGTCGTCGCAGGCCCCAAGCTCCGCTGACCGTTCAGCTTCCGTCCGGACGTTATCTTCACACGTCGCTGAGGCAGCAAGTAGTGATGCGCAGCTGGTGATGCGTAGAAACGGAAGGGCGTATTGCAGCTGAACAAACGGGGACCTGCACCGAGAACCAACAGCGATTAGGCCAATTGCACTGCCGTCGTCACCACTGCCAAAATGAGGCGGGTAACAGTTTTGCAGTCCCTTTTATGCGGTTTCTTCAGGTTGAAAAATCGCCGCCGCTAGTCGTCGCAGGCCCCAAGCTCCGCTGACCGTTCAGCTTCCGTCCGGACGTTATCTTCACACGTCGCTGAGGCAGCAAGTAGTGATGCGCAGCTGGTGATGCGTAGAAACGGAAGGGCGTATTGCAGCTGAACAAACGGGGACCTGCACCGAGAACCAACAGCGATTAGGCCAATTGCACTGCCGTCGTCACCACTGCCAAAAATCCGTCACACTACTCGTATCACCCGCAGACTAATGATTTGAGGAAACGAACTAATAGGACTCTCGTCAGCATGATTCTCATAAATGCTGATTCCGGACACAAAACATGGGACGTGATCTTGCCACTCATAATTTTCGCCTACAACACTGCACAGCACAAAACAACGAGATACAGTCCATTTTATCTGCTCTACGCACGCCAACCCCACACAGCTCTTGACACTATTCTTCCTTTTTACGAGACTGATCCACCGACTCTCGCCGAAAACCATTTGCCGCACAGAAGAGGCCCGGCGCATCGCCTGCGTTGGAACTTTCGGCTCCCAGAAACGCTCTAAGAACCGTTACGACAGAAGTCACCGGCAAGTATTGTTTCAGAAAGGGGATTTGGTGTGGCTTTGGACGTCGCTTCGCAAGCGCGGCCTCTGCCAAAAGTTTCTGGCCAACTACACTGGTCCGTTTGTTGTCCTAGAACGTCTCAGCGACCTCACGTACGTGATATCTCAGCTGTTGTCAACTGGCCGCCCCTCGAGAAAGACAAACGTCGTTCATGTCGCCCATTTAAAACGCTATCATCATCGCAACAATGCTTAACTTGCCCGGTGGGCATCGTTTGTAAAGGAGCATTGCTACAATACTGGGGGGACGCGTGGAAGAAAAGGAGAATGAGGTTGGCACGAGTGGTGATCTGCCAGATCTCTGCACTCTGGCATTCATCATCTCTTGTAAATAAAGGCATTTGACCGTAACAATATAATTTCGAGTATCCCATTTCGCAAGGGATGCATAGGTATTTAAAATCTACGTCACTGAGTGAAATAGATAAGAAGATGACGCACTTATCGCCTTTACCTCGGATATCTCTTTCCCTCGGAACTTTTAACAATGCGTGGCGTGACACACGGTTTGCAGAACGTGGCCAAACGATACGGTGTTAGCATTGCCATTTCGTCCCCTGATAAGCTTGAATCCGTGTACGCAAAAGGGCAGAAAAACTTTGCTACACAGAGTACAGGCAAAAATTGTGTTCTGGGTAACAGCCGGAGAATTCAACGCCCTTTCGACTATACAAATTGTAAGGAGGGCCATTTTTCACCAGATACAACTATCATGCAGAAAAACTTCCATTGTTCAGAATATGTGTAAGCGTTCGCTTCAAGAAGCACAAACGTTTTCTTTAAGGCAAACAAGCCATTCTCTTTCCCCCTCATTGTCGAGAATGAAGTCACGCACCGTTGTTTAGTGGCACCCTGATACTGTAACATCATAGAAAGACGTTAGCAAGAGACGTAATTGAGGCCTTTCATATCGGAAGAGAAGGCGATAATTGCGTCAGCGTAAGGCTTTCGAAGGTTTACGTACCGCGAGCGTTATAATGCAGTGGTCAATGGATGAATGCGCGTGCACTGGGGCTGCCTAAGTCGGTTTTATAATACTTTGCATCATTACGTGTTGTGTGAAGATTCCCTGCATATTTATGTGTATAATTTCTCTGTATACAGGCTGGTTAAATGTCCAAGAAGGAATATTAACCATATTGGCTGACGTGACCTAACGGGTCTGCAACAAGGCAGAAAAACTTTATGATCGATATGTCAACACAACTTATGACACGAACACTCACCTTTGCCATTACTACGATGATTGATCAAAGTGGTCGTTGTGCATTGAATGTCGCTTCCGTGTAGTCTTCCAGCGGGAATCCTGCGCAGAAAAGATATTGTTGTCTCTCTGAATCGTTGGTTCACGACGCCTTGCTTTCGCGCGCTTTCTGTTGTCCCATGCTCGAAATGATGATTTGGTGCAAAGTGACTGGCCGCTTCATGGGCGCGTGCCTCGTGTTCACGCGCGGGAAATTGTCATTCGTGAATTGCATAACGTACATGATGCCGTTCTAGCTGAAATATCAACCATACCGCGAGCACCGTTTTTTGCGTTACAATAGACGCTTCCACTGGAAGGTTGCGTATGTGAAGGCCGTCGCACTGTTGAACACCGCTATGCATCACACCATCACTTGAAGGTTTGTTTTCATAAAAAACCAGGGGCCGCGATGTTTGTTCATGAAATGAATTTTGCGAAGTAGCGGCAGCAAGCAACACTGCTAGCACTAAAGTTGTAACTAATTGTAAAACCGACCAGACATTGTAGTGTCGATCCCGAACTGTTTGAACACGGATAAAAAAGAAGGAAAATAACTTCGATCTATAGCAAGGTTCCATGTGAAACATTTGATGAATTTACTGCAATTTCGCGCCATTCTTTCATGTGCTAGTTGCCTTCACTGCACCACTTTCGTGCGTAGAAGGAAAGTTGCTTCGAGGTAATCGGTGAACATTATTTTTGTAGCGTTAGCTACACTGGCCTCGCTGAGCCAATTTGGCGTGACACTGGTCTGGGCGTGCGCAATGATATTCTGCCACCACCGCGCACAGCTCACCGACGGCGTGCGCGCATTTCGATACGTTGCGCAGACAATCAGTGGTGTCACGCACCGGAGCCGGCACCTCCCTCGCACTCGGCTGCGGCCGCGCGCGACTCGCCACCGCCTGTGTGCGCTTTCCAGAGGAATGCCGTCATAGCCTTGGTAGACATATGAACGCCAACGCGCGCGCCTTCCCGGTGCAGTCGCCACCTGACACTGCGCTGGAGCCGCTTGATAGCACCTCTGACTGGCGTTTGCCACAGTGGTATAGTCATGGAGAAGGGGAGCGCAAATGCTGCTTAACGGTGCAGTAGAGCGGAGAAGCATAACTCCCTGGATCCCCAAGTAGTTGCCCGGCAAAATAAATATACATGTGCCACATACTACGTATACCATGTGTGTGTTATTGGAAGAGCTGTAAACATGATATATGAAAAGCTAAGAATAATCAGCTGAACCTTTTCTAACGCGACGTATATCCTGGCATAGCTGAGGTAAGCCACTGCCATTTTAAAGGACTTAATGACGGACTAGTTGGTAGTGGAAAGCCAGAAGAGTAGCGCAGCATTACGCACGGAAGGCGTGACATTGTAGTTGTGGATTGATGCTGCCGCCGACGAACCAAGAGAATACGTGATGACCGAAAAGAAGGGCCTAATGGGAGTCCCTTTCACGTGTGGCAGGAGGGGACGAAACGTTGGCCAGAGCCCGATAGGCGGCGGTGAAGACCAAGGCTCCTGGAATGCCGGCGTATGGTGTTCACGCCACTCGGTGAAGAGAGGTACCCCGCTGTGTAGACGCAGCGACGGCCGCGCACCGGGCTCGTTGGGCCATCCGCCGGTATCGAATGTCTTCGCTGCGCTGGCGGAAAACGGCGTGAAACCATAGAAAAGAGTACAACGGTTTTGTAAGTGGTTCAGGGAGGACGCAATGAGATTTTCCTTCCAGGGCACGACAATGACTCGGCTACGCTCAGGACCAGGTTTGTAAAGCACTTCTTCGGCTTGTGCTCCTAAGGTTAGCGCGGAGAGCTAAGTGATTCTTCGCTGTGCTCTCAGCTAATATATTTGCACTCTCTTTCATATCAAAACATTCCTGTTTTTATTGGATAGATTGGAGTGTTTTACGAATAGAAAATAAGGAATTGAATCTGTTAGTACTTGCCTCCCATGTGCCTGTTTGTTTGTGTATCCAAAATTTGTTCAGATTATGCATACTTTTTGTGCGCAGTGCTAAGGCATTATAAACGCGTTTCTGTTTGCAAACGGTTGTGCATTATTCTGGCTTGCTTAATTCACTCTAGAAACATCTACGAAAAACTGACGGATAGTGGCACACCAAGACTCAACTGAGTGCTGTGCCTGGTCTTGATCCCGTGCAGTGTCCTTGTGCTTCTTAGCGCTAATGTTCTGAAATATTTTAAGTGCTTGTTTTTTCGCTTTTCGTTGGTAGGAATGTGTGCTATACGCGACAAAATGCGGGTATCAATAATATTTGAGAGTCAACAGCCTCATCCAAAGCGGTGCATACTTGCCGGTCACCAGAACACTAATCTACCTTTGCCTGAATGTCTAATCTACCCTGGCCTTATTTCCATGTCCGATTTAACCTTCTTTTCTAAGTGGAGTATTCGGTCTACCAAGCGCTTCTGGTTGTATTAAGACTTGGTCTCCTGCAGCAGGTGTTTGAGGAGGTTCCATTTTCCCCCAATGCTCATCTGACTATGCACCATGTTGCAAATCTCGTCCCAATGCTGTTTTTCAGAGTGTGACAGTGAGCGGTTATTTTCTGGTCAAGACTTGCGATGCGTTTTCGCAGTCTTCGAATCATACGGTGTGCTTTTCACCTGGCAAGGAGGGCGCTCTTAGCCTCAAGAAGATGAGCGAGCCTGCTATCCATTTTATTGACTGGAATATCAGTCCCTATCGTTTTGGTGGACAACTTGACGTCCTTGACCAGCTGAGAATACCACTTGTCGAAATACGGTGGGTCATTATTCTCCTTCGCGCTCTCCGCTCTGATATTACGGAAGAGGTCCAAATCGGTGAATTTGAAACCTTTAGGGGCTTTGCCTGAATGTGTAATATTGTACTCAGAATACAAGGGTCGCCCCCCAAGTCCTCTCCGAAGTTTAACCTTGATACCTCTTTGATACCTAGAGCAAGAACCTTGATACCTAGAGCAAGAATTTCCAGTGCGGGTGGGAAACTTGGGGCCAGTGACCAAAGTCATATTCAGATCCGATGCCGCTTGCCCGAGCTCGTCTTCCCTGGCAGTGGTGCGAGTGTGGCCTCAAGCATGATGAGGTGCGTTGAAATTTCCTGCTATATCTATGGGTGTGTCCACTTTCCTAGTGATCGTAATGGCTTTTGATAACAACGAGGTGAAGTGCTGGTGCCTGCCTTTTGGAGAGCTATATATGTAAAGTATGAAAATGCTATTGTTAAGGTTGCTGCCAGGCATAATTTCTAAAAGACAGTGTTCAATCTTGCTATTTGCCATCTGCAATGTACTCAATGTAATAGTACTTCTTGGACACAAACGTACAGATACCGCGGCCATCTGGAGGTTTCGTGACGTGATTGGTGTACCCTGACATGCTCACTGTTTCCGTAAGCGTCTCCTGTAGCATTAAAACATGTGGTCGAATTGGCTCGAATATAATATACTGCTGTAGAGCTGCCTTCTTTGATTGGAAGCCCCAGCAGTTCCACTGCAAAATTACGAAATTGTTTAGGTGTCGCGCCCGCCATTGTTGGGCCCCTCAAAAGCTCTCTCCTGAGAGACGCTGCGGGTTGTCACCATCTGCACGATCCTGATCCAAGGTATTGGGCTGGAGTATCCTCGGCAGATTGTAACGCTTTAACTTGATCAGACTCGATCTTTGTGACTCTGCTGTCCAATACCACAATCGACTCGAACACCGCCCAGAGAGCATTTTTGATCTCATTCAAAGTATCCTTGACGTGTGTTTTGAAATCTGTGTCCTCTTTATTGACTGGTTGTTCTAGCACTCTCTTTTTTGTTGGTTTTGCCCCTGGCTGGACATTTATGGCTACCCCATCATGACTCGCATCCGATGCGGTCTCTGTACAGAGAACTGTGTTTGAAGCAGACGGAGACGAAACCTGCTGTGATTTCCTTAAGTCGGCGATTTCATCCCTGAGTTGCTCGACAATGGCCCTGAGATTAGGATTTTCTTTTTGCATCTGCGCTTATATAACTGAGTGTTGCTCTAAACTGGTACCCTCCTTTACCTGTGGTTGGGAGACCTTGATGCCCAGGTCTGGTGCAGATTTTCTTGCTGCACACCATTAGGAACAGTAGACACCCGTGAGTTAGAACGGCCCTTGAATCTAGAATGTCCTCGGGATCTCTACCAGCCCCTTGCTCTTCCTCTGGAACGGGATCGCCCTCCAGGGGATTTTAGCTGTTGCCTGACGTCAGGTGGGCGCCAGCGGCTGCTCGGGCGCTCAGTCGTAGCGTGGCCTCCTGCAGTGGCAGGTAATGATGGGAAGTCTCCTCCACCATCTGGAAAGTTCACGTCGTCGGCGTCTTGTTCCGCCAATTTCATCGTATAATACCTCCGTCGCTGTCGTCTTCATCGACGGACTATGTAGGGCACTTGAAAATGATGGTTGCACGTCTTGTCTGCCGTGAGATGTGGGCCCCCACAAAACTTGCATTTTGGGGTGCAGATGTGATCCTTCGAAGGAGATGACATACCACAACCTCTATGAACCTCCTCTTCTGAATGGGGACAAAGGTCGGCTCGATGACCCAGCTTTTCACAGGCATAAGAAACATCCGTCTGTCGATGATACAGGCTGCAGCGAACCAAACTGTTTCCACATATGACGTAATTTGGGATTTTCGGTCCTTTAAAGAGGATGATCACCGTGGTGCAATTCATTCTTTTCACTTGGAGTGCAGTCGTGTTCCTTGGGTGTACGATAAGCGAATAAAAATGTTCTTCACCGATGTCCGCGTCCATACCCCTGATGATACCTTTGCAGGTGTCATCGAAGGCAGCTCGGTAGGCACTAACATCAAAACTGGTGGTACCAAGAATAATGGCGATGATTTTGGAATACGCTCTGGTGTTCCTCTCCACTTGAGTGCTTATAACTGTGATGTTCTGCGTCATGTTCGGGCATACCACGTCTTCCACGACGTCTTCCTCACTGAGCGCTGCAAGCACTGCGAGTGACTTTGCGTACTTAATTTGACTCACAATTCTCATGTCCAGGCCATTTCTAGGTGTCACGATGACTCGATGGTGATCTCTTGGAAGGTGAAGAAGTCTAGAAGCAGCAACACGACGCTTCTTCACCGCAGCACGGGAGCGCTGGGACGACCACGCGTCGCCGTGCATGGAGACGCTTGCTTGCGTCTCGGTCTTGGGGGGTATGTGTCCCACGAAGTTTACGTTTAGTGGTAGCCACAGACAATTCAGAATCTTGAAGATAACCGGGAGTGATATTCTCCCCATCAACAGTGACTTTCATAAACATTCTGTGCGTAGAGTGCTGTAAAACCTTTCCGAGAAGGGCCAGTGGCTGCTCCGCCGTAGACTCAGCCTAGTGCGCTCAGCTGAGCAGATGGGCAACCAGACAACCAGAAGAGTCTCGAGAAATGGTCATAAAGCTTAACCACAGTGAAATACTTGGTAGTGATGTTGTACGTATGGTTTTATGAGTCGACTGGCACCAAAAGACGCTCACAAATGCACGTAAAACTGTCCAAAAACATTTTCGAACGCAGAGCCGATGTATTCACATCCACACGAGATGGCGTCTCCCTGGTGGTCCTGTACGTGGGATCTGCCAATTTTTCACCGCAGCTTGACGAGTCAAGAATTACACGTGTTTGACACAGTACGGTGATTTATTGTTTAAATAATAGCTTGCTGTTTACCTTTACTCAGGTTAACCTCAACTTTAGCCATGTTTTTTTCGATACGGTTGCAGTCAGCCGACCTGCGCTGCTGTCAATAATACTCGTGCGCATGTATTGTGACACGCATGGCAAAGAATGAGTCGGAGGTCTTACGTCTGGCTAAATAGCAAAGTAAATTAAATAATATTTCACTGCTGCGTTATGTTCCGCACCCGAACTTTGTGTATCAGCAGAAGAAAACTTCTGGTAGTTGAGATTATCCGGCCGATTCGTGCCGTTGCTTTCGTGAATTCAAGGAAATAAACACGAAGTGCACAGCCGTAAGTGTATTGTAGATTCGCAATATGAGCCCCAATGAGGCCGAAAATGGCACACGGATGCTATACAAGCGAGTATCCCAGCACGTTTGCTCATAATCAGCACAAAAGTTTTGCTTTTTCAGCTCTTCTATCAGATGGCGGTGGCCGTGCCAACCGACGCGTTTGAAATCAGCTCGCGTGGCTTGCCTCCCTCTCGCTGGCCCATGTTGCGCATGCGTGAACCACCGTAGTGTGACCAATTATGCGAGGAGTGTTCCTCTACTCTTCGCTACTTCCGGCTTCACAAAATGTGACGTAACGGCCTAACCTCAGTATATTCCTTGCTCCATGACTGTACCGGAATATGGTACACGGATTTCCCTAAGCTTCGCTCGTTTGGCTCCATTCAGTTGCGTGTGGCTACTTTGCTGATAAAATATGACCCTGTGATTGCCAACCGTACTGGCTAATAGTGTTGTTAACGGACTCGGCATCAGTTTTGCGTAGAAGTTACCATTTTCGAATGTTAGCTACTGAGTGCCACGAAAATGGCCTTCGATTTATTTCACGGAAACGGTTACTGTCACTGACAAGGACGAGCCGACGAGAAACCCAAAGAGCGCTTCACCCATGATCTTTCTCAGCTAGTTTATACTGCCACATATCATCGCACCAGTTGCCGTGAAATAAGACAATTTTATACTTACGCATTTGTAAATATGCATAGTTAACCACTAAAAAACGCCGCCTTGTATTTGTCAAAACAAGAACTACCTACTATCTGGCGGGGGCCTGTTGAGATGATTCCAGTTGTTTTGGCACCATGTAGCTCAATACAGACGAGGAATGATTAATAACCCCATTACAGTAGCGCGCTATGGAGCTCCCGGAACAAAGCGATTGAGCTCATTGTAAACCCAGTAACGTCGAAAAGGACGTGCGGAGGACTCACACCCACGCATACAAGCAGCCAATGTTCTTCTAGTATTCCATTCAAGCATCGCCGGGAAGTAACCCGGCGACACAAGTCTTAACGCACCACTTGCTTCTCTAAATCGGCAAACATGGGGGACAGAGATCTGCTTGTACTGCGGTGCGTCCACCGGACGATAATTTTAGCGGCCACCAGGGAGCTGACAAAAGGTTCTGCCCAGGTGGCGTTCGAGAGCCCCATAGCTCTCTTGGAGCATCAACATGGGCCGCACCGCTGTCGGCAGCGAGACTCGCTATTGCTGCCACCCAGTCCTGGAGGGTTGAGCATCTCTAGAGGCTCGCCCGCAGGACTGGTTACTTCTGAAGGGTTTGTGGCGACATATATGCGGGTCGAATGGTCCGGAGTTAGCCTTTGCGTATGAAGAGGGAGTGAGAGCTGAGAGTGACAGTTGTGCCGTGGACAACGCCGGATGCCTGACATTGCCTAACTTCAATGGTAGTCGCAATTAAAACAAGTTTTTGCCTTTTTACCATAAGCTAAGCTATCGCAGAATAATATTTGGCGACGTCAATTTAGCGCACGTGTTGAGCAAATGCTCGCTCCTTTTTTCCAAAGCCTATAATCTATGGCTGGCTCACGCGTTGTTCATTTTTTCTTCTTTTAAGGAACGCACCGATAATTTATCTGCTTTTCTAGAGCTGCTTTTTAGATTAGCGCGAGTCCCCATCAGCCGCGATGTGATTTGTTAGCAGAGCGGAATGTAGCAACGGTGACGGCGCCGAATGCTTTCGCGCGTACCTGGAGCAACGCACCCTTTTGCAGGCAGCTACGCATGACTTAGTTCAGGAGGATCAACTTTTGTCGGCACGACCTCATCACGCGCGAGGTTTACGGGACGGCTTTATGCTCTCACATAGTATAGTGCCATATACTCTAAATCATTAACAACTTTTTTTTTGTAAACACCTCACTACTTCACACGTAGTACTGCGTCACGGCATAATTTTTTTTTCACCACGGCCTCATCAAGTGTGAGACCCGCAGGTCGCTTTATGCTCTTATATATTGGAGTATACAGTACTCTAAATTGTAAACCACCAATGCTAAACACAGCTTCCAGTGACGGCTCTGTGTTCTCTGATAGGGGAGTACCAAGTACTCTAAATCATAAACCACTTTTTGCTAAACACACATGCCAGTGAAGTATCGTGTCCGCAAAGTGATGAGTACCGTCGCATCAACGACAATAATCAGTGAGGTAGGATGTGCTAGTACGGATTGAATGCTCTATTGCTTCACGTCTGGGAAGCTTTTTTGTGTGTTTTTTTGTCTAGCTTGTGTGGTGCGTGTGTGTCTGTGAGTATGTATGTACTTGTGTGTATTCGTTTTGTGTGTACGTTGTGTGTTCGTGTGTGCGTGTGTTTGTGCTTGTGTGTGTTTGTTTTTGTTTGTGATATGTGTGTGTGTGGTGGGTGCGTAGGTCTAATGAGTGGCTACGTCTGTGCGTGGTGTGTTTGTGTGTACCTAATTGTGCCTGTGCTTGCGTGTGTTTCTGTGTGCAGGAGTGTATGTGTGTGTGTTTGCTTTGTGCGTGGTGCGTGTATAGGGGCGAAACGTGTGTGTTTGTGCTCGTACATGTTCGGTGTGTGACCTCGCTTGATTGCGTGCGTGTGCGTTCGCGCAGGAACAACATAAGCCTTCGATTTGTTAGCCATTTCTTCTGTTTGGTATCCCATCTGTTTTATTACGATATGGGTACCTCATATATTGTAATACGAAACGGACAAAAGTATATCTGACTTTGGGTGCATGCTCATGCTCATACAAGAACTTGAAACTTCAGCAAAAGTGCATAACCTCAAAACGTCCCAGTGATTGCCTCCGCGTTAGGTCGACACTGAAAGCTGCTCTAAGAAGGCTTACAAAGTGGGTTCCACATTGGTTGTGGATGGCGCCGTGAGTAATGAAAACCAAATGGATGGCTGCATCTTTATGTGACAAAAAGTGAATAGAGTGGTTCGGGAAGCACGTGAATGCGAAGTGCGTAAGAATGGAGACGAGTGAGTTGGCAGACGTTCATCTTTGGTGGAAGGGACGCACACGGTAGGAAAAGACAATCACAGAACAGGCACTGACCAGCAACTAAAGGTTAACTAAAAAAACAAGTATATAAATAAAACGTGCTTACCACAGCGAGAGGCACCAAGGTAAGGCAATACATATAATCTCGAGTATCCCATTTCGCAAGGGCTGCAGAAGTATTTAAAATCTACGTCACTGATTGAAATAGAGAAGAAGACGACACGCTTATCGCCTTTACCTCGGATATCTCTTTCCCCCGGAGCTTACTCTGAACAATGCGTTGTGTGGCACACGGTTTGCGGAACGTGGCCAAACGATACGGTGTTAACATTGCCATTTCGTCCCCTCATAAGCTTGACTCTGTGTACGCAAAAGGGCAGAAAAACTTTGCCACACAGAGTACAGGCAAAAATTGTGTTCTGGGTAACAGCCGGAGTATTCAACGCCCTTTCGACTATACTAATTGTAAGGAGGCCATTTCTCACCAGATACAACAATCATACAGAAAAGTTTGCATTGTTCAGAATTCGTGTAAACGTTCACTCCAAGGAGCGCAAACGTTCTTTCTATGACAAACAAGCCATTCTCTTCCCCCCTAATTGTCGGGAATGAAGCCACGCACCTTTGTTTAGTGACATCATGATACTGTCACATCATACGAAGCCGTTAGCAAGAGACGTAATTGAGGCCTTACATATCCGAACAAAATGCGATAACTGCGTCAGCGTAAGGCTTTCGAAGGTTTACATTCAGCGAGCGTTATAACTCAGCGGTCTATGGCAGAATATTCGTGCAGTGGGGCTGGTGAAAGTCAGTTTCATAATACGTTTGCACCATTACGTGTTGCGTGAAGATTCCCTGCATATGTATGGGTATGATTCCTCTCCACACAGGCCTGATAAATGTCCGAAAAGGAATCCCAACCACGTTGGCTGACGTGATTTAACGGGTCTTCAACGTGGCAGAAATACTCCATGATCCTAATGTCAACACAACCTGTCACACGAACGCTCACCTTTGCTATTACTGTGATGCTTGATCAAAGTGGTCGTTGTGTATTGAATGTCGCTTCCGTGTAGCTTTCATGCGGGAGTCCTTTGTACAGAAGGAGCATGTTGTTTCTCGGACTCGTTGGTCCACGGCACCTCGCTTTCGCACGCTTTCTGTTGTCCCCTGATCGAAAGCTGATTTGGCGCGAAGTGACTGGCCACCTCACGGATGTGCGCCTCGTCTTCAGGCACGGGAAATCGTCATTTGAGACTTGCACATTGTACATGCAGGCGGTCTAGCTTGAATATCAACCATTTCGCGAACACCGTTTTTTTTTGCATGCAATAGACCCTCCCACTGGAAGGTTGCTTGTGTGATAGCCATGGCGTCCTTTGAAAGCGCTATGCATCACACCATCACCTGAAAGTTTGTTTCCATAGAAGACCAGGTGTCACGATGGTTGCTCTATGAATTGGATTTTGCGAAGTAGCGGCCGCAAGCAACACTGCTAGCACTAAAGTTGTAACCGATTGTAAAACCGACCAGACATTTTAAAGTTGATACCGCTCTGTTTGAACATGGATAAAAAAAGAACGAAAAAAAGTTTGATTTATAGCAAGGTTCTACGTGAAACTTTTGAAGAATTTACCTTAACTTCACGCTATTTTTTTAAGTGCAAGGTGCCTTCACTGCACTAATTTCCGTGCATTGAAGGAAAGTTGCTTCGAGGTAATCGGTGAATATTATTTTGAAAGGACAGAATGATGGGCTAGTTGGTAGTGGAAAGTCAGAACAATTGCGCACCATTGCCCACGGACGCTGTGACGTTGGAGTTGTGGATCGATGCTGCCGCCGACGAACCAAGAGAATACGTAATGACCGGAAAGATGGGCCTATTGCGAGTCCCTTTCACGTGTGGCAGACAGGGACCAAACGTCAGCCTGAGCCCGATAGGCGGCGGTAAAGACGAAGGCTCCCGGAATGCCGGCGTATGGTGTTCACGCCACTCGGTGAAGAGAGGTACCCCACTGTGTAGACGCAGCGACGGCCGCGCACCGGAATCGTTCGGCCAACCGCCCATATCGAATGTCCTCGCTGCGCTGGCAGAAAACGGCGTGAAACCATAGAAAAGAGTAGACGGTTTTGGAAGTGGTGCAGAGAGGACGCAATGAGATTTTCCTTCCAGGGCACGACACTGACTCGGCTACGCTCAGGGCCAGGTTTGTAATAGCAGTTCTTCGGCTTGGGCTCCTAAGGTTAGCAGCGGAATACTAAGTGATTCTTCGCTGTGCTATCAGCTATTATATTTGGAGTCTCTTTCATATCAAAACGTTCCTGTTCTTTATTGGATAGATTGGACTGTTTTACGGATAGAAATTAAGGAATTGTCTCTGTTAGGATTTGCCTCCCATGTGCCTGTTTGTTGGTGTATTCAAAATTTGTTCAGTATGTGCATGCTTTTATGCACTGTCGTAAGGCATAATAAACGCGTTTCAGTTTCGAAACGATTGTGCATCCTTCTGGCTTAATTCACTCTAGGATCATCTACGAAAAAGTGACAGGCGGTGACCCACCAAAACTGAACTGAGTGCTGTGTCTGGTCTTGATATCTCACCCTCTTTGTGCTTGTTTGCGGCAATAATCGGAAATATTTTAGGCGCTTGTTTTTCGCGGTTCTTTGGTGGGGAAGTGGGCTATACGCGAGAAAATGCGGTATCAATATTAACTGAGAGTCATCACCCTCGTTCAAAGCGGTGCATACTTTCCGGTCGCCAGAAGCCTCCAATCTACCTTGGCCCTATAATGTCAGCGTTGTTCTATATGGTTTACACTACGGGCTTCTTGGGATGCTGTATGGAGTGATGACGCGTCTTTTTTTTCTCACGTTGGAATGCGTCAGTCAACGCTAAGTTGGCAGTTACATGATAAAAAATGCTTTGGCACTTCAGTGAGTTAAACACGGGAAAAAAGGCGTACCGACGGGCTGCGCGTCGCGCTCGGGTGCGTGCGAGTTTATTGCTTGTGTTCTTGCGCATTATTTATTTATTTGTAGGGGCGAATCTTTTTATAGCGGCACCCGTTCGTCCCTCATGGCCGTAGTAGTAGTAGTGTGTAACAAGTATCACTATTTGACCTCCAAGGTGGTGCCGGTGAGAGATTTTTTCTGTGCGTGTTTGAACAGTAAAAGATTGACCTCAATGTACATGCTAATGGCTGCTAAGGGGGAATGAGGGACAGGAGCATTCGGCTTTTAGTTAACGCACACGCTGCAAATTTTTTATTGTTCAACAACGCACAGAAGACAAGAAAGGGTTGATACGTTATACTCGCTGGGCGTTTTAGAAAGGTTTAGCGAGCGTTGGGCCCCAGTACCATGAATACAGGGAACTAGTATATACCATGAACTCGAGGTGGTTAAAGGTGGGAAGTAGACACGAAGCACAAGCCGAAAGAAAGTGTGCGTGTGCCTCCTCTCGTTCAGTCCTTGGGATGTCCGCTGGATGGCGTTGCTTATATTTGAGCAATATATTGTTACGGATGTGATGGGTTTATTTACACTGAAAAATGGCAGAACTCTATGTCACACAGGTCCCATTAATTAGGGAGGCGATCGCCGGGCTAATTCCAAGGGCCGAAGTATCGGCCCCCACGAACCGCACCACGAAAGCGTGGACAATTTAGAAGTGGTCCTTTTTGGCGCGCCAGCGGACGCCGGCTGTGGCCCAAAGAACAAATCAGAGCCGAGAGTTGATAAAAAAACCAAATTATATTCTCAATAATGGCAGATCAAAAACAATATACAAGTATGCACACTCCACAATAGTTGAGTACAATATGTCACCGATCAAACAACGTACTACACAGTACAATCAGCCACACTCAAAACAGCGGACACAAACAACAATACACACTACAATGCAGTCGCATGCATTGAACAACCAAGACACTTAAAGACTAAAGGGATAGAAAACCTATTCACTCCGAAGTCCTTGGAACAAAAGTCTGAATGATACCCTTCCTAGAATCACTCACTCAAAGTCCAGCGTTGTTGTCGTTCTGCTTCCCTTGAAGTTTTTCTTCCAGGAAACCTCTGTCGTTCCGCTGCCCCGCAGTTTCTCTTCCAGGAAACCTCGCCGAAGTTTCTCTTCCAGGAAACCTCACATCTTCAATTCCACTCTCCAAGCTTCAAATATCTTCGCCGAAAACACGTCGGCTTCACACACGCAGCTGTTGCCACGCGTCTTCGCTCGATAGCGGTAAACACACACAATTGCCTGTAGCTCTAGTCGTCACCCCTCAGGTGGAAATCATCTTCTTCTCCTGCTTTGTCTCTACGGACAAAACCTTCGCCGACTACACGGCGGAATCCCTACGCACTCTGGCGCTAACTTCCGTCTTCTCCTGCTTTGCCACTACGGACAAAACCTTCGCCGACTACACGGCGGTATACCCTACGCGCTCTGGTGCTAACTTCCGTCTTCTCCTGCTTTCTCCTCTCCGCTGCTCGGTTAAATACCTTCCGCGCGACATTCCAGAAGGTTCTCATCCTTTCGTCGGCGCGATGCGCAGCGGAGGCTGGGGGAAGGCGCGAGACCTTACGAGGGCCGTCCCCGACCGATGACTCAACCCGGCATAACACGCCCCTTTCCTTCTAGAAATTTCGAGTGCTTGCTCGGCCGCCGATGTGGGGTGAGGAGGTTCGTCGGCGAAGCCACGCTTCCGAGGGGAGAGCGCGCGCCCGGGGAGCCTTGGATGTTTGTTTTCTTTTTTTTATTTTGACCTCGCGGCGTCTCTCCCGCGCGTTATCGCAAGAATTTCGCGGCGCGCCCATTTTTAGCGCTCGTTCTGTGACACTCTACCGTCACTGCCGAATCACCATCGCTCGAGAGCGTGCGATCTCTTCTTCTTCCTCACTTTTTCAGTCCGCGTTACATTTCCCTCCGGGCCAGACGAAGCTCACTGAGTGAGTAGAAGCGACCGGTTGTTGTAGGGCTTCAATCGGGCAACGTGCACATTTTGCGCCTTGCGTGAACGCCGGTTCTCAGCTGTCACTTTCGCAACAGCGTAAGTGATGTCACTTAAGCACTGAGTAATAACGAATGGTCCTGAGTACTTAGAAAGAAACTTCAGGTAAAGTCCCTTCTTTCGAACAGGCGTCCACAGCCAGACCAAATAACCTGTAGCGAAAGTCACGGGCGGGTGTTTTGCGTTGTAATGGTCTTTCGCGCGAGCGTGGGTTGAAAGAGTTCGGAGCCGAGCAAGTCGACGAGCTTCTTCGGCGTGACACAAAGTCTGCGCGACACTGGCGTATTCGTTCGTCGAATATGAAAGTAAGGTGTCAAGGAAACTTCGGGGATGGCGAGCATAGAGAAGAAAGAAAGGCGTATAACCCGTAACTTCGTGTTCCGCGGTATTGAAGGCTTATGTAACAAAAGGTAATGCGGCATCCCAGTTCTTGT
Source organism: Rhipicephalus annulatus (assembly GCA_013436015.1). Taxonomy (NCBI): domain Eukaryota; kingdom Metazoa; phylum Arthropoda; class Arachnida; order Ixodida; family Ixodidae; genus Rhipicephalus; species Rhipicephalus annulatus. Next base: position 393,901 of record WOVY01013145.1, on the reverse strand, counting down.
GATCCGCTGCGACGTACATTGAAAGCATGTTGATGATGGTACGATTGGTGCGCTCAGTGAGGCCGTTGGTCTGATGGTGATTTGGCGTGGAATGGCGATACTGACACCCACAAAGCAGTAGCAACTCTTCGACAACGTCAGCGGTAAACTGTCGGTCGCGATCACTTATCACCACACGAGGGGCCCCGTGACGAAGTATGATCGAGTGTAGAAGAAACAATGTCACGTCAGATGATGTGGCTGAAGCAACCGCCATCGTTTCGGTATACCGCGTCAGGTAATCTACGCACACAATAATCCAGCGGCGGCCGGTGGTAGACTTGGGGAAAGGGCCCAGTAAATCTATGCCGACTTTTTAAAATGGTGATGTCGGTGGCTTAACCGGCTGCACTGGGCCGGCCAATGGTGTGTTAGGTTGTTTGTGGCGTTGGCAGACATCACAACTTGCGACATACTGTTTGGTGGTCTTCCAGAGTCGAGGCCAGTAAAAACGTTGTCAGTTGCGGTGAAGCGTTCGGGCAACTCCAAGGTGCCCAGACGTGATGTCATCGTGCATGGCTTGGAATACCGCAAGGCGCAGGCATTCTGGCATGACGGGGAGTAGTGTGGAACCATGGCTGGAGTAATTCTTGCGATATAGTAGGGCGTCATGAATCACGAATGGCGTGGCGCGTTTAGAGCTACGAGCCACATCAATCATTGGTTTCAGCGAAGGGTCACGCTGTTGCTAGTGACGGAAGACGTCCAAATTTGGGAAGTTGGATGAAATTGCTGCCAGGTAGTTGTCGAAATCATCATCATCAGCATCCAAAGTCGGATATGGAAGACGAGATAAGCAGTCGGCATTTGCGTGACATCGACCGCTCTTGTAGGTCACAGAATAATTATATTCTTGAAGCCGTAAGGCCCAGTGAGCCAACCGACCAGCTGGGTCACGTAGTCCGACAAGCCAACAAAGCGAATGATGATCTGTGACGATCTTGAACGGCCGGCCGCACAAATAAGGTCTGAACTTTTGGACGGCGAAAACAACTGCAAGACATTCCAGTTCGTTGACCGTGTAATTCCTCTCCGCCTTAGTCAAAGTCCGACTTGCATACGCCACGACGTGCTGGTGGCAGTCGTGATATTGAACTAGCACGGCACCAACACCGATACCACTAGCATCTGTATGCAGTTCCGTGAGTGCCTCCGGGTTGAAATGGAGCGAGAGGGGCCCGGAAGTAAGCAAATACTTTAGCTGCTCGAAAGCTGCATCACACTCAACGGTCTATCGAAATGGGGCGTTTTTTCGGAGCAACTCTGTCAGGGGATGCGCAAGCTGGGCGAAGTCTTTGATAAACCGACGAAAATAAGAACACAGGCCCAGGAAGCTACGGAGATCCTTCACAGACGTTAGTTGCTTGAAGTCTCGGACAGCACTGATTTTGTGCGCGTCTGGTTTTATACCGTCCCTGTGAACTATATATCCAAGTTAAAAGGTTTGACGCTCACCAAAATGACACTTCTTTGCGTTTAAAATGAGACCAGCTTGTTTGACGCAATCTAGAACAAAGCTAAGCCGAAGGTTGTGATCGTGGAATCTTGCCAAAAATAATTACATCATCAAGATAACACATACATATCTTCCATTTGAGACCGCGAAGGATGGAGTAAATAGATCGCTCGAAGGTAGCTGGGGCATTGCATAAGCCAAACGGCATAACGTTGAATTCTAATAACCAATCAGGCGTGACAAAAGCAGTCTTCATTTTGTCAGACGGATGCATTGGTATTTGCCAGTATCCAGACGTTAGGTCGACGGACGAAAAGTATGCGGCCGAGTGCAGTCAATCAACAGCATCGTCGATGCGTGGTAGCGGATACACGTCTTTCTTTGTGACGGCGTTGAGACGGCGGTAGTGTACACAAAATTGCCAAGAATTATCTTTTTTTTTACCAGTATAACAGGAGCTGCCCAGGGACTGCTTGGCTCTTGAATAACGCCTTTCTGCAGCGTGTCATTGACCTGATCGGAGATCACTTGCCTCTCTGACGGGGATACGCGATAGGGTTTCAGGCGTATCGGTGTAGCATCTCCCGTGTTGATGCGGTGGTGCATACGGGATTCGGGCAACAGGGAACAACGCTTGTTTTGAGCGAAATCAAAGACTCCCGCGTAGCGTGTAAGTACCTCCTCAAGGACATTCTGCTCGGAAGAAGGCAACGACTTACTGATCATACGTTTAATCTCAGCTGAGTAGTTGGGCGCAGTCTGACTGATGGCTGGAGACTCCGAGACAATTCTGACGTCAATTGTGGCCTGCTCCTCGAACGTTCCCAGTTTGAATCCGGCTGGTAGAACAACAGGCTCTGAGGCTGCGTTGAGCGCCCACAAGCAAGCATGTCCGTCGATGGCTGTAAACACAGACCGTGGGACCAGCACATTCTTCTTGATGGCGTTTGCATAATCAAGCTCCACTAGTCTAGTGCAGGGTCCTGAGTGGACATGAGAAGAGCATACGGGTACAAACACTGCTGTCCGACCAGGGATCGTCACATCTTCAGACAACGAAAGAGCATCGATGGGCAGAGTCGGAAAATCGTCAACTGTTGCAGCGGGCAACGTACTTTGTAGAAGAATCTCTCCAGTTCCACAGTCAAGCGTAGCACCGCGTTCATGAAGGAGGTCTATCCCTAAAATGATGTCATGAGTTGCGCGAGCCACTACAGTGAATTCAACTTGGAAATTTTGTCCACCAATCGTGGGTACAACTGAACAAATACCAACAGGGGATAACGCTTCGCCTGCAACTCCACGAAAAGTTTCTTTACGATTCCACGCGAACATAACTTTGTGACCCAAGAAACGATGTTTCAAACGAAGGCTCATAACCGAAACAGCAGCACCACTGTCTACAAGAGCAAGAGTATCTACACCGTCTATACACACACGCACTTTGTTCATCAACATCACAGCAGAAGGAGGAATTGGCGAAACTGACCGTCCCGCAACCGCATCTCCATCGGTCGCACCAGTTAGTTTCCCAGCTGATGCGGGGAATAAGACCGACGATGCGGAGACGGCGACCGGCGGGACCGTGTCGGAGGCGGCGTCAGGCTTCGCTCGGAGACGGGGGACTCGCTGCGAAATTCGTTGAGCCATTGCTGTCGGGGACGGTGGTTGGCCGGGTGAGAGGTCCAGGTTTCGTGCATACAAGGTGGGTGCGTCGAAAAAGTGGCGGCACAGGCGTTTCGTACATACGAGCTGGATACGTCGAAAAACGTGGAGGTGCAGGCGGCCGTCTGGGACAGAAGCGCAAAATATGCCCTGGGAGACCACATGTGTAGCTAACGGGGACTTGTAGGCTTACATTAGCAGGAGCAGAGGTGGCAGAAGTATGCGGAGACGGGTCGTGCTCCGCAGGAACATTTTGTGATGACGCATAGTAATCTTCCGGTAGAGGCCTGGTTGACGACGGTCGGAGGTCCGCAGCGGCACGTCGAAATGATGACATCCGGTGGTGGCCACGACCCGTCGGGGAAAACGGAAGCCGCGGGGTAAAATCCGCAGTTTCTGTGCGTGGTCGGTTTTCGACGTGGCGAACGAGCATCCAGTAGGGAGGTGGTTCGGGGCACTCGTCAAACGAGCATTGGTGGTGAACGTCACCTGATTGAAGTCGTACGAGCTCTTCTCGAACTACCCAACGTACGAGGAAGGGAATGTCTTCGCAGGTGGCGACGTCCATACTTGCGACAGTGGGAACATTGTCCAAGCGCCCGAACTTGGGTAGAATTCTCCGGGTCTTCAACGCCTGGAATGCGCGACACTGCTGCCTGAAAATTGAAGGAGTGTTCAAGTTTTCTTTTGTTATCAAAAAATTGTACACGTCCTCGGCGATGCCTTTTAACAAATGACCGACTTTGTCTTCGTCAGACATATTTACGTTGACAATCCCGCAAAGCTTCAATACTTCTTCAATGTAGCTTGTGCACGTCTCGCCGGGCAACTGAGCCCTACGTGACAGCGTTTGCTCAGCTTTCTTTTTCATGGAACTCGTGTCCCCAAAGCAGGCCTTCAGTTCCTTAACAAATATATCCTAAGTGAGGAGGACATGTTCATGGTTCTCAAACCAACGCAAGGCTGTCCCGGCAAGGACGAATACTACGTTCACGAGCTTCGCTGGTGCTCCCCATTCGTAGTAGCGGCTCACTCTGTTGAAGTGTTTTAGCCAAGCGTCCACGTCTTCGTCAGTTTTATCTGAGAAAATTCGTGGCTCGGGTGCCCAGTAGTCTGGTTGTCGAGGTCGACGGCCACTTTGTGCCGTGTCGGTGGCACCGGTGGATGCAGCAGCGTAGTGCGTCAAGCGGATCGCTGTGTCGTCGTTCATGCTGATTTTGTCCGGGGGTAGGCCAGCTAATCGTCTGCTTCTTCGAAGAACTTCTGCTGCGGGGTCCTGGATGGCAAGTTACCCAGCACCGCTCCACCAAAGCTGTTACGGATGTGATGGGTTTATTCACACTGAAAAATGGCTGCGCTCTACTGTCACTGCCGAATCGCCACCGCTCGAGAGCGTCCAATCTCTTCTTTTTCCTCGCTCTTTCAGTCCGCGTTACAATATGATGAAAAGATGCGAGATGGTTGTACTTGGAGTGTTGAATAGGTGGACGAACGGACTCGCAGCCAGATGCATGGACGAACGCACGGATGGCTGATGTACGGATGGACGCATAGACGGACGCAGGAGCGGATGCATGGACAAAAGCAGGGACGGACGCACAGATGAACGTGCCGACGCACGAACAGACGCACGCACGGACGGGCGGATGGACGCATGGGCGGCCACACTGACGCACGCATGGATGGACGGAAGCAAGAACGAATGGACGGACGGATGCTTCGCCCCACTATCCATCATTCACTCCGTGGATATGCTGCCATTTTTTGATAACATTTTAACATACTGCAGCCTCAAAGGGCTACGCAGGACATGACTGAAACCCAAGAGTAGGGACGCCCAAACATAAAAGAGTATAAAAAATTATCTGAACGTCATGGATTAGTGTTATACATTAAGAAGTCATCAAGTGATGCCGATTGAACATTCCCAGGCAAAGCATATTTTTATAGAATGAACAAAAAAAGAAACTATATATAAACGCCACCGTACGATGGTTGGCGTCGGTCAAAGACACCGTTGCTGATGGCGGCGACGTCTCAGAGCGCCGCGCGGCACGCTTCTTCAAGAACAGCGTCGTCGGCAAGTCGAGGCGCGTGTGCACTGCTTCCTGACTGCTCTGTTCAGCCAAGCGTTTTCACGCAAAGCTGCGGAATTTGTGCCGCTATCTGCATATATCTCCTCGCGACGGGACGCAGCTGCAAATGCCGACGCTCGAGCGCCACTAATTAACCCAGCTTGGCCTAATGGCTCTATATAAGGAGAATAAGGGCCCTTATTTAGGTGCCTAATTAATAGAAGCCCGTTATTGGCCGCCATGACAAGGTGGAGGTTGGGCGCCGAACAACGTCCTTGGCATTCCATGGTGAGCTTCCTTCAATTTAACTCAGAGCTAATGCATAGTAATGTAAGAAAAAATAGGCTGCAGAAGAAGGTGGGGTACAATAGCTACTGCGATTAGAATGTTCACGGCTTTGTGTGCTTAGCAAAAGTGGTTAACGATTTTGAGCACTTCGTACTCTACTATGGGAGAGAATAAAGCTGTTCCGTGGGCCTCATACTTGAAGAGGCCACGTCTACATCGACTTTCCGTGCCACTACATGACCGTATAGCGGGAAGGTTCCGCAAGAGTTAGTCCGATCGAACTCCAGCATTCACTTTTAAAGGAACACTAAAAAGTGACAACTACTTGGTTTAGATTGATAAGCGGCACTCTGAAAACTCTAGTGACATACGTTTCACTGTCAAAAGTTCATTATTAGTGCGGAAAATCAAGCTTGAAGTTTTATCTTCAAATTACACTCCAAATTATCTTCGCATGCCATTAGAAATTTCAAAAAGTACAATTAATACTTTTGCATTGTCTCTCACGTATTTTCTGAAACTTCATGTGCTAAGTCTATGGCACCCACATTACAACGTACTTCATGTTTATCGATCGAAAGCTCCGTAGAGCCCAGTAGACACCTTCGAAATTTCTTGCGCCACTGTGTTTGGTGCAGGAATCTCAAACTGGCGTCACCACCCGCATTTTATTTTCGTGCATTTTCTCGCTTACTCAGCGTCATGTCGCGGTAGGAATGAAGTTTTCGAGATTGTAAAATTGTTCTTTACTGACGAACGAAAAATCATTGTGCTTTTAAAGTCGCAACATCTTCTAGCGGCGCGATGTCATGCTTCGGCGGCGGCGGCGGTAACCCCCACTGTGCATGCTGGCCTCTCGTGCCTCATCCCGCATGCTCGCGTCTCGGGCCAGCCCAGGAAGACATCCACAAAGCTGTCGCTCCACTCACCCTCCCTCGCCTCAGAACGCCGATGCAGGTAGCATCTTTATAGTGCCTAGAAGCTACTTACAAGTATATTCTAGGCACTATAGCTCTGCTAGCGAAACGAATCACAGCATATCCACGGAGTGAACGATGATGAGTTGGGCGAAGCGTCCGTCGTCAACGTGATTTCGTCCGTCCGTTTGGTCTCGCTTCCGTCGGTCAGTGCGTACATCCATGCGTCCGTCCATCCATTCGTTCCTCTGCCCGTCCTTGTATTCATCCATCCATGCGTCCATGCATCCGTCCGTGTGCCCATGGTCCATCCGTGCGTCCGACCTCCATCTGTCTGTCTGTCCATCCGTCCATCTGATCATTTAACGACTACTCAAAGTGCCACCATCTCAAATCTTTTCATCACATATTCATCATATACAAGTACTGCCCTCCAGCGGACATTCCAAAGACTGAACGAGAGGTGGCTACCTGGTTGCTGCTTGCTGCTGCTTGCTGCTGCTGCTGCAGCAGCAGCAGCTACTACTACTACTACTACTACTACTACACTGCTGAAGGAGCTTTGCCCCTAAACGACTGCTCGGGCTGCATAACCATCCAGTGGCCACCGCGTGTACGTAGGCACTGAATCGTGCGTTCGGAATTCAGTCAAGGACGACTTTACTTAGCTTTCGCTTGACGTTAAAGGCAAAACGTCTCCTTCATTCTAGAAATGGGAATAATAAAGAGGAAATTACAATTAAGCATTCCCAAACCATACCCAGTTACGCAATATTCATGCGATACCCTCGTCACTCTGCGACGCATTTACTCGTGTTCCCCCCATGAGAACGTGTGGGCGGCATTTTTTTTTGTGATCCCTTAAGCGGATGTTTTTGTTTGCACTGCGGTGAACGTTTAGAAAGTGTCATTTGCAAATTAATGAAGCCCTCTGCCACGGTTTCTTTCAATATATCGTGGCTCTAGAGCGTAAAGCACCACAAAATACCACTTCGACGGATTGTACAGGGAGAATTAGCACTTAAGTTTTCCTCTCTAAAGAGCGTTCAGGTTCTTTCTCTTCGAGTATAGGAGACAGAGAAAAAGAAGCACTTTTTTCCCAACTGTTCCCCTGCTTAAGCACCCATTCCTTTTATCCTCATTGCTTATCCTTGGCCCTTCGTTTGCCCCGCCGCGGTGGTCTAGTGGCTAAGGTACTCGTCTGCTAACCCGCAGGTCGAGGGACCGAATCCTGGCAGTGGCGGCTGCATTTTCAATGGAGGCAAAAAGGCTGTAGGCCTGTGTGCTCAGATTTGGGTGCACGTTAAAGAACCCCAGGTGGTCAAAGTTTCCAGAGTCCTCCACTACGTCATATCTCATAATCATATAGTGGTTTTGGGACGTTAACTCCCACATATCAATAAATTCATCCTTCTTTTCGTGAATTAAGTATAATCATCTAACCATCATTGCTAATGGCAGGCAAAGCCACTTGAGATGGTGCGATAAAATATTTAGAAGGCAAGAGTCAAAACAAAACAGTGATAGAAGGACTTATGAAGCATAGACGATCAATCTTGACAGGCCTCTTCGCTCTCGTTGAAGCCACGCAATAAGGCAGCCGGCCGGCCAGCCCGCCTGCCGTATAATGCGAATATTTTGCGAGTCGAAATTATGTTCAGCCACAATTTCGAGAGGAAGACAATAATTTAAGTAATTACGAAGTCAAGAGTACAAAAGGGAACCGTGGTTCGGCTTTGATTAGCTTGCTCTTTGGCTTATTGTGACAAGCTCGTTGAACGGACGACAAAAAGTCAGATTCAGGTAAAAGTGAAGTGTAATAGTAATGGCAAACTCATGAGTATTTTTGCAGCTTTTTTTCTTCTATTCACGGTCGCACAACAACCCTCTGTGCTTGTGCTCGCACACTCCTCAACAAAACAATGAACGTTGGAATCAATAAGAAGGCCCTTTTTACTAGTTAGTTAGACCGTATACTTCTCGAGAGCCAACTAGATTCTCAAAAAGATCTTTTTTTTTCGTCTTCTTCTTACATGTCTGCAACTATAGGCTTTTCCTTCGCCCCCGTTCGGTCCTAGAGCGTCGCATGTGACAGGTCACCCCTGAAAATGGCGACAGCAACCGAGTGACAGCTTATTTGATTTCAGGACAAGGGCATGCATGCCTGATTAATTAGTTCGTGATCAATGAGTTGTCGTCATAGACTGCCTTTCATTCGATAGACACCCTCCTTTAGACTACTTTACACTGGTGCTTTGTTGTCGTGTCTGCACAGAAACCCAAAACAATGCATGAAGTCAATTCCCTAACTACCATACCACCATTCCTAATGCCTTCGAAAGACCATCAACGACAGTGTACTGACGACAAAAAGGCCTCGAGTTACGATTTATTTGTTTACAGATATTTTATTTCCCGCTATTTGCTAAATTAGTTTCTGAGTGGTAGCCCTGAACGTGGCTAGGAAACTGAACTATGAAGTGCTTCAGTAGGTGGTTGCTCTCCTTTTTATGGCTCCCTTTATCTCACCATAACGATTAAGCATGACAAGGTTTTCTAGTTAACCTTGTCTGTAGCATTATGCGCAATTGTGTCCACTATGATAGCGTTTCGGGTCGCCCAGTCTTTGCATAAACGCTGCATTTCATCATTATTCTGCTATAGTCCCTGAGCAAATGAGCAAACAAACCAAATATGGCCACCTATAAAAGAGAACCACGCCGCGTCGAGCGAGTAGTAACAGACGCCACTGCCTTGTGAAAAGTGCTCGCGCCACTTTGCGCCATGTCAAGGCACACCCCCCTTCTCTCCCACGACACTATTAGGAAGAATCGGAATATATGAAGCTCGCTTCCATGCTTTCATTTGAAGTCACCGCCAATACTGTGCGGGGCTTTCAACTTGACGTGAAACATTACGGCAACGGTACATTTCAGCCTAGACCGATAGTACAGGTGTGGTTGCAAAAACAAATGGAGATATGTAGCACTATAGGAAAAACTACTGCTTTCAGACATGTTTATTTTCTGCACTAAATCAGATTTTCGATACAAAAAAGTGTGGATCCTACAATGGTTATGTTAATTATTATGTGAAGGAACTACTTGTTAAGATCATGTACTTTACAGTGCACTGACAAAAACTTTGTATATTTTCGCCTTCTTTCTCTGAATAAAAACACGGTCGGTCGTAGAGATATTTCTAACAGTGTCGCAGTTCAACGGAATACATTGAATATATATTTTAATATCGCTACTTTAAAACTGCACTTTTGGTTTCGGTATTGATATGGCCACTTCATAGTGACGTCCCAGGAAGATTGCAACTCACGAAATAGTAACACCAGGTGTAATTTGCTGTGGTTAAGTCACACGCGGTTCATGATTGATTGATTAATTGGTATGTAGGATTCAACGTCCCAAAACCACAATATGATTATGAGAGACACCGTAGTGGAGGGCTCCGGAAATTTCGACGAACTGGGGTTCTTTAACGTGCACTCAAATCTGAGCACATAGGCCTACAGCATTTTCACCTCCATCGAAAATGCAATCGCCATGACCGGGATTTGATCCCGCAACATGCGGGTCACCAGAATGTGTACGTTAGCCACTGGACCACCGTTGTGAGGCACTCGTGGTTCACGTGAAGAGCGATGAGTGAATTGTCGTACAGCAACTCCGACAGCGATTATGGCGGTCCAGGCTGCAGGTAGGACGCCGACTTCGCAAACTTCATGAACTGTGTTGACTCGCGACCATAATGCTCTCTTGAGTGGGGCTTGCTTGCACATGTTGGGCAACAACATCTTTAAACTCAATACAATTTTTTATACGTGCTGCTAGGCTCCGGCGTGTAGAGAGCAGTGATTGTGCATATTGTCACGAGCGTCCTGCAAGAAAGACCAAGGCAACAGTCATGCGCGCATCTGCACGCTTTTATGCAAAACGCAACAGCGAGAAAGACGAGGAACTCTGGTGCGCGGAAAATAAAAAAGACCGACCTACTGCTGCTTTCTTAGCTTCTTCAAATACGACCTCTGTCTTCGCGTCGCGACACTGGTGGAGGTGCTCGTGCCTGCAACCTGATGGATGAAAGCGTTGCTCGGGACCGTACACCCAGGCCAGAACCTCAACACCTTGTTACAACTCCAGTACACCAATGAAGCCGGCGCCTACTAGGCCTAAGTCCGGAACTCTTGACTGCACCTGCTCTTACCAATATGGCGGCCCCTACAACGTCTGCAAATCTTTCTCCTGCCGAGACGACTCTTCCTTCCCAGCTAACTTTGGAGTCTCTTCGTGTTCCCAAAGTCTTCCGTGCAGAAACGTATGAGGATGTCGAGAACTGGCTCGACCAGTTCGAGCAGACCAATGTGGTAAATTGCTGGAGCACACAAGAGAAACTAGGTCGTGCCCACTTTGCGATGGAAAATAGCACTCGCACATGGTGCGAGAACAGCGAGGCTACTTTCCAAACCTGGGACAATTTCCGCCAAAAAGCTTCTCGAGACGTTCCTGAGCGCGGACCGTCGGGATCTTGCACAACAGATGATCGAAGCCTGCGTGGAAAAGCCGAATGAAAGCGTGGCCATGTTCAATGAGGATATAGCCCGTCTATTTCGCCGCGCTGACCCTGACATGCCTGAGGCAAAGAAAAGTTCGTCACCGGATGCGGGGAGCTAAAGAACCAATTTTCACTGGCCTTGTACAAAATCTGCCAACAGTGGATGAATTTATCAAAAGGCCACTGCCATCGAGCGGGTGCTCCGGCAACGATGCCGCCGCTTTGACCGCCTGCCCGGCCAAACGCCTGTAGGTGCCGCAGCTCAAAACGCTGCCGCTTCGAAAGCTCTCTACGGCAAAATGATGAGGCAAATCCTGTAAGAAGAGCTGCGGGCCCTCGGTCTTTGATCTACGGAGCCTTCAGTTGCTTCTGTTGCGGAAATCGTGCGCCATGAACTGCGGCCAGCCTTTCTGTCACCGGTGCCACCACCTGAACCACGTTCGTTGACCAATGCTGATGCCAGCCGTCATCATCTGCCGGCCCCAAAAGAAGCGCCCTTTCAGCCACGGCCCGTTACCTTGCTTTGTTGGCAGCGGAAACTTGTACGTCAGACCGACTTGTGGCAAAATGCCGCCCGTAGACCCATTTGTTTGTACTGCGGCGTACCAGGCCACATCTCGGGCTACTGCCGTCATCGAAAAGCTTGGTTTGGAAACTTTTCTCCTCTCGCTTCAATCATTTTGAAGATCCTCGTGACCATGGTGCTGATATCCTGCCGACCAACCAAGCTTCTTCACCACGTCGTCGCTGGCGGTCTCCCTCACCTGCACGAGGTCACACTTCCCCGAATCGCAATCACGATTTTTAATTAAGAGTACAAACAGCTGCACCGAAGTCCGCTACGTCTGCTTCACTTCCACAACCACATTCTGCACAAAGCTTTACTTGAATCTCTGCACTGTTTATTGCAGATGTTAGCATGGAAGCATTGTTGACAATACCTTGTGTTCTCCTGCTTTTTAAGTACAGAGTGACATATGAGTGTGTGTAGCTTAAGATACGGCCGTTTTTTTAAGTGTGGCACGCAAAGTCGCCGCGTGGTCTGCTGCTATTTGGCGAACCTGCCGTGCTACGTTCTAATCTGTTTCTGTAAATAATAGGCGCACAGTCGTTGCTCAGTGCAGGCTACGGTGCGCTTGGTGTCTGCTTTCAATACTATTCGTTTCATCCGCTTTTCGCCCGCACACATTATATCTGATCACCCATGCGTTCAAATGCTTGCACAATGCATACTCGCTGGCAGATGCATTTGCCATGTCCATGCGGACGTCCTTGTTCACGTTCTGTTTGCCTGAAAAAAGAAAGAAAAGAACATCCCACTGGCTCGCACTATGGACGAGATTAAACGGTAATTGCCGTTGTCAATACGAGTTATTGCTTGTTCGTAAGACAGCGAATGATGAGCGGGCATAAAAAAAGGTAACGTGCTAGCAACTACTTCGGTGTCACACCACCTTCTCTACACGCTAGCTGAACCATCTTGCAGAGCAGCTGTTTTTTACCGTAGTGGATGTCTGCTACAAGAAATATATCACTGGTAATTAACACAAGCAAAACTAATGACTTCGCGAACACTCAAGAAACTGTACGTAACGAATGTGGCATAGGGGCTAACACGCTCCGTAAGAGGACTTGCCAATACCCTCACACGAGGTCTAACATGGAAATATAGCTAGACTGTGACACAGTTTCTACCCTCTCCTCTAGGTTTGGTATCCGGCAAGTTTGGTCTCGAGGTATGACATTAAGACGCTGATAATTGATGCGTGGCCTCGGAACTTTTCTCGGCACTTGAACCAATATTAGAGGGAGTCACTCTCACCTGGTACTATGACTCCCAACTCAGCATTTTATCGATCTCCTCTTTCGTGATCTGCTTTTGCACAGGGGAATATTGATACAGCTTGCTACGGATTGGCTCCTGAAAAGTTAGCTCGATAGCGTGTTCAATCATCGTCGTGTTTCCGGAACGCTCAAAAAACACGTCTTCAAGCTCGGAAACAATCATTCTCAGGTCCTCCTTTTGGACTTCACTTAACCTAGGCTCTAGGTTCAACTGCTCCAAGATTACCTCTGATCCCCCTTGCCCCGCCGCGGTGGTCTAGTGGCTAAAGTACTCGGCTGCTGACCCGCAGGTCGTGGGTTCGAATCCAGGCTGCAGCGGCTGCATTCCCGATGGAGGTGGAAATGTTGTAGGCCCGTGTGCACAGAATAGGGTGCACGTTGAAGAACCCCAGGTGGTCGAAATTTCCGGTGCCCTCTACTACGACGTCTCTCATAATCATATAGTGGTTTTGGGACGTTAAACTCCACATATCAATCATCAATCAAACCTCCGATCCCCTTTCGCTTATATCACTAGAAGTCAAAATTTCTGCTCTTTCTTCCTCTGAAGCATTCAAAGCAGATTTACGACTACTTGACCTTGAACGCATGACTTGAACAAGTTACTGTGGTAAATTTTGTTCAGCCGCCTTCCTAATTTCACTTCATAGTTAGTATCAGAAAGCCTCGATATTACTTTGGCGGGCCCTTCCCAGTGAACCTCAAGCTTGTTCTTTTTGGACCGTCGCAGCAGCATTACCTGACTACCCACTTCAAAGGTGCGTATCATCACCGATTTGTCGTAGTACTCCTTCGACAACACTTGTCCAGCCTTTATGTGGCTTTCCACAAGATCTTTCGCTTTTCCAAGCCTCTGAAGGTGGTCAAGTACATATGCAACTATATTAGGGTTCTCAGCGAATACCTCTCAGGACTGGCGTAGAATTCGAAATGATGTTTGCAAACTCCTTCCATACACAAGCTCTGAAGGGCTAAAGTCAGTGCTCTCACGAGAAGCTGATCTCAAAGATAACGTTGCGGGAGGAATACATGCTTCCCAGTCGCATTTGTGCTTGTAGCAAAGAGATCTCAGTATCCGTTTCAGAACAGAACGCAAACGTTCTACTGGATTAGATTGCGGGTGATGGATCGTGCTGCGCACTACTTTTATTCTGCATTTATCCAAAAAAGGTAGAGGTAAGGCAGCTGGTGAAGACACTGCCATTATCGCATTGGATTTCAGATGGAAATCAAACGCGTGCAAATATAGAGAGCCCAGCATCCACGACATGAGGAGAATCGAGCTCCTTAAATGATATCGCTTCTGGAAGTTGCGTGGCTAAACAGGGGCCGTCAGGTTGTACCGAAAACCTTCCCTTGACTCTGTCAATGGCCAGATGATATCAATTACTAAGCGTCAAAATGGTTTGGTGATAGTTGGCACAAGCTTCATGAGCGCCTTCAACTTGTCCGAGGATTTCCCCACTCTCTGACAAGTGTTGCATGAGCGTACAATGTCTTCAATATCCTTCCAACATTTCGGCCAATAAAACTCAAGGGAAACTGTAGCCTTGGTCTTCTTTATGCCGAGATGCCCTGGCCACGCGTTTTCATGCGCCAGTTATCATAGTTGTTCTGTTCTGTTTTAACTGTTTTGCTGTGGAAAGGTTGAGGTGCCTATTGCCTCGACTACTCCACGTCACAAATTTCTGCAGCGAAAAATAAAACAATAATACAGAACGGTACCCAAAAATTAACAATATGGAAAAGAAAAAAACGTAATAGCACACTGAAACCAGTTCAAATATTATGCCAATACACAGTTTTCTTCGCGCAGTTCACACAGTCATATGCTACTTACACGCACACCTTACTATTCTAATGTCAGTATATGCATGACCACATTTTATATAATACCCATCTCTGGCTGTCTGTGATAGGCGCTTGTCCAGTCCGGTCTCCACTAAAAAATCGGTCAGGAAAATTATAGCCTTTTTCTGGAGATGCACCTCAGGCCATGGTCCAAGTAGTTTCTTTATTGTGAGGGGCCGTCTTATTCTTTTGGAGTGCGTTAAATACGCGAAGGAAAGAGAAAAATTAAAGAACAAATTATCAAGTTCCAATAGTTGGCTACTATACTTTTGTGGCACCAAGAGGTGCTCATAGTTGCGAACTTTTACATCTGTGTATTCCGATACAGGAGCCCTGCCATCTCAAAAAAGAAACCTTCTTTTTGTTTGTTTCCTTTTTTACCCTTTCTGTTAGCGCTTTCATTGAAAGATCCTCACGCTGCTCACAAAGGAGCGTTTCTCGATCAATCCTCGACAGCTCACTCCAACGAAGCTCACTCCAACCCTCGAAAGCTCACTCCGCTGCAGGCGAGAGCGCTGCACCCCTCTGCAACCCTCTCAATCTCACACAATGGCGCCACGTCGTCTCCTCCACCGGCAGAGACAGCGCCAGTCGCTTCGGCAACGGGCCGCTAGAGTGACCGCTTAAATGACTCACACGAATAATTTCCTTTCTGAGGTTCTGTCGACTCGCCGCCAAGGTCACACAGATCAGCAGCTCTTGAACTTGGTGCTTCACCACATTGAACGAAATCAAGCTCCTGCGAAAGCTTCCGCGCTTGCCATCGCGTGAGGGCCATGTAGGCTAAGTTAGAGAAGAACAATTTACCCTGCTCTCTGAGAAGCTGCTCAGAGTTGTTCGAAAAACGATAAGGAAAACGATCGGGAAGCGCGGCAGACACAGTCGCTTCGGTGCAAAGCTTACCGAACGGGACCCTCAACAACCCGCGCACTGCGCGATATCAGTGCACCTTAAAAAACACCAGATGGTCAAAACTTGTGGAAACATCTACTACGGCATATCTCATACGTAAAACCACACGTACTACTACTATTACACCTACTACTACTATCTCATTTTGCTTGCGTTCGTCTTCTCGTCGTTCCTGCGTAGTGCCTTCGCCAACCCTGACAACGCTTAGCTTGTGTTTGGTGCGTCGTCTCTGAACGCAGTTTGAGCGGAGTGACGTGGTGCATCGCGGTCACAATACATGATTCTTGCCAGCCTCTCCTGAAATACACGCACTGACTGATGCACCCACAGAAACGGAAGATCGATGGCTTACGTGCACAAGTAGTCTGCAGCACGTCATGCGCGCGTGACCTTGCTTACGCATGTTGTTCTCGTTGCGTATGTGCCATGGGATTCTCCAGCCATGATACCGAAAAAAACAGGGAAGTATTTAGGCTCGCGATGGCTACACGGGACGAGAGGCAAGGGATTCAAGCTTGCTTCTTCGCATCATGCTTTGGTAGCTCGTAGCGAAGCAATTTGAAACATCGCCGTGGTAGAACACTTTTTGTTAGGCACGCAAGAACTTGTAGTGTCCAACTACAACTTATTATGTCGCCAAAAGAGGGACGCCTAAAAGGTACATTACAATTAAAACAAAAGCCACGCGCACATAACACTTTTTACCCGAAGGCGCTGCAGCAGATGCATGGGATACAATGTAAAATAAAGCACGCCTTCGTTGGCACAACACACTTTGTTCTCTTTATAAGCCATTTCATTTTGTCATGAAACTACTAAAAACAAATTATTAGAAGTATTATATCTGATATGACATTCCAAAATCCTAATTACCATTTTGCGAAGGGTATTCTTACGGTACATTCATTTTCGAATGCGAGTTTCACCATGAAATGCTTGACGTAGGAGCTTTAACTGCAGTTGAATTCGACACGTAGGTAATTCCCATCCTAGTTCATTTTTCACATTAGGTCCGTTCGATTCGCCTGCACCACGTGAACCAGTTCACGAGTTGCTGCACCTTGCCATTCGTTTCAGCAGTGCAGCATTGACGACCGCTGAACCCTGCCACTCGTTTCCAAAGGTGCAGAAGAGGTGCAGCACCGGTTCACGATTTTCCTGCACCTCCTTCGCTGACGGTGCCGGCTTGGTGCAGGCACGCGTGCAGCTGAGCAGACGACGCAGCACTTAGACGTAGGTGGCTTAGGCGCCGTACCCGCCTCTACAAGTGCGGTGTGTTTTGCCAAGATGTTCGCGCCTCATAAACTGTCCGCATGTGCGTTTCGCCATAGGTCAGTGTTTGCTGAACGGTGTAAATTAACCGAAAAGAAATAAGGCCAACACCTGGTCGGCACATTGTCATTTGTTTCGGGTGTCGTGCTGTGCCTACACCGCTGAACTCACGCTGCACAATATCTGAACTTCGCGTGCACAGCCGTGAACCGGTTCCGACCGGTGCAGGTGAATCGAACGGACCTATTGTTACAGCTATCATTTATGAGTAATGATTTAGGACAAACCTTGAAGCCCTGGTCTGCGTATTTTTTTCATTTTTGTCACTTAAAGACAAATGACAAGGGATCTCATACGCAACAAGCGTATTCAAGCATACGAAGGATGTATGCTAAATACACCGTTCATTGTAAACATGTCGGCGCCTGTTTCACAATCCACTGTAAAAAGTATAACAATTTGGCGACCTTCGCCACCACTGAGTCAGCAAGAGCATTTCATGAGTGGCCCTTCACGGTTTTTCATTTATTCTCCATCTACGCGCGGCTGCCCAGAAAAACCTGCTCTTCCTTTCCCACAGCAACACCGGGTTTTCGGGGTAGTTCTTCAATTCCTTCAGGGCGCTGGACAGCTGTGTGTAGAAGGCGGTCGTGCGTCCTCGGCCATAGACGTCACTTTCATTTTCTTACCCCATCTTTGATTCTCCCTCCTCGTATGCCGCTGCTGACGCTGAGAGGTGCTTCCACTTAGGGTTGCAGAAATGGCATCTTTTTCACTCCCTGTGCTCTTCCTCCAATCAATGGCTGCTTGTCAGCTTTGTCTTAGTTGAACCTTATAGTGTTTGTAAATATCAATGTTGCCTTTTTTACATGAATAACCACTTCACACCACGCTCGAAAGCAAAATTTGGGCTTGAATAGCGCTCGTATATGCGCTCATTTCCAAAATAGGCGTTTATAGACACTTATGGGCATTTAGGCACGAACACCTGAAACAGGCAATCATAGGCACTATAAAAACACCATAAAAGATTGATTGATTGATTGATTGATGGATATGTGGGGTTTAACATCCTAAAACCACCATATGATTATGAGAGACGCCGTAGTGGAGTGCTCCGGAAATTTCGACCGGATGGGGTTATTTAAACGTGCACCGATATCTGAGCACACGGGCCTACAACATTGCCATCTCCATCGGCAATGCAGCCGCCGCAGCCGGGATTCCATTCCACGACCTGCGGGTCAGCAGTCGAGTACCTTAGCCGCTAGGCTACCGCGGCGGGGTTTATGCCTCTTCTCCCATCCACGACAAGGCACTGCACGGTGTCGCCAATTAGGTCAGCAGATATCAGGTGCCTTAGTCCCTTCTTCAACAACCAGTCATGTTGACAGCATTAGGGCAGATCGATTGCCTTCCCAATGGCGAAACTGTGTAAGCCTTTGATTTGTACGATGACAGAGACATTAAATAATTACAAAATCTTGCTTAACAGCGGGAGTGCGAACAAGAATCCATTAGTAGTCGACGGTCAAGAAACACCACTCTCCTCATTCATAACCACCACAGAACGCCGACGGCTCACCGATGACATAGATGCGCCTCGGCTAAAGAAGGTGGCGCTGCTGTTGCAACAGGCGGGGTTAGCCTGACCAGAGTGGGAGGCAATTGCCCCACCTGAGCATCTCTTGAATAAGAGCGGCTCGTCACCAAATGTCACACAGCCCAGTGTCTCGCAAAAAAGTCATCAGGATACGTTGCACACTCCTCCTCGTCACCGTGGGCCTTTCAGGAAAAGTTACACCTTCAACTGTTCCGTGCCTGTGACAACCTTATCGCAAGCTGCGTATCATGACGGACAACGGACCGATGTTTCATGAAGGTGGCAGCGTCACGAGCACCAGCGGAAACTAGCACGGCCGTGTCTGCGTGTCTTGTAGGCAGTGACAACCACCCAGCTATTACCAACAACAATGCAAGGGGGGTCGGTCGTATAGGTCAATTCCTACATGTTCAAATCAGTGTAGTGGACATGACAAAGCTGAAGCCAATTGTAGTGGACAGCAAAGATACGAAAAAGAAAGATCCTCCAGAGGCGAGTTACCTCATAAAGAAGGTACGATGCAAGAAACCAGTGAAAAGTGGTATCTTATCAGCTACGACGTTCATTGTTCAGGCCAGCACCGCGCGAGACCACAGAGAAAAAACCATTGTGCTACGCTGAATGAAAAGGGAAAGAAAATGTATTTATCACTTTCAACGTCACTATGGCTTTTCTTTTTAGGGGCGAAACTTTTTACAGTGGCACCCGTTCGTCCTTCGTTGTCCGTTGTAGTGTGTAACAAGTAAAACATTTTGACCTCCAAAGTGGTGCCGGTGAGAGATTTCTTCTCTGCATTGTTGAACAATAAAAAATAATGCTCTATGTAGATGCCAATGGCTGCTAAGGGGGAATGAGAGACAGGAGCATTCGGCTTTTAGTTAACCCGCACGCTGCGATCTCCATTAGCAGCCATTGGCAGGTACATTGAGCACTATCTGACAAGAAAGGGTTGCTACGTTATACGCGCTGGGTGTAACCTGCTTAGTTTTAGAAAAGTTTAGTGAGCGTTGAGCCGTAGTGCTATGAATACAATTAACCGGTATATACCATGAACTCGAGGTAGTTAAAGGTGAGAAGTAGACCCGAAGCGCAAGCCGTAAGAAAGTGTGCGTGTTCCACCTCTCGTTTAGTCCTTCGAATGTCCGCTGGATGGTGGTGCTTCTACATGGGGAATATATGATGAAAAGATGCGAGATGGTGGTACATGGAGTGTTGAATAGATGGACGAACGGACACACAGACAGATGCATGAATGGACGCATTAACGGACGGAGGGGGGGATGCATGGACAAACGCAGAGACGGACGCACGAACAGACGCACGCACGGACGGGCGGATGGACGCATGGATGGTCACACAGACGGACGCATGGATAGACGGAAGCAAGAACGAATGGACGGACGATTGCTTCACCCCACTCTCCATCATTCACTCCGTGGATATGCTGCCAATTTTTTTCCTTTTCCCAAGTCTTTGTCCTTCCTTCCAGTGGTTCAGCCTTTCAGCCTTATGAGCTCAAGACGCAGCCAACCTACGCAGAACCAGAGCCCTGTTTCATAGCCCTAATTTCTTAATGATTTTCTTTCTAATGCTCTCTGAACCACCGTGCTGTTCAGTTACCCATTCCACTCAAATTATGCGGGCGACAACCTGACCACATAACTTCAATGGTGGTCACGTGGGCCTATCAGGATTGATGATCCATGCTTCGCAGCGAATCTCGGTTTAACTGTCTTCTAAACTCTTTGTTTTTATTTGGGGGGGGGGGGTATTCGCATTTTCACGTACTCGTTGGAAAAGCTCATGTATATCCGGAAAAAATGATGCGAGGAAACCTTCTAATCCTTCATCTGATAATAAGTTCTGCTCCATTATCTGGTCAATCAAATTCTGAGAAGCCTCAATACATATAAAAGGCCCCGTCGATACGGCTATACGATATGTTTTATACCCTTCTTTTTCAGCTCTTAATTACACCTCGTTCGTAATTACCTTAGATTTTTTTGCCTGTACCACTCCTTTGTCAGCGTAGTTTGGGGTTGGCGGGAACGTGACAGCTCCATCAATGACAGGTGCTCTTGGTGAGAGTGTTTATTTTCCTTACTTTTGAGAGGAGTCCGTTTCCGTTTTCTCCTACATAAAGAGAGGCATATCGCAAACTGCGAAATTTTGACATCGGGAGAGTAGGGTTAATGAAAATATAAGAAACTCAAAATCCCAAAATGCAGAACCGGTGCTACGTTAACTACATTTAAAAAACGAAGCCCTCACTTGTATTAGGCACACTCACGTACTGGCTTTTGTAAGTGCACAAAGAAACGATTAAAACATGGTAGTAATGTTACAAGCCCATCGTCTCGCTGTTTAACCTGTCTCATCGGAGCAGCCTGTGTCAAAATGTGTACTGAGCATAAGTTATCATTCTTCTCTGGCACTTGACCTTCTCGCCTCAGAGCGCACTCTAATGTGCCGCGCACGCCTCTAGAATTGTGAAACGTAGAAAAAAATTATTCAAAGTGTCTCTGTGCAACTGGACGCAAAAAGGGAATCCATGTACTCGCGAATGAAGTCGTAATCATGAAAAGATGTGAGGAAAAGCGAGCGAAGCCTGCGTATACTTGCATATCAAAAGCTGTACCCGGTGTCCGCTTCACGCGATTTGCGCAGCCAAATGCTACCCAAGAACCCACAGTCATCGTCTTGAAAAGTGATCACAGACGTCTTCAAAACAGTTTTGTTCAATCAGAGGTACCACACGCAACATTGCTTGCACAAAAAAAAAAACGCGAAAGGCACGCACGCTACAATGCGCACATCCACTTTCTGCCCTGAGCAATATGGCGGCGCGTCGGCTTCAGCCACGGAGTACCTCCGTCACTTCAGAAGCTTTAGTATAACCTCCTCGGTTTCGACTGGTAGATTAGTTTTTTTCAAAGCTTTGACGAAAGGTACACTTGTTGAAACTTCGGCTGCAGCTCGCACCCCCTGTTTAAGCGTTTATTATCGCAAGCTTCCGTCTTCCCCTTCTTGACTTTCTTGTGATCAGACTAACCTAAGTTACGTATTTTATTGTGTCAAAATTACATACTATATGGAAGCATAGCGTCAAGCTGCACACTTGATTGTGTTTTTACCGCCATTGAGTTTCTTTTCTGTATTGTTTTGAGCATCCACGTAAGATAGCCAGAAAAGCACATAAACGTTATTAAATGCCCTAAATATGAAATCATTGCGTATCTGGGGAGAATACTAAATTACCACGAAACTCATACGATGCCTATTTCGCGTGGAATTACAGCACAGCGCCATCGCCACAGGGCTTGTGATGAGGTTATGGCATATTATCCTGGCATAATGGCATTACGGACATCATCAGTTTATGGTTTGATGACGTCATCACTTGACCGCGCGAGTTATTGCCCTCGGGCGATGTCATCGATCACCGGAGATTTGCGTAATTTCCCGTTTAAGCGGCGCTTGGTAATTTTGCCGTGATATAAGTACAACGGTGCTTTCGCATTCAGATGCTTTCAGAATGCAACCGACCCCACCTATAATCAAACCTTCAACTTCGAGGCTAGCTTATCAGCGCCGCAGTTACGGAAGTACGAGCAAAAGAGGCGGGCTTGTGGATGTGTAAACATGGTAAGTGGAGCCAGGCCGTCGACGATATCAACAAGCAAAAAAAAGAATAGTTGAAACAAGCACACCCTATACCAGTTCAGATAAACACTAAAAAGAGAAGAAGAAAAGGAAACGTAAATGCCACTTCAGGCCAACTATACAAATAACAAAACGAAACAGAAAAGAGAAATGGTGGAAGAGATGGCAAACTACATAGGACTTGCGAAGACACTTGGATTTGACAGCCCAGATGATGTGCACGTCGGAAAGAGAGCATTTTCCGCCATCAGAAGAGAAACAGCGAGAAAAAGTACAGTAAAGTATTGAAAAGTAAAGATATTTTGACCCCACTCTTGAGCAAGAACTGTCACAGTATGGGCTTCGATCTATACTTATTTCATATTTTGTGCCGTTCTCAAATAGCTTCTTGCGGAGCTCTTAACGGGTTGACAGCCGTGTCCACCGGCGTGTCCTGTTTGCCCTCTCCTGCACTGAGATTTCTGTCTCCGTGTTTCCTGATGCTAAGCTGCACTTGTCTGCTTTTCGATCCTCATCTAAAAAAAATGACAAATTCGTGTTTTCAAAATACTAGCGATAGTTGATTGTCGAAATAAAGCGGCGAAGAACCATGAAATAAGGTTGGTAGACAAGCAGCGTTTCCGCCTAAACATTGGTTACGCTTATTGATCGCTTGGTTAATCGCTGATTACCACTACGTTTAGTAGCTTTTTTTCGTTTACAGTTAGTAACGCTTTACCCCTAAAAGTGACCGAAGCGCGCGCTGAATGTGAAGACGTAAGTGGAAGTATACTGCATCGGCAGAGGTAACTCCAGCATGGACGACAGTGACTATAGCACATCACATCTATCTCGCGCATTGCACTTTTTTATGTCTTTTTAGACCAGTCCACCGCAGTACGTGGCCCTCCGTATAAATTCCCGTCCAGTCCTGCACTGCTTATCGTTTGCTAACAGTTGGAAGTCCTTCGCTTGATTTTGGCTAGCGTGGCTTTTTGCGGCCTAAGGTTGTTGGATACCATCCGCCGTTAGAAGACCAACCGCTGTTAGAACAGCAACCATTTTCTTTCTTTCTTTCTTCTTTCTTTCTTTCTTTCTTTCTTTCTTTCTTTCTTTCTTTCTTTCTTTCTTTCTTTCTTTCTTTCTTTCTTTCTTTCTTTTTCTTTCTCTCTTTCTTACTTTCTTTCTTTCTCTGTAACTGTTTGTAGTTCACAACATCATGAGGTTTTGAGAGTATACAAACATTCCCCCGTCCCCAAAATGCATTCGCGAAATACAACTGGAAAGAAAAAGCGATCCTTTCTGTTCGTTCGATGTACTGGCCCCGCCCACATATTTTCATTTGATGTACTGGCTTTATCCACCTCCAAAAGCCTTCTGCGCTGAACATGGTTTGGAACTGCCTCCAAAGTCAAAGGCATTGCAATGTTTTACATGATACCTGGTCTTGCGCTGCTGCCGTGATCGGCCTAGTCCAAGCGAGGGTGTCATGGGATGTCATAGGAAGTCATCATGCGACGTCGCAAATTTTCCCCATACTCAACGCCCAGATGCGACATTTATTTGCACCACTCGTGTTCATGCCGATGGTCAGCCTTCCCGTTTGATGCCGTATCTAAGGCTTTTGTTTCAATACAGCCTCCTTGGGCTCTATGTAAGTTGTGAGCGAATAGAAATACAGGTCAGCCTGTGTTCTTGTTATCGGTGTTGCCGTGAAGCCTTTCGCGGGTGAGAGTGCTTTTACGATTGTTTTTATCCGTGACAGACACAGACTGTGTGGTCTGGAACACGCTCACGTTCATAGTCATCAGCGACGTCATGACTATTTAGTGGGTACCTATCATGTGTTGTGCCATGACGGCAGTGTCATCATCGTAGGGTACCTTGATTATGATGTTGTTGCTTTGTCACTCACGGCGCTCACCACCAAACGGGGATTGCCCAAAAACCGGGCAGCAGGATATTTAAGTAAGTGGTGGATACCATACAATGAAAATTAGGTCGAAAAAGTAAAATTAGAAATCGTCACTGAAAATACTACAGAATCAAATGTCTAGACACTCACATGGCTTATATGAAGCAGAAAGTAAGGATAAGTGTATACTATCAAGGTAATTTTTTTTCTTTCCAGGCTATCCGAAAAAAAACGCCGTAAACTTCGCGGTGACTATAGCCTTATGCAGAACCTCAAAAGTAGAAAACTACTGCAACATTTATTTCTAATCCTAGCTTTTGGACCGCCAAGCTACCTTTTTTCTCGTATGCATATCGGTGACAAAATAAATGTTTCTTTTAATGGTCTAATGTTTCTTTGTGAAAGGGACATTGTACAGACACTGTCAGCCCGCCTTGCATGTGCATGTGCTAACGCACATGTGCGGGTGCATGTGCACAGTATCTGTGCAGCTTGCACCTTGCATGTGCTAGTGCTCGTATTCGTAATTGCCAGGGCGTATAGTGGGCGCCTCGCCTGTGCCGCACCGGACCACGCATGATGGACAAGCATAGACCCTCAATAAGGTGCTTCACCCCTGAGACACTTTCCAAGATGATTGAAAAGACGGAGCTCCAGTGTGAGGAATGGTGCTAGTGGGAGATTTTATTACGAGTGAGAGATTTTATTTTAGAAGACGAAGGGCAGTCATTATAGCAGAGGTGGCGATGCAAAAAAAAAAAAGGAGGAACAATCGACGCTTGAGTGGAGTATTCAATTTCGTCATGCAGTTGTCAACAAATGCAGCAAGTGCGCACGCTCCCCAACAAAGCCGTCGTCACTCTGACAAGCTTTAGCGTCAGCCTGTCCATGCCAGCAGACGTTTTTGAAACACTGATTAAGTTAGTGGGATAAAAAAAGGGGAGGGGGGACGGTAGCACAATGCCTAAACATATGATGCAGCCACCTCCCAAAAAGGTGCAGCTGATGGTCACAAGAACCGCCATCTTATCTCCCCAACTTACAACTCTAACCATTGTAAACTCATCTTCGTAAAGCGGTGAAATAATCAAAACTTTTCGGTCATTATTTTTATTCATTTGTCGAAACTCGATAGAAAGAGACAATGAGAGAGAGAGAGAGTGTGTGTGTGTGTGTGTGGTGGTTCGAGGTCAGCAAAAGAGGTTACATCAGCAACCCATGCGAGAGCACGAGGAACTGTGGTGGGTGAACGAGTAAGTCAAAAAAATGAAATTCGACAAATCCCTCGCACCATAAGAATTGGCGTTATCAGAAGAAAGCGGACGGACTATGGTGCAGTTTCTTTATGGAGCGAATTGTTACGAAATCCCGATAAAGATGTGTAGAGATGTTGTATCCGGAAACTTGCGTTGAAGAGTCATACATGCTTTATATAACTAGTTAGTTAACGTTCAGTAAATATGCGAACAATAATAAGGGGATTACTAACACCAGAAGTGATGAACGCATACGCATTGCTTGTGTTTGCGAGTGATGGATTGGGGTTTAACTACAATGGGCTCTAACCCAACCTGATGCCTTTATCATAGGAGTACGTATGTATCGTTTATGAAATTAGATAGCCAGCACTGCAACCACAATTGACGTCTGAGCAGCATCACTGTTGCTTGCACTCTAAGAAAAAATGCAGTATTCGGGGAGTAGTTCTCCTATAGAGCAATAATAGTCATCAATCTTGCTCACGTCTTTTTCTTGAAAACCCGGCGCTGGTCACTTTACTGTCGGGAATGCAACGTCACACGGATAACGCACGCACTGTTCGTGACCGCGAGCTACAGAAACCGTGTGGACAATGCTAGTAAAGCAGTCGAGGTAGATAACGACAATCACTGTGTGGCAGAAACACTGTCCAAATACTCGTTTTTGCTAGCACACTGTTCATGCTGCATGTCATCAATGCAGACGTCATGAGTCGGTATTTGATGCTGTTTCACAACACGTGTTCTCGCGAGAAATGGACGAAAAGAGATATCCGCAGCAAAATTAAGCTGAACTCGCAAGCCCCAACGCATGAATCTGTCCAGAAATGTCGGGAACAGACATTCGTAATTTATGTGCGAGTGCATTACGAAGAACTGACATCGGCAGTGCTGACTCGACTAATGCGAAAAATAATAACACGCTCCCTGAAGGAATCGAACCGAACCATTTTGCGTGGCAATCAAGTATTCTACCACAGAGCGAGGGCTTGTCTCAGAACTGCTCCGGGAAGCGACCCTATATATGCTGGCGTATTGTTGGTAAAACGTCTCATGTGGTTGCAGTGCTGGCTATCTGAATTTCCGCTATTATACAGCCCCATATGAGAAGCCCCATATGAGAAGCGGGTCTATGCAGCACTAACCAGGACTACAATCCTCGCAAGCATAACTTCAACACTGCCATCGACAATGACAAATAGTACCACCCACAAACTTTGCTTCATTAGGTACTTAATTACATTCACAGGCCTGTCGTCCCTTGGCGTAGGTAGGAATTTATTTCTGGGAAGGCACATGCTTCAGTGAGATCAAGTGGAAGCTGACCATGTCGGTTGTCCAGTGCCAGTTTGCGATCAGTATAAATAGGCAGATATATGTTTGCGGAAGGTGACATGCCCATTGTGCCAGCCCTGAGCTATAGCGCATATGCCGTGGGGTAATGAGCTGTTCCTTTTTTTTTTTAATGGAAAGATACGCCGACGGCTGCAGTGAGGAAGGGGCTTTTTTTGTAGCCGCTTAGGCAGCAAGGCACAGCGCCTTTGAAGTAGGAAGAAAAGTAGTGAAAAGGAAAGCGGGAAAGAGAGACTGCCATCTAGAGGTAAAGGTACCCTCCAAATCAGGCGCCAGAATGCGGCACCTTGTCTGCACATCATATAATGAAGAAACAAATGGTAGCTATACGACAGCACTGAAAACCGAGCCCGGCAACTGGCGTACACTTAGATATCGTTGAGATCACATGTCCTCTCTACTCGTTCGCTCCGAACTGACTTACGAAATCGAAACAGCCATTCTGGCTCGTGTAGTTGTTCATCGCCGCTGCTGTCTGTAGCCAACATCCCGCACGATGAGGAAAACAGTCGCGGACCTAGCAGTATCCGGGTTTTAGCCCTGTGCATAGCCATCGAATATTCTAACACGAAGCCACGCCGGTACTTGAAATTGCTAAGCAAAAATACCCCATACAGTTATGTCGCGCAGAAAATTACGTTAACATGTGTAATATAGCGTGGTAAAAAAGCGAAGTAACGCCAGGTGTTGCACGATGCAAATCACGTAACGAGCAGGTGTGTTGGAGCTACCCACCCATCGCAAAGGGCTCAGCCATAATCATTTATCCTCATCAGTCACCACACCATTAAACGTAGTATATGTTGCTTTACAGGGATGCTGATAGGGCAGCAGTGCACTACTAGAATTTTTTTCTTTCGCCATTAGCGTGCTTATAACTTTGAATGACAGACCTTACGTGAAATATTGTGCTTACTCATTTTTGTTTCAATTACACCTTTTAGATGTTCATGTGAGTTTTTACCCACACAGCCTAGGTAATGTCCATTCCGGACGTTTAAGGCTAATGAGGCTAATTCTTCACAGACATGTATTGGGTACCTTGCTCCTCCGCAGAACAACGAATATTGGCATTGTGTATAGTTGCCTACTTTGGAAAGTTATGTTTACTTACAGCGCAGTGCTAACTACGCATCTGTACTTGCCCTAGCATAACTGCGGTCTGGGCGAGCTGGAAAAGACATCGAGGGTGCTAAATTACAACTGAAGTTTACATTTGCATGTACCAATACATATATATGCGCGATGATTGCTTGTACCTTCGTTGCGACTATCACATTTTACAATAACTGACAAGTAGCGATACATAAAAAAATCTTCTGAATTTTTTTAGCTGGCTGAGGAATTCATGAAGATCTTGCGTGCAGGAATGAAGAAGCGCTGTGGTGGCAAATAAGCAAAAGCTATCAAGTGATGAGCGCATCGCGTAGAAAAAGCATAAGCACGATAAAAAAAACTAAAAAACATCATTTTTATGTCATTCAACTTCTCGCGCTGATCGCAAAAAAAGTGGCGACTTGCCGCCCTATAGCCACGAGAGAGTTTACTACGACTCCAGAGAGCTCGTTCCTACAGCTTTTTCAGTGACTGCTGAGTGTTCCACACAGGCGCGGCATTTGTTCACTGATCCGTTCGCCCACCATACTTCGCCAAGCTCCTTCATGGGTTGCTGAAATAACTTTCCTTTCTAACCTCAAACCACTATCTCTTTCTCAGCCTCTCTCTTCTCCAAAGTTGTACTCGTTAGCAAGCCGTGACCCGAAAGCTATTTTGTTGTTGCACCGTTGTATATATATATATATATATATATATATATATATATATATATATATATATATATATATATATATATATATATATATATATATATAACTGAATCCTGATAAAGGCCAGACTCTGGGCCGAAATGTCGAAATAAACCACGGCGTGACCGCTCACGGAGGATCTACTGGACTATATATATATATATATATATATATATATATATATATATATATATATATATATATATATATATATATATATATATATATACATTTATATATGTATATAGGTATATATATATATATATCTACAATGCTCAGAAGCCAAGTTGGAATTGTGGAGACGAGCCGTGTAAACATCTACTAGACGTCATTCGGGGGCGTGTGCATCATACCTTCTCTCCTCCCTTCTCTTTCCTTCTCTCCTCCCTTCACTATCCCGCTAACTTAGTTAGTGCTTCGAAAACGTTCGCTGTCGTCGACAGGCCGAGGCACAGTATTGTTGCGCAGAGCGCGCACTTCGTGCGTTGTTCAACAACTGCACGACGAAATCAAATCGTCCACTCAACCATAGCCCTGACATTTTTTTTTATCACCACTGCTTCTACTGTAGTGACATGTCCTTTGTCGTTGAACATGCCATCTCCCTCTCGTCTCGTGGTTGCACTAGCCCCATCCCTCACACTGCTCACCTGTGTTTTCCTTCGTACGGGAGTGTAGCATCCCGAAGCGCTTGTTTTTTTTTGTTTACTCGCAGCTTAGAGACAAAAGAGTCTTAGTTAAAGAAAAAGCCTTGGATGTGTCATCAAGCGCCAACACTGACCGTCACCATCAGCACCGGTGATGAGAGCAAACATTCTACGATGGTGTTAAAAATTGCAGCAATTCCAGGCGTCACATAATGATGCCATGGGATGTCTCGTGACATCATCGCTTGTTCAAAGGTAAGCAAATGATGGAACGAGGACAAAACCATGATACTTGTGGACATTTGTTTGTTGTGGGCGGAGAAAGGTCAGTACATCGAATGAGAAGAAGTACAAAAACACGAAGGCTTCCGCATTCAAGTCGTCTAAGGTAAATCTATTGAGGGAGCGTCGGAGCTGTCTGCGTCTCAAAAACTCGTAGAGTTCTAAATTGTGGAAAATTACAAAAAAACGCTAAATAAAACAAGGAAAAATAAAAAAGGAGGGAGAAAGAAAGGATAGAAAAAATTACAAAAAAAGCGAGAAATAGATAACCAAAAAATAATAAATTCATAAATAAATAAGGACACAAAGAATGGAAGCAAGAAAGAAAGAAAAAAAGAGAAAAAGGAAGGAAATCGTTACTCTTATAACAGCGGACAGCCACACCATTATGCGTTGTTAGGCAACGCTAGCCGCAATTAGGCTGAGAACAGCCATTGTTAGCAAACGATAAGCCGCGCTATAGACTACGTTTGCTAATAGTAGCAAGATGCGAAATATTACGGCGGACCACTTACCGCCGTTCGCTAGTCTGATAGGACACGATGAACCCAGTCCACAATAATTGCGTGTGTGTGTGCTAAAGCGCAAGTCACTCACGCCAAGCCTATGAATTAGGCTGTCGATATGAAACTTAGACTGGTAGCTTCTTACTGAGCGAGTGACCCACGCAGTTTTCAGTGAAAATCAGTTACTCAGAGTAGAAGGCGGAACGACTGGAGTTGATGAGGCAGTTAACAGGAAGTACGAAAACGATCAATAAGCAACAAAAACGTTCAAGCGACAATATCGCTTATCTATTAAATCAACGTCATGGTTCTTCGTCGTGGTATATCTAACCTCAACTTCTGGTCAAGTTTCGAGAACAAGAGACCATGGTAGAAAATCAGGCAAGTGTATCGTCAATAAAATCGGCAAAGCTTCTGTGTTTGCGCAGTTACTTTCACCTCGGAAAGTGTGGCGTGCCCTCAAAAGAAAAAAAAGAAGACAAACAAAAAGCCGTGGCCAAGAGGGAAAACAGACCTTGTCTGTGGACACGCCTGTCATCCCGAAAGAGTGCTACAAGGAGCCATTTGAGACCAGCACACACACACAAAAAAGAAAAGCGTATAGGCCACCGTAGATACCGTGAAAGTTCGTACTCAAAAGCGTCGTCGACATGCGTTTCTGTTAACTTATTTTACTTCGTATCGGCTCGCTGTTTCACTGATAGTGGCCGAGGATGTTCTCTACCGAACGGGGAACATCATCTGGGCTGCCAAATTCGAGCTTCTTCGCACGTCCGCTGCAGTTTGCCATCCCCCCCCCCACCCCCCCAATCTTTTGCGGTCCATTATTTCACACACTTATTTTTTATGGTTTGTATGAAGTAGCATTGCCAGCGCCCCGTTGTAACTTGCTTCTCATTCATTTATTTGTTGACACGTTTGACGGACTGGTTCTGTTTACCGTGTTTATACGTTGATAAGCCCGACTCTTACCCGATGCTGTGGCTTCTTAACTCTGGCGTTGCTATGCTTATCTCAGTGTCGAGGGTTCGATTTCAGGTTAAAATTGACATTTTCACCGACCAGCTGCTTATTGCGACCGCTAGCATGGATTGAGTGAGGAGCCAAAGTATGCTTCACATTCCATCGGCACCGAATGAATGGAGGCCAATAGCGACGTGCGCAGTAATTTGTACGGCCATGATTTGACAGCTCATGGGTGAATTTCAAAGCTCGTGCAGCTTGTTGCTTGGTCATTTCTGTTTTAAATCGAGCAGTGTTGCCTAACCGACCATGCGTGCTTTTCAACGCTCATAACAGGAAGTCGCACACTGCACACTTAATGCTTTGAACACTCTTTCTACCGTTAGTGTTTGATTTGAGACAGCTAGTACAGCTGGATAAAAAAAGGCCGACAATTAATGTATTGCCTAATGAGAATTTTGAACGCAGCTGTATGTTTAGAAAACGCCAACTGGCTTCGAAGTTTCGGCTCACTACGGTGGTAGCATTGTAGCATTCATCTCACATTTTCTCAGAAACGGCCAGTGTTCGAATGCTATGCAGATCACTGTGTATTGCAGGCGTCACGAAACAAGTGAAATGTCAACAACAATATTACAACAAGCCGTGCCCGTATGCACATGAGGCCAGTGCGTGACGGAGGAAGAAAGCGAGGTGGGAGGCTATATTGGCTCGTGATATCCCCAAACACCGTGCTCACTCTCTTTCAACCTCGTTCTCTATATCGGCAACGCCTACTCCAGCTGTGGCACCTGTTAATGCAGAAACGAAAGAGCCGTACTCTAAAAGCAGAAAAAAATTGCAGAAAGGGGCCAAAAAGCGAAGAAAAGGCGGTCTTCATCCTGTGGTGCCCTCGGCCGATAATTTTTATTCTTTTTCGAGCTGTAGCAAGACTGAATATTGCATTGGACATTCATTGTACCACGATCGATAAGAAGTCGACGATCAAGAGTAATCTATTCTCGTTTATTACAGTGTGCTTAAAGCTTAGTAGCCATCTACGTTAGTATGATCGCGCTTATTCTGTCGAGCACAACTTACACACGACCGTGAGTGAGTCAGGAAACCTCAATTTATTATCGTATAAATGAATATATTGCACAACAGAATTTCGCACCACCTATCGATGTTTTGAGTCACTTCCGCGCTTGCCATTTGTCCTTTTGCGGCTAGCTTTTTCATTGGTAAAGTTTATTGTTTTACAAAGTGCTTACACGGCAGGTGCTATATATTGCATGTATTGTTGCTGTCTCTAACGATCACTTATGTTGAATGAAATATATATCCTTGAAGATTCGGCTAAAAAAAGTGAACTGGTGGAAGGGGCTTGACAGCCGATAAGCGCACCACGCCTCATTCGTGCATTGCGCTACGACGTAGACATGAAAGCCTAAATGCTGTAGTCAGTGACGAGAAACTGCCCGGCATGTCATTATCAGATTGCCATTGCCATAGAACAGTCACAAGAAATCGTAGCCATCGATGCACGCGTAAAAAACTGATAGCTAGCAGACGCCTCTCGGAGCATTCATTTACATGGGGGGTTTAGCGTCCCAAAACCACCGTATGATTATGAGAGGCGCCGTAGAGGAGGACTCCGGAAATTTCGACCACGTGGGATTCTTTTACGTGCACCCAAATCTCAGCACACGGGCCGACATTTCCGCCTCCACCGGAAATGCATCCGCCGCAGCCGGGATTCGATCCCGCAACCTGCGGGTTAGCAGCCGAGTACCTTAGCCACTAGACTACCGCGGCGGGGTTCTCGGAGCATTCATCACTCAATGTGCTCCTTACGTCAACTCTGTTGGATTTCGCGAAGCACTTTGCTTGGACATTTATTCGGTGCACACTGCTGTACGAACTGTACCTCAAATGTCTCAATAAATTGTGCAGGAAAGACTGGCATCGCGCAGCTTTTACGAAGCGAGCGCATGCGCAAAGGAAGGCACTTGATTCCTTCTGCTGACGTCTTACACTAGATGGCACTATACTCGAACATCTCGTGGCACATTGAAGCCTCGCAAGAGCGTCACGCAGCGTGAAGCCCGATATTGAGGCTAGTATAGCATCCCGTCTACCTGGTTTGCAGGTAGCCATTATATACGCTCTCATCAACTCTAGACATACCTCGGCAAATTCACCGTTGAGTCGACTCACTGAGATTCAAATCAAGCCGCGGATTGATTTGAATCTGAGTGAGTTCGGGGGAAAAATAGTTTGATGCGCTTCAGTGCAGTTGAGCAAAACTTGGGTTAGTCAGAGTCCGAGGGAGTGATAACCACTAAATGTTTTTCTGAGCAAGTCGGAGTGAGCTCCACATACTTTTCAGACCAATGGCACCAGCTGACGGGATTATCGCTCTTCCTCCCTCTCTTTTTTCGTTTAAACCAGCCGATCCGAAAAAGTTTTTAGATAGTATATCACTGGATTTCAGCACTTTATCCCCTGAAAGGCTGGAGAAAGTAGAGGTAACACGCAACATGAGCATTGGCGAACAAGAATGGCGTAAGTTCACTACACCGTGTCTTGACCCGCGCCGGTCTCTCACTGTTCTTTCATTACCGTTCTCCGTATGATGGTTCAAGTATTCCTTTCTTTTTACTTATTTTAAAGGTATATATTTTTTTACGAAATAAACTTGCGCTAGTTGATCCTTCGGCGCTTGTGTTCTGTTACCCCTACTCGTCCTGTTCCTGCGCTGTTTCCACGCAGTATTATGAACAAACTGGCCGTGACAAATCACTCAATAAACACCTAATCTTGCTTTGAAACGAAACTTTGTTGTTCGCTTCTCGGCAAGCGGTTTATTGTTTCTTCGGCACAGGAAGCACGACTGACCGTCCTTTCGGGAGCACTCTTTCTAATTGATAGTTTCACTTGTGCACCAATTCAGTTGTTGTGCAGCGTCATGAAGTTCAATAAAGTTAACGCGTTATGATTTACACTATGCAACGATTAAACTGTGACGTAAACAAGTATAGTTAGCACGTAACAGGCTACATTTACTGAGGTTTTTAACCCTTTAGTGATGCAGTCAGCCTTGCCGTTTTCAACTGAAATCACATTCAAAAGAAAAAAAAAATTGCAGCATATCCACGGAGTGAATGATGAAGAGTGGGGCGAAGCATCCGTCCGTCCATTCGTTCTTGCTTACGTCCATCCATGCGTGCGTCTGTGTGGCCGCCCATACGTCCATCCGCTTGTCCGTGCGTGCGTCTTTTCGTGCGTCTGCACGTCCATCTGTGCGTCCGTCCCTGCGTTCGTCCATGCTTCCGCTTCTGCGTCCGTCCATGCGTCCATCTGTCCATGAAGCCATCCGTGCGTTCGTCCATGCATCTGTCTCTGTGTCCGTTCGTCCACCTATTCAACACTCCAAGTACCACCATCTCGCATCTTTTCGTCATACATTCCTCATATAGAAGCACCGCCATCCAGCGGACATTCCAAAGACTGAACGAAAGGAGGCACACGCATACTTTCTTACGGCTTGCGCTTCGTACCTACTTCCCACCTTTAACCACCCCAAGTCCATGGTATATACTAGTTCACTGTATTCATGGCACTGCGGCCCAACACTCACTAAACCTTTCTAAAACCAAGGTGGTTACGCCCAGCGAGTATAACCTAGCAGCCCTTTCATGTCAGTTGGTGCTCAACGTACATACCTATGGCGGTTAAGGGGGAATAAGAGGCCGGAGAATTCGGCTTTTAGTTAACGCGCACGCTGCGAATTTTTCATTGTTCAACAGCGCACAGAAGAAATCTCCCACCGGCACCACCTTGGAGGTCAAAATGTAAGACTGGTTAGACACTACTAACACGACTACGAGGGACGAACGAGTGCCGCTATAAGAAGCTTCGCCCCTAAAAAAAGAAACTTATCAAAGCACTGATCAGCAGTGGTTGACCAGTAGAGGTTATATTACATGTCCTGAGCCCGCGCTTCCGGCCAACATTTGGCTGCTTATCTGTGAGTGGCTTTGTCGATCGCACCTTTATGAGAATTCAAAAAAGGAATAGAAAAAGTTTAGGCGTCATTCTGCTCAGTCAATGTAGACAACCAGCGAAGGCATTTAGCCGACAATGCAGAGGTTCTCGTCAAAGGTTCTAGTGCATTCACTCTCCTGGTGAGCCTTTGCTGCCTACAGCGCTGCGTGTACTTATCTCTAGCGTTTGTGAGTCCCTTAAGCAGTGCTTTAAAAACATAATGCGCAATGACCGAAACACATGTTTGGGAAAAGTTTCTGATGTGAGCTGTTCTTAAATCACCTTTGCACAGTGATCTGCATAGGGTATACGGCACCACAAAACTTAGTGAAGCTTTTACAGAAAATGTTCCAACATTTGTTTTCGCACCACGCATACGTGGTTTTCTTATATTACACTTTGTGCAGGCGACGTGTTTCTGCGGCCAAGTATTATGGCGTAATTGGTTGGGCGTTTTCGAGCGCCCTGAAAAGTAGCTGCGCTTTGGGTTGGTAGGATTCGAGTGCGCGGATTAACTTCGATTGGTTCTTTCAGAGCGTCGGCCTCTGACTCACAGCACTGCCGAACACGCTGACTTCGAAGTGGGAAAGTGGTGCGATCTGGCCGAGAGGACGGATCGCAGCAGATCGCAGACAGCCTCGTGATTTGCCTTGAAGATAGCAGTTCAGGCGAGGATGATCGCCAGATTTGTGTGCACAGCTCAGAAGGCTTTCGCTGTGCCCAATCATGTCAGAGAGAGAGAGAGAGAGAAAGAGTATAAGAAAAGTTAGACATCTCAGATATTCACTAAACTGCCCCGCCGCGGTGGTCTAGTGGCTAAGGTACTCGGCTGCTGACCCGCAAGGCGCGGGTTCGAATCCCGGCTGCGGCGGCTGCATTTCCGATGTAGGCGGAAATGTTGTAGGCCCGTGTGCTCAGATTTGGGTGCACGTTAAAGAACCCCAGGTGGTCTAAATTTCCGGAGCCCTCCACTACGGCGTCTCTCATAACCATATAGTGGTTTTGGGACGTTAAACCCCATATATCAATATATTTACTAAACTGATCGACACCATTTGTTCACGCGGTGCAGCAATATTTACCCGGCAGCTTTCCGCACTCACTTCACAACAGTGGCGCCACAGGCGCGCTGCTCCAAGCGCTTTAGGTTCGCCGATGTATTCAGTTGGTACGCTGCCCCTCACGCTCCGATCGCGAGCTCCCCCTGAATCTGGCGACTCTGAGCCAGAGGACCAGAGTGGCCAACCGAATACGCCATTAAGACACTCGCTCTCGGAGCGTGTGTGGGTTCGGGTTGAAGACCAACTTCGTCTATGCAATTAGTTTTGCTTTTAAAGACGATGGTCTTTCTTGGGGACCTTCGACGCAAAAATTTTGGTCTGTCTGTCTGTCGATTTGTCTGTTTGTCCATTCTTACTGGCATCGGGTACTT
Source organism: Rhipicephalus annulatus (assembly GCA_013436015.1). Classification (NCBI taxonomy): domain Eukaryota; kingdom Metazoa; phylum Arthropoda; class Arachnida; order Ixodida; family Ixodidae; genus Rhipicephalus; species Rhipicephalus annulatus. Next base: position 357,579 of record WOVY01013145.1, on the reverse strand, counting down.
GAAACGGCCGACCCCATCCGCAGCGACCACTAACGTTGCTCAATGTTGAGCGTTCATGCTTGTGCAATTGTCAATAAAAAAGCAATTGTTGCGCATGTCTGGGGCACCATAACAACACGCATATATTCTGCATACGCATCTCTTACTAGAAAACGCATACATAAGTAATTTTAAGGACCGTAGCGCTTACCATGTAACGCTTGCACGGAACGGGGAGTGTTTCCACCGCTTTGATAAAACGAGATGGTGGTGGCACCTACTCGTCACCTCGCGTTCTACAGCTTATCACATTTGAGACAGGCGCGCATGGTTACGTGCTTTGTTTTCCAAAAGAAACTGCTAGATGGCACTCATGTCTCACGTGTGACGTGACTTGATGCGCTCGTTCGCCACCGAGCTTCACGCTCGAGGCACACTAACGCAGCGCCTCGGGAATACCATTCACCAATTTTCTTGCACAGAACATCAAATAATCGTTTTAATTTAAGTGTATATATATATAAATATATATATATATATATATATATATACATACATAGAGAGAGAGAGAGAGAAGACTGCGGACATATATATATATATATATATATGAATATATATATATATATATAGAAAGAGAGAGAGAGAGAGAGAGAGAAGACTGCGGACGCCGCCTACGGCGGTGGATGGTTTGGGGTCGCTTATAAAGTGTATTCACACATAATATATATATATATATATATATATATATATATACTGGTTTTATGTTCACTCTTACCACACGCAAAACTATCGACTTTCAACGGCCTTTGTAGATTATATGCAGATATCCTGACTTCAGGAAAGCGCAAAAAAACAATAACGGTGTAAGGGTATTTTATGCGCATAAGCACCACTACTACTTTTCTATAACATGTTCAATAACACTCAACGTAACGCATTTTCTTAAAACTAATATGACCTTCAAACATCAGATCAAATTATGGCAACAAGACTTTGTGCTTCCTGTGCACTGCTTCACAATGTACATGGCCACCGACATGCACTTGAATCATAGGATGGCAGCTATGCTCTCTTGGTCTCTCTCACTATATATATATATATATATATATATATATATATATATATATATATATATATATATATATATATATATATATATATATATATGCCCTACAGCAACTATGTGCACAATCGGGAGGCCCTTACTGCACGCGTAATCGAGAAGCGGGCAAGAATTGACATTGCACCCGCTTGCCAGCCTCTGAGGCAATAAGCAGCGCCCCTCTTCCAACGACGAGATGTCGACGAGGCGCTGAGTAGTTAAAGGCTTAAACTTCCTAACCACCAGAGCCATGCGGCGTCATCTTGTCGTGAACAATACATTAGTGAAAGGAAGGATACACAGACCGCAGACATCCTAAATGTGAAAAGAAGAAAAGGGAGAGAGATAGAAAGGGAGAGGAAGGAAAAAAGAAAGGGGGCACCCGGAGGAGCCCACCTTCTTTTTTTTTCTTCCTCTCTCTCTCTCTACTCCTCTGATTTAAGATTATATAAAGCTGAACACCAACAAGCTGTACCCTCAATCCTGATGAAGGTCAGGCTCTGGTGGAAACGTCGAAATAAACCACGTTGTGACTGCTCACGGAGGCTGTACTTGAATATATATATATATATATATATATATATATATATATATATATATATATATATATATATATATATATAGACGACAACTTGGCGGTTGTGGTTGGTCTCTCGAGCTTCCCTCGTTGGCCTGCTTTTAGCTTGTTCAAATCGTCGGCATTCAGATATGATGGAGTCGACAGTGGTACTGTTCTTACACATTAGTATGTTGAAAGCATCATCAGCAATGCCTTTCAACATGTTGCTGATCTTGTCCGCCTCGGACATGTTTTTGTTAGTCTTCCGGCACAGTGCCAGTACGTCTTGGATATATGTGACGTACGACTCCGTCGATGATTGAACACGTGACGCGAGTTCCTGCCTGGCTGACATCTGACGAGGAACTGACCGACCGAACAAGTCGCGAAGCTTTTGCTTGCATGCGTCCCAGCTGGTTAATTCTTCTTCATGCTTCTCAGACAAGGCGCGTGCCGTACCCCATAGGTAGAATAGAATATTTGCCAGCATAACCGTCTCGTTTCACCTGCAGTGCTTGCTGACGCGCTCAAATAATGCGAGCCATTCTTCGACGTCCATGCGGTCCGTCCCGGAAAACGTGCCAGGGTCAAGAAGAAGGGGGGGAATTAGAGGTGATGGAGCTGGCGTGGATGGCGACGCCTGAGTGCCGGTTTCAAGCATCGCGGCTGACAACGCTGGCGTCCACTGCGGCGTTCCATAGCTGGGTTCTGTGAAGACCCCGCACCTTCCACCAAAAGATGTTATGGGGAAGATTTATTCAGCGACAGCAGGGCTTGATAACGGCTTAAAGAGCGTACAGTCATGCAGGACAACGGGGAAAGCTCGAGAGACCAACCCACAACAACTACGTTGTCGTCTTCCTCCTTTCGGGTGCCATTTCAGCTGTGTCTAAGCGACAGTTCTATACACTTAACCTGTCATCACCTCGCACTGTCAGGCATTCCTCGACTAAATGATATCAAACGACCTCTTACTTTTCCAAGTTGCAGCGCTTCGGGGTGTTCTATTTTCTTACCTGGATATCTTTGACGTCGACGACCGTTCCCTGGGCCACACAAATGCCGTAACCTAAAGCATCGACACCAGCGATGCCAGTCCACTCCACAAACGCCCTTATTCACATGCTGAGCGCCGAGTTATACAGATGGAGGTCGAGAAAATGCCGAGCAAAGACGTCATTGAGCCTTCATGGAGACCTTGGGCATCTCCTGTGGTCTTTGTTTAAAAGGACAATACCTGACTCTTTTGCGTCGACTATCGCCACCTGAATCGGATCACCAAAAAGGACATTTATCCTCTACCCCGAACCGATGATGCGCTCGACTGCCTCCATGGCGCCAACTATTTCTCGTCCCCTGACATTCGATCCGGATGCAGGCAAATTTAGGTCGATGACTGCGACCACGAGAAAACAGCATTTATCACACCCGACGGCCTTTACCAATACAAGGTCATGCCTTTTCGGTTGTGCGATGCCCCGGCTACTTTTGAATGTATGATGGAGTCTCCTCGGCGCGGTTTCAAATGGTCGACCTGCCTTTACTATCTGGACGATGTAATCGTTTTCTCGCCCTCCTTCGAAACCACCCGTCTCTTCTCTCTCCAATTCTTCACGTTTTTCGTTGCGCTGGTCTACAAGTGAATTCGTCGAAATGCCCATTTAGACGCCAGCAGAATAAACTATTCGGCCACCTTGTTGACGCCACTGGTGTTCAACCCAACCCTGACAAAGTCCGTGCAGTCCGAGACTTCCCGGCTCAGCGTTCCACACAAGAAGTTCGTAGTTTAATTGGGCTCTGCTCATACTTCTACTGCTTTGTCTTCGACTTCGCGGATATTGCTAGGCCCCTCACGGATCTCCTCAAAAAGAACGTGGCCTTATCTTGGGGGAAGGACCAAGAACATTCCTTCACGTCGTTTATTACTGCCCTCACATCACCACCTGTGTTAGCTAATTTTGATCCAGTGGCTCGAACAGATCTTCGCACCGATGTAAGTGGCCATGATATTGGTGCTATACTCGCTCTGATACAGAATGGCACCAACCGTGTCTGCTGACAGACCGTGGTTGCTACTTTCTCTCTCGTGTGGTTGATGATGTACTTCGATTTTGTGCTACCCGTCACAACTTCATTACATCTTACCACCCTCAGACTAACGGCCTTACAGAGCGCCTAAACCACACAATGACAGAAATGCTTTCCATCTACGTATCTACCGACCACACTGATTGGAACATAGCTCTGCCATTCATCACCTTCACCTAGAACTCGTCGCGTCATGAAACAGTAGGCTACTCCCCCTTTTATCTACTCTTCAGAGGTCATCCCTTACTGCCCTTCGACGCACTGCTTTCATCAGACCAACCATCCTCCACTTCTCACGCTCAAGATGCGATCACCCGTGCTCTCACGGCACGCACGGTAGCCCGCGCTCGGTTATCGTCGTCGCAGACAGCACAAATTCCCTTTACGACCGCCAAGATAGGGATGCTAATTTTTCTGCGGGATCTCTTGTTCTCCTGTGGCTCCCATCTCGACGTGTCGCCCTCTGCGAGAAACTGCTATCGCGATATGCTGGGCCCTACCAAGTTCTTCTTCAGGTCACACCTGTGACCTACAAGATCGCCGCTACCACAAACTCATCGGCTGCTGCCCCCAGAACAGAAATAGTCCATGTTTCCCGTCTCAAGACCTACAACGCGGAATCGCTCATTTAACAGGCGCCGAGACGGTGCCTTACCAGCCGGGGTGATGATACGTGTATGTAACTGTCGCTTCTGCACAGCTGAAATGGCACCCGAAAGAAGGAAGACGATAACGTGGTTGTTGCGGATTAGTCTCTCGAGCTTCCCTCGTTGGCCTGCATGACTGTGCGCTCTTTAAGCCATTAGCAAGCCCTGCTGTCGGTGAATAAATCTTCCTCGTAACATTATATATATAATCTTACAAGGAAACGTATATTTGCAGATATTTACGATGATTACACGTGACGGCAATGCCTGACACACTGGCGGGCAGGGACCAGTCTCTACCCACTTCGTAATCTTTCTTTCAGGCCGGGGTCCTCTACCGCTTTTTGCCCCAATCCCACTACTGCCTTGTGGCCCTACCCCGCGGGGTTAAAGCGCCGACCCGGCGCTTGTCACGAAAGGGGAGTGTTGGGTGACACATAAGGCTTCAGTCTTACGACGTGCACAACAGTGTATGGTGGTGGCATTGAGTGCACTTCGTCGACGACTACCTGTATCTCGTAGGTGAGGTTAGTGATCTTGCGCAGGACTTTGTATGGTCCGTCATAGCGAAATAAAAGTTTTTCTGAGAGGCCGATGTGACGACATAAGGTCCACAAGAGTACGAGAGAACATGGTGCATAGGAAACTTCGCGGTACTGACGATCGTATTGATCTTTCTGAGAGGCTTGAGAAAGTATGAGTCGTTCTCGGGCAATCTGTCGTGCTGCGTCGGCTCGCTCTATGGTATCGCGGACGTATGTGACAGGGGAGCTTGAACCAGCGGGAAGGAGTGTATCAAGAGGCAGAGAGGGTTCCCATCCATAAAAAAGATAGAACGGGGAATAGCCTGCTGTGTCATGTCTGGAGGAGTTGTAAGCGAAGGTGACGTAGGGTAACGTTGCGTCGCAGTCACGGTGGTCTGGAGAAATATACATTGACAACATGTCCGTGAGAGTGCGATTCAGGTGCTCTGTAAGTACATTAGTTCGTGGATGGTATGCCGTTGTGAACTTGTGGTTCGTGGAACAGGAACGCACGATATCCTGGATGACGTGAGATAAAGTGTATCGGCCTTGGTCAGTAACGAGCTGTCGAGGAGCGCCGTGATGCAATATGATGTCATGCAGTAGAAAGTCGGAGACATCGGTATCGCAGCTGGTTGGAAGAGCGCGGGTGATCGCGTAACGTGTCGCGTAGTCGGTCGCCACGGCAACCCTTTTGTTCCCGGATGCAGATCTGGGAAATGGCCCGAGAAGGTCGAGCCCTACGCAGTAGAATGGTTCAGCAGGGATCTCAATAGGGTTAAGGAGGTCAGCTGGAAGCGACGTTGGTCGTTTTCGACGTTGACAAAGGTCGCAGCTGGCGACATACTTTTGGACAGAGCGATATAGGCGTGGCCAAAAAATAACGTCGCCGGACGGGATCATAACTGCGGGTGACTCCCAGGTGACCAGCGGCAGGTTCATCGTGAAGCTGTCGGAGAACATCTACACGCAAATGGGAAGGCATGACGACAAGGTGGCCAGGACCATTAGGGCGCATGTTGTGGCGGCAGAGAACACCTTTATGAAGTAAATACAAGTTCAGAGAAGTGGGTGGAGTAGCGGAACTCAGGCTTTCTATGATGGGAAGTAAATCCGGGCCACGGCGTTGCTCATAAGCGATACCAAGAAAGTCCGATATTGATAAGACGCAAGCCTCCGTAGCTCTCTCTGTGGCGTCTGGTGGATCCACTGGATATCGTGACAGGCAGTCGGCGTCTTGATGGAGGTGACCAGATTTATACACGACAGAGAAGTTGCATTCTTGGAGGCGAAGAGACCAACGACCGAGACGTCCCGTGGGATCCTTGAGCGAGAAAAGCCAGCAGAGTGCATGATGATCAGTTACAATAGCAAAACTGCGGCCGAATAGGTACGGGCGAAATTTAGCGACAGCGCAAACAAGAGCAAGACACTCTCTTTTAGTGATGGAATAGTTTCTCTCGGCAGGGGATAAAAGGCAGCTGGCGTAGGTGATGCCACAGTCACGTCCATGCTGACGCTGAGCTAAAACAGCACCGATTCCGTGGCCACTCACGTCCATACGAACTTCTGTCGGAGCAGTCTGATTGGAGTGGGCTAATATTGGCGTAGTCGTGAGGGCTGCGATGAGTGCCGAAAATGCAGCACTTTGAGGCGAATTCCAAGTAAATGGGACATTTTTTTAAGAAGCTCGGTGAGAGGCGGCGCAATATCGGCGAAAGTCCGGATGAAGCGGCGAAAATAGGAGCACGAACCAAGGAAGCTCCGGACATCCTTAGGAGAAGAGGGCACGGGAAATTGAGTCACTGCGGAAGTTTGTCCGGATCGGGCTGTACCCCAGGTGCGTTAATGAGGTGACCAAGTACAGTTATTTCGCGACGGCCGAAACGGCATTTGGAGGGGTTCAGCTGAAGACCAGCGTTGCGGAATACTTGGAGAATACTGGACAGTCGCTCAATATGGCTTGCGAACGTCGGTGAAAAAACAATTATATTGTCACGCGGTTGTGACACACGCAGCACTTGAGAGGAAGCACGCAGGAGTCAGGGCGATGTCAGGCGAACTGTTTATTGGGCGAACTTGTGCCCAGCAAAACAAGGCCAAACACAACTCACAGCAACAGCGGCGTGAACAGTCGTCGGCCGAAGGAAAACACTGCCTAGTGGCGTACTGCGCCGGCTTTTATACACGCGTCATAACGCGTTCTCGATTTATCTCTGGAGCTCCAGAAGTTACTAAAATGTGCGCGTCAAGCATGCAAAGTTTCAAGAATGATCCACACGGTTCCAGAGTGGCATGCAAGATAAACGCGGCCTGCGTTGCGCTTAACAGAAAGTGATAACAATGCTCCCCGCAATCAATCAAAACGAGCGCGCGTGTCACTGGAAAGTGATGGCGGCTTTCTTCGTAAACTAAAAGAACCGCACGTGTCAATATCATCTAAGTAGCATAAGCAAGTGGAACATTTGAAGCCGCGCAGAAGAGAATCCATCATGCGCTCAAAGGTGGCCGGCGCATTACAAAGCCCAAACGGCATTACTTTAAATTGGTATAACCCATCGGGGGTTACAAATGCTGTTTTTTTTCGGTCCCGTGGGTCAACAGCGATCTGCAAATAACCAGATCGAAGGCCAATGGACGAGAAAAACTTTGCGCCATGAAGGCAGTCAAGGGCATCATCTATTCTTGGTAAGGGGTAAACGTCCTTCTTAGTGACCTTGTTGAGATGTCTATAGTCGACGCAAAACCACCATGTGTTGTCTTTCTTCTTGACAAGCACGAATGGGGATGCCGACGGACTAGATGAGTGTTCGACGACGCCTTTGGCGTGCATATTCTCGACCTCTTTCTGGATGACAGAGCCTTCGGCAGCGGAGACGCGGTAAGAGCGGCGATGAATTGGGATGGCATCGCCGGTGTTGATGTGATGGGTCACAACTGATGTCTGGCATAAAAAGCAGTTGTCAAGATCGAATATGTCCGCATATGATGTCAACAGACGGTAGAGGTCTTGTGCTTGGGAAGGCGAAAGATCTGGCGCTATCATTTTGGCAATGTAAATGCTTGACAGGTTGACCGTAGTGAGCAAGTTGACATGCGGAGTAGGTTGCTGAGCCTACAGTTCAAAAATATCACACTTTTGCAACGACGACACGGTGCCTAGTTTAATACCAGCAGGCAGCACGTGTGGGGAGAAACCAAAGTTCAAAAGAGATAGATGGGCTTGGTTGTGGCGTACTCTCACCACGGTGTGCGGGACAGCAATGGAGTGCTTAAGCACAACGTCAGTAATAGGTGAAACTACATATTCACCATCGCGCACAGGCGGATCACACACGAGCTGCACGTAAATCGCGGCTTGCGGCGGAAGATGCTCGGTGGCACAAAGGCGACTTTGAGCATCACGGGCAACAGCGGCGTCAAAAGGCAGTTCAAACTGAAGAAGACCCATCGAGCAGTCGATAAGGGCGGAGTGCGCAGAGAGAATGTCGAGACCAAGAATCACGTCATGTGGGCACTGCTCAAGCACGGTGAACAATACGACGGTCGGGCGCCCAGCAATACACACGCGAGAGGTGCACATGCCGAGAACGGTAGATGTGCTCCCATCGGCATGCATTACTGCACACTTAATAGGAGGCGTGATCACTTTTCGCAGTTTATTACAGAGAGCAGCGCTCATGACTGAAATTTGTGCGCCAGTGTCTATGACGGCTGTAACGGTAACGTCATCCACCAAAATGTCCAATATATTGCGGCGTGTAGGAATCGTCAACAGAGGATTTGCAGAACGGGTCGTTAATGCAGCGTCACTTGCAGGAGCTGCATGGTCTAGTTTCCCGAGGTTGGGGGCCCAGGTCGTGCAGGGGACCTGGATCGAAAAATCATCGGCGAGAGAGATGGGCGGCCTTGGGGTGATGGTGACCGGCTGAACCTTCGGCCCTGAACGTTAGTAGGAGCAGGCTGTAATTCGTACGGATTTCCGCTGCTGTAGATGCCGTGGAGTGTTCAGTCCTAAAGCTAATGGTAACACCGCTAGCTTGGACAACTACTGCACCTGACGAACACTGGCGGTTCGTGCAGCCATCGGTATATATATGTTCACTGCCTGAATATTTCTCGTGAAAAAGAAGAAGAGACAGTTATTTCAGCACAGGCGACGAAAGCTCAGATTTCCTCCGTATCCCTGGTACACTAAGATGCACTGTGGGTTGAATAGGACACCAAGGGATATCGATGGTTTAGATGCAGGAGTGAAGCCCGAGGGAAGTTTCTCGTTGTACTTCACAATCATTTTATCGAACGAAGCTTGGTGCCTCTCTGAAGGCAACAGTGCAAGGTGATGATCAGGAGCACGTGTGAAGTGTCTGATGTGCGTTGTCAGGACTTCTACAACAATGTGAGTTTGTATCGGATAGTCACCAGTAGTTGCAATTGTTGTCTCTGTTGACGTACATTAGGCATATCAAGGCACACTCTCAGTGTTTCGGCCTGTAATGCCTGCCGAACACGAAAATTGGTCTTGCAAGTACTGCTAAGCATGGGCAAGCTATATCTCATGAAACCGAGAAACAGGGCTCTGTAGAGTTCCATTATTGCATCTACTGACATCCCCCACATCTTTCCTGCCAGCAACTTGAACAATTGGAAAATATAGGTCAGGCGCTTCTTTATATAGGCCACATGCGGATTCCAACAGAGGTCCTTATCAGTAATGACGCCCAGAAACCGGAGGGTTCTGGCGTGAGAAATCCGTCGCCCGCAGATTGAGATGACATAAGAGGTCATTGCTTTGCGAGTGAAGGTCCCCAGCGCGTATTTTTCTGGTGATATGCTGAGACCTTGTTTTAACAAGTAGTTGGCAATCAAAGTTGCTGTTCTTTGAAGCCAGGAACGTATCTGAGGATGTGTGACTGCCAAAGTACAAACTCAGATGTTGTCTGCGTATATTGAGATCTTAACGGTACTTGGCAAGTATTCAGCAAGGCCAATTAGTGCAAGATTGAATAGTATCGGGCTAAGAACTCCGCCTTGAAAAACACCTTTGGAAGTATAGCGTCGCGTAGTTAGGCCATTTTTGTTAACACAAAGAATGATCTTGCAGCCAGGTAACTCGAAATCCACCGAAAGACTCTACCACCAAGGCCAACGACCGCAAGAGCACCCAAAATGGCTCCATGTTGTACATTATTATACGCGCCTCTCACATCTAGAAAGAAAGCTGTAGATAGTAGCTTACGGGATCTCTCGTGCTGAACGTACGAAACTAGATCAACGACATTGTAAATGGACGAGCGGTCACGTCGTGCTCTTAATTGTTTGCTCTAACCCAGATGATAGGCCATCGCTGCAAGCATCTTCCATGCCAGATTTGAAGTTGGTCCATTGTACTGCTCAAATGGTCGTGCGTGGACCACAACTAGATAAGCCTTTGATGTTTAGGTAGATTGGAATGTGATCACTTCCTCGTGTCTCAACATCTGGAAACCACTTGACGTATCTCGCGGGGGAGTTGGAGACAAAAACAAGATCGATACAGCTGCTGTATGTCACCCCTCGAAGAAAAGTGGGGCTACCGTCGTTCAGTGGAATAAGGCCATAGTTGTAGGCGATGTTTGCTAACCTGCGTCCTCTTGCATTTGTCGGCATACTTCCCCATGCGTGATGGTGCACATTGAAATCACCTATGATGACCCATGGTGCAGTACACCCCTCGCTTTCTCTTTAAGTACTTATTGGGAGATAGTTGCCACTTTTACACCGCGACTACCCGTGGCTCTGGCTAACTGAAGGTGGACTAAGAGAATGCGTTGTGGCCTTCGACTTCGCAAAAGCATGCACTCTGGCCTACAGAATAATTTGAGCATGATACTACAGTAGTAATAATTAAGGACGTAGAAAAAATCACAGCATATCCGCGGAGTGAATGATGAAGAATGGGGCGAAGCATCCGTTCGTTCGTCCGTCCGTCCGTCCGTCCGTCCGTCCGTCCGTCCGTCTGTCCGTCCGTCCGTCCGTCTGTCTGTCTGTCTGTCTGTCAGTCCGTCGGTCTGTCTGTCTGTCTTTCTGTCTGTCTGTCTGTCTGTCTGTCTGTCTGTCTGTCTGTCTGTCTGTCTGTCTGTCTGTCTGTCTGTCCGTCTGTCTGTCTGTCTGTCTGGTGACGAGCACGAGCCGCCGCGGCCGTCTGCTCCACTTGTTCATGCCACATCAACGATCCGCCACGTACGACAACGATCCAGGAGATAGAGAGGCACTTGTTGCCCGTGCACCCGGGCAAAGCCCGCATAGCAGCAAATCAGATAGTAGTGGTACAGTGCCACCTAGAATACCCTCACTCAACTGCAGTTTGTATGTACTTCTATGAGACAGTGCCATCTATTATACTTATTATACTGTTCGGAAGATACTGCCTTCCTTTTTTTTCTTGTTTTCTTCTTCTGCTGGTTACACCTGACGCAGAGCAAGGTTAGACTAAAAGGAGCTGGGTCTTAAAGTAAGTTTCTCTCTTTGCTTGGTGATCCGAACGGGGTTATGTGCTGAGTCATAGAATCTGAGCGAAGAAAATATGAAGAAGCAAAAAAGAGGACTGCGATAACAATAAAATTATTCCACCCCGGAGCCGTGGGAGTGCGGACTAACAAGCTCTCAGCTGGAGACTCAGGAACAGATGGTCTCCCGGACTAGAGCACCCGCTGTCGTTCGCAGATTTTTGAACTGAGAAGAAGCCACGCACCACTGTTCTAATTTTACTTACTCAAATGAAAGTTTATACAACAACGAGAAAACATCCAGCAATTGATCACCAGTTCTTTAGCAATCACTGCGTCATGCAAAATGCATAGGTGTCTTCTTGATAATGAGGTGCTGCCATGAAGGTCGCAAGAACTTCCATTATGCACTTTATTTTTAACCAACTGGCCATCACCAAGTAATTACTGTGGTGTCAGAAGCCACTGCTTTCAAAAAACAAATTACAGAAAACGAATGAGCATTCAAAGAAAATTCAAGTCTCACAGAGACCTGCCGCCAGACGAGTTATGTAAGGAATAATATCGCAGCGCCATTGGCATGCAAAAAAAAAGAAAACGAAGGAACCGAAAAATTTGTTATGCCAGCGCCCCTGGTGTTTGGAAACCTCTGTCATTCTTACCAACACCTAACGTACCATCACTCGTTTTTTTTCAATTCTGAACAGTGTGCGACGTGCTTGAGGGTAACACTATACAGCAACACTGCAGTGGCCTTGACAACCACTACACTTCTATTCCAGTTGGGCAACATCGTTAACGGGGCAGCGTTCAAGGCCACGCAACCGTGCACGGTAAAAAAAAAAGCAGAAGAATCAAATGAAAAAGAAAAAAAGAAAAATGAGGAAAAGAAAAGATACATGATGGACTATCGAGAGGGGAAGGCGACGAGCCGAGAAATCGCTGATCGTTAAGCCGCGAAAGACGCGCCTGGAGCTGGTAGCTACTGCCGCACACGCTACCTCATCGAATAAGGGAACCATTAATAAGAACGTGTGTGTGTGTGTGTGTGTGTGTGTTTGCGATATAGAGAGAGAGAACTTACCAATTACACAGAGTCTATAGCAGTCAAGTTTCCTATCAACTAAAATCGAGTGAGCGCCGTGCAAAATATTCTTTCGTTGCATGGAGCACGACGGGAGTAATGTCGCGTACAACAGCAAACTGTGTCAGAGAACAACATAACGAAATGAGGAGGACAGTAGCAACATATCACAATAATACGTTTTGACACATCAGGCTGAAAAATGAAGTATACAACATTACTTTCAAAACAAAATTATTTTGTTGAAATAGCTACCTTGTCCTGCTACAATCTTCATTACGAGAGGCTTGAGTTATGATCTGAAATAGCGAGACTGTACTTTGTAATGCACACTTGCAGCGTTTAGTATCTTTCTTTGATTTTCTAAGATCAAATGCTGTACCCTCTCGTTTCACCGCCGATGGGCGGCTGGGGCTTTGTCAAGCTGTCATCAAACAGCTGTGTTTCCCGGCCACCTTTTTTCACCGAAACTGTTTGCTTTTTGGTGAAAATAAAGTTAGTTGATTGATTGATCAATTGATTGATTGATCGATTGTTTGGAACCCGTGAGCTGGCACAACTCATTCTATTTAGTGTGACGAGCTTCACAATAGAAAAAAAGCCACGAGTAAAAACTGTCTATGTTGCTAAGATTGACGTACAGTCTACACGTACAGGTATGATTGACAGACTCTAGAGGAAATGCGTGCCTGCAAAAACTGATAGACTTCCTGCAATCTTCATCAGACGAGTGATTCAGTCCTCCGAATCGATGTTCTCTATCCAACTTGCCCAGATAATTCTTTATCGATACACACTGAGCTGCAGTGTACCAGAAGCTGCCACCATTTACTGTTATTAGGTAGGTTTGCCCTAAAGGCGTCATGCTTGATACGTTGACGTGATATTACGCCTGGTTCAAATTATAGTGCGGTAGTTTAATCAAAGTAGCGAATTGTGGTATCGGGTTTTGTGTGCCCAGTTATCATGAAAATTCATGTAATTGCCATGGAGGCCGGTTTTCAGTGGTAACGAAATAAACATATCAGTACATTAAGAATGCGAAAAAAAATTGTGAAAATAATGCCTTCTATTCGCAATGCCAATGAGCTACAGGTGGCGTGCTGTGCGATTCAATATGATGCCCGGAAAAGGGTCAACTCGTTTGTGAGCATCAAAACAGATCGGACGTGTGGATGTACGGTGCCACGTTTGACGGATAAAGTCATGAGCTTCAGTGAAATGGATCAATTTTTTTTTCGCAAACCATGCAATTTCACCCGCTAATTATTCGTCGTTGCGTGAAAGGTTATATTGCAGCTTCTTTACCGCGCATCAACGATGCTTTGCGAAATCCTGTGCACGTTACAGAAAAATGCTTGAACTCAAATTGATGCATGAACTGAATGGCCCTCTGACGTTGTACGTACCAATCTCACCGGACAGATTTGCCGCAGTAGTAGGCTCCGTGGAAGCAGCGCCGTCGCTGATGTACGGCATCGCATATTCAATGTAAGGATGATTCGCAAACGTTTTGCGCCGTCGTCATTGCTTGCACAGTCAAGAAAATGGCATCAACTTGCTTGCACAGAGTTGCTTGCACAGTCAACGGACCACAAACATTTCACATTCCAATCAGAGGCGCTTGTGTTGCAGCCATGCCAACCCTCTAGCCATCCGCAAAACACTGCAATCGGATCAGCATGATCGAAACATTAATATCGAAAATAATACACATGTGTGCTTTCCGACACTTCGAAGTCTTCGACTTTGCAAAAACTTGCCGAAAAACTATGCCGTTCTGAACGTATTAGTGAAATACAGGGGAAGCCAGTCGAGAGGCATGAATTGTGGCCATAAGAGCACGTTTAATTGCTGTAACCATTTTGCGCCACTGTTCGAGCTTGAGTGCGTTGGCGGCATGCAGCACTACTTAAAATCCACAGCGATTGCATTACATACATTGCTCTAGAAAAAGTATGTTTTTGTTTTGATCTTGCTCAGTGATATAATACGTCTCATACAATCATTGGGCCTTACGAGCGTAAAGAAAGCAACACACGAGTGAAAATGAGCTGCAACTTTCTCCTTGGCACCTAGGAGCTGATCATTGATCGTCGCTGTGCTTCTGGGTGCTTCCGCAGCCTTCTATACGTAACTACAAAACTGCTCGAAAAGGTGAAAAAAAAACAGAAAAGGCACAAACAGAAGCGCAGACTAGCAATACTGTAGACTAGTTACTGCGCGAAAAAGCGAAAAGAAACGAAGAAGGCACACACACAAGCGCAGACTGACAATTAGTCTGCTAGCAACTGTTGACTAGCAACTAGTCTACCGTGTTGTTAGTCTGTGCTTGTGCGTGTGTAGCAATTAGTCTGTTAGCAACTGTCGACTGGCAACTAGTCTACAGTGTTGTTAGTCTGTGCTTGTGTGTGTGTCTTCTCTGTTTCTTGTCTGTTCTTCGCGCAGTTTTCTAGTTATAAATTACCAACTCACCCAGCTCTCAGTCTGCCTTGTACGTCCAGAGGAAATCCCCATCAAAACCTCTTCTTTCATCATCGCTGCTGAAACCACTCTGTAGAAATTTCTCCGCCGATTGACTTCCACCTCACCACGGTTATCTGTTCACGGAGTACATTTTCTTCTCCAGCCGGTCAACAAGAAAATCGCTCGTAGTGTGCTGCCTCCTATCAACAAGCGTAAGAAAACAAGCAGTGCAGTGCTGGCCAAGTGCAAAATATTCCTCAGTTATGTACGAGAAAACCGCTAGTCCAGGTGTGCAATGCTATTAGATTCATGCTGTGAAAAAAACTGACGAATACTATATTAACATAAAACAAGGTAAGCTCAACTGAATAGGTTAGATGATAACATTTAACTAACCTACGCGTCACAGAAAACATCGCGAAGATTATACGAGTGCGTTGTGGGATGTGGTTGAAAACGGGATTTGACATGTATTTTCATGAAGACTTAATTGCTATTAAGGGATATCAAGTGTTCGCCCTCCCTCACAAAGAAACAGTACCTCTCCGAAGAAAATCTGCATTGAATCAGTTCGGCAAGAACTGAAACGACGGATCAAGAAATCCAAGAATAAATTTGACAATCACAGCATATCCACGAAGCAGATGATGATGAGTGGAGCGGAGCATCTACCCATCCCTTCGTCCATTTGTCTCTCTTTGTGTGCATGTGTGTGTGCGAGCATGTGTGCGTGTGCGCGTGTGTGTGTCCATCCATCGGTGTGAGTGTGCGTCCCTCCATCTGTCCCTCCACACGTGTGGCACGACGTACGGGCACAAAAATGCGTACGGGAAATACATGGCACGACGTACGGGAAACGTGCCAAAGGCGTGGTTTATGAAATTTTTTCTTTCTTGTGGACACTCGTACATTGGGATCACTGGGCGCACTATTGATGAACGGGTTAGGGAGCACGAATTGAATCCAATGAAGGGTGGCTTGGTGTATTTGCCTATGCACCGCAAAGGCTGCGAGTGTGTACCACATTTTAAAAAGTTTAAGATTCCGGTTATAAAACTGCGATCAGTTGATGGACGCCCATTACATCAAAAGGAAAGGAGAAAGGTGTATCAGTGATACGTAGGTGGTGTTGTACGTATCGGAAAAGATATTTTTTGATAACTAGATAGGGCAAGGCTGTGTGAGTACTGCGCATGTCTGTATGCTGTTACTTAAGCCTGAGTTTGCACTCAGTCTACTTTAGTTTGCGTTGTCGCTTGTGCTTGTTCTCACGTGTTCCTTTACATTGTGTTTGATATTTTTGGCCAAAGTATGTCATTCAGCAAGTAACAACTAGGCCAACAATCAGTCTTGATACAAGCTTTCTGCATATCACCTGATTTTGCGATACCGCCGAAATTGGCTTATCTATGACTAGGCTGCGATGTCATGGGATGACATCGTCATACGAGTTAGGAAAACGGTACGTTCTCAGACGTCATGGCTATGCGTTATAAACGTCAAGAATTTCGCCATCAGTAGCGTCTTGCTGACGTCGACATGTGATATGTGTATAATATATCTGATAACGCATGTATCATTCGTGTGGACGACGCCAATAGTCGATGTGACGATGATCAATAGTCAACAGCGTCATGCATTGGTCAAGCATCTAAAGCTTTAGCCTTCATAAAAAAAGTACACGGAGTAACTGATGATGAGTGGGCGAAGCTCTGGAGGCTCATCGGTAAAACCGTGACTTTTCCGTGAATCTTGCCGAGAACATCATCAAAGACGTCCATCCGTCTATCCGTCCGGTCATTCATCTGGCCGCCTCTTACGCATCGGAGTAATGCGACGACGACGATGATGATGATGATGACGATGATAGGTGGCTGTTCCCTTTGAATCGGGTGGTCACAGATAGTGTGACCTAGCCGGTAAGGAAAGAAAAAAAAGAAGAAAGAAGAAGGCGAGAGATAGATAGTCTCGGAAGAGACAGCGGGGCACACACTTGTCACATAAGTCTTTTTGCACTATATAAGTGACGTGTCTGTCCTGTCAGTCCCTATCGCATCGGAGCCTTCCACCACATTTGTAGACGAGCCTTTGTTGTCGCCACGGCAGTGGCGTCGTTGGCGTCATGATCTTCTGCTGCAAATCCAAGCGCTTGAGACAGAGTGGTTCCCTCTGCTGGCCGTGGGGAAAGACGGGCACAATCCAGAATCAGATGCTCAGCCGTCTTGTTTGTTTTGGAGCAGCAGCGACAGATAGCAGCTTGATCCTGTGGGTGCTGATCGAAACGACGACGATAGGTGAGCGTACGCAACGCTCCTGCACGGGCCTCAAACAGCAGAGCACTGCCTACGCTGTTGTCATAGAGTTTTTCCCTGCCTAGTTCAGCTTTGTATTTGCCATACATCCGCAGGGTAGACATTACGCAGCACACCTGATCGCCATTGGGCGCTTTCTAGCTCTCGAATTTTAGTGCGCACCAAACGTGGTGGGAGGCCTTCAGGTGAGGCACTCTCTGTTTCGCGGAAGAAGCCGAATTTCCCACGCGGCCGGTAAACTCTATTCGACAACTGGGTCCGAATACCATTGAGGGAGAGGTACCAGAAAACGCGCCTGGCTCACCGCGCGTCGCTCAGACACCGGAGGCCGACCTCAAACGCTATTTTGCTGCACGCCTCCTTGGCTTCGAATGATGACCAGCCGATGTCTTCCTCGGGACTGCCTCCGTGGCCACCCTTCCATGACAGCCGAAAGCCATGCAGCCCACCTCTTTCAGCGCACGCTCAAGCTATTCGCGGGTGCTCTTCGATAGGCGCAGGACAGCGTTTGTGAAAGTCAGGCAAGGCACATGTACCGTCTTCCATAGCTTGCGTACAATTACCTACCGGTTCAAACCCCTCAGGCATCACTTCCACAGGGTGCCGATCGCTCGTTGTGACGACTGCCTCATCTTGGCCTCGTGGACGTTGTAACACTCTCTATCACAGAGTGTCACCCCGAGGAATCGGTACTCGGTGCTGCGAGAGATTGGCTGGCCATTCGGTAGCACCAGCTCGCGTTTGTCCGCTGGCCCGGAAAAACATAGCACCGCCGATTTTTTTCGCATTAAACGTCAGTTTCAGCGACGCCAGGTGGTGGGCGGTTATGTATATGAGGTTCTGTGGCTGATCGGTGTTTTCCGATAAGAGCGCCAGGTCATCTGCGAAGACCAGTCCCGGTAGTGTCCAGACCTGTGGCGACCCGGCATATAGGAACCGCAGCGCAAAGCCAAGGCCCGAACCAATGAGGTCCCGCTCTAGCCCCGCAGTGTAAAGCATGTACAGTAGCGGGAAGAGCAGACAACCTTGTTTCAGACGTCGGCGAACCGACACTGGCTCCGTACTGGTCTGGCCAAAAGTCGCAATCACCATGTTGCCATGTCATCACCTACAGCAAGCGCTGCGGAGTCATCGCCATCTCGTGAGCACTTCGAGTACTAGGGGTGGCTACGACGGCAGACAAGCCTACTCTTTAAGAAGATTCGCCTCTAAAATATTGTGGACGGTCATTAGACACATCGACGTTATTCATGCGTGTCAATAACCGTGGGTGTTCGTCGTCTTCATCGCTTTGGGAATCTCGGCTTTACCGTGGCCTGATTCTGTGCTTCGTGCATTGCCGCTTTTTTTTCTGCCTTAGGGGTGTAATGAAGATTGCGTTAATCACTGCGTCACAGCAAGTACTGCGATCACACATATCTGGGTATTCTGTGAAGTTTGGCAGCATTTGCAAAGTACTTTATAAATGAAGCGTCAAAACGATATATCTGTATGACAATGAAGCAGTCTTACGGCACACGCAAAAGTTCACGATGCCACGAAAGTGAGCGTACGTGATTTGTTGTTGAAGGGAAGCTCTCTTTGAAAGTCAGAGCTTCGCTCGTGCCCCTTTGGCCTCGCGTTTTCGCTGAATGTATGTGATTACCTATACTTCCCGCGCCATGGTGACGAAAGCGACCGCCGTAATATGCACATATGCGTGCAGTTCTACAAATTGTGCGGATATTTCAACGTTTCGATCATGCAAACAGAACAACCTTTGTTTTTATTTGGTTGTCAACTACACAGTTACTTAGTCACTGCCGATATGAATCTTCACTGTGTTACACGCGGACCAAAAACAAACGAACCAACACACGCCACAATCGATTTGCCAGCGCTGAAAAAAAACACAACTTGCATGAGCACATTCCTCCTAAGTAAATTGCGAAATGTTAAAAAGGTCAATCAATCGATTGCTCATTGCGAATACAACAAAGGCGGGTAGACCTTCGACGGGCCGCATTTTCACAGACTCAAAAAGGAACGAACTGGTCAGAACAACGTCAAAAAGAAAAAGAGCGAGGTCAAAGCGAGATGATAACAACGTCAACAGTTTGAGACCCTTGAAACGCGCAGGAAAATTTGCGTGACACACATTTGAAAGCGCGCCCATTCAGTACGTTCAAGTCAGCAGAAGTGGAGCTGCAGGCGTTCGTTGTGTGTAGCACTGAGCGGTAGTTGTCGAGCGCCACTTTGGAGAACTGTTGACAGACTCTCGAGAAGCCAAACTAAATTCTCGCTTTTTTCGTACTTTATCATCAGGCACGCTCAACCCCCGTACCTTTCTGCCGGCAAAGAATGCAGCCGCATGCCTGCAAGCGGTTCATTCATTGGGCGCGAGCTAAAATACCAAGCGCGGCTCTAAACATGACAGCCGCATAATCAACAAATATAACACTAGTCTCAGACAAAGCAATGTGATGACGTTCCAGCGCCACATTCATATTCATCAGCTTCCTTTGTGCGCTGCGGCGAACTCCCAGAGATGTCTAAACAGGGCGCCGTTGTTTAAAGACGTGCACGCACGACTTAGAAATCAGCGCTCCCCGCGTCTTACGGATCCTTTGTGAACGTGGTAGAAAAAGAAATAACAATGCGATGCCTGCCTGAGGTAAATTCCAACGAAGTGTGGACTAAACGGAAAACGTGGCTATAGATGAACGCACTTTTTGCAGTCTGGGCGCACAGATTCGCAAACGCACAATTTCATCGAAGTTCGTAGGAGTGTCTGGAAAGCCTGGCGTAAAGAAACAGCGCTTCGACGCTTGTCGCCAACAAGCTGCAGCTGAACTCACTCAGTCAGACGGAGCAGACAGTCTACGTAAATTGTTTGTCTTGATGGTTTAAAGTGGTTTAAAGTGGTTTGTCGCCATGGTTTAAAGACATGTGCACGCACGACTTAGAAATCAGCGCTCCCCGCGTCTTACGGATCCTTTGTGAACGTGGTAGAAAAAAAATTGCCCGCAGCTTCCCTTAGGGGAACACTGAGGAGGATGCGGAGCATATAATTGGTTAACGGGGTGTTAAAGTGCGACTTACTTGGGTCGATGGCTAAATTGGTTAACGTGGTTGTGAAATGGGGTGTTAAATTGCGACTTACTTGGGTCGATGGCTAAATTGGTTAACCTGGTTGTAGGAGGGGGTGTTAAATGAGTGAACACGTACACACGTGTGCGAAAGGGCGGCGCTGGTTGAAGGGACGTCGATCATTGTGTTTGTGGATTCGTTGGAATTCATTTCACCGCGACCTTGGACGTTGACGCGCCGTACAAACCAACCGACGAGCGGCAACTGAGCGAGCGAGCGCCGACCTTGAGTATATATACAGCGCGACGGCGCATGCCCTGTCAGCTGTTCAATGTTCTCGAAGCGCGACGGTGCATGCGCGTCCACTGGATAATCAGGAAAATTGTAGAATGTTCTCGAAGGGGAGAAGCGCGCGCGGCACAGATGGTGGGTGACGGTGCATGCGTGCGTCAGCTGTCGAATGTTCGAGAAGGGCGAGAAGCGCAACGGCGCATGCGCTCGCGTCAGCTGCCGATGTTCTCGAAGCGCGACGGCGCATGCGCGCGCGTCAGCTGCCGATGTTCTCGAAGCGCGACGGCGCATGCGCGCGTCAGCTGCCGATGTTCTCGAAGCGTGACGGCGCATGCGCGCTACATTATACAGCTAGCGAATGTTCGTGAAGAGGAGAAGCGCACGCGGTGTGTAGAGGAGGAAGGGTGCACAGATGGTGGAGGAGTGAAGCGCGCGCGGTGTGTAGAGGAGGAAGGGATGCACAGATGGTGGAAGAAGGAGGAGGAAGCTTGCGGACGGCGCCGCACTACAAGCCTCGAGTATTAGATGCTCCGCATCTAAAAAAATAACAATGCGATGCCTGCCTGAGGTAAATTTGAACGAAGTGTGGACTAAACGGAAATTGTGGCTATAGATGAACGCACCTTTTGCAGTCTGGGCGCACAGATTCGCAAACGCACAATTTCATCGAAGTTCGTAGGAGTGTCTGGAAAGCCTGGCGTAAAGAAACAGCGCTTCGACGCTTGTCGCCAACAAGCTGCAGCTGAACTCACTTAGTCTGAGGGAGCAGACAGTCTACGTAAATTGTTTGTCCTGATGGTTTAAAGTGGTTTAAAGTGGTTTGTCGCCATGATTTAAAGACATGTGCACGCGCGACGTAGAAATCAGCGCTCCCCGCGTCTTACGGATCCTTTGTGAACGTGGTAGAAAAAAAAATGACAATGCGATGCCTGCCTGAGGTAAATTTGAACGAAGTGTGGACTAAACGGAAAACGTGGCTATAGATGAACGCACCTTTTGCAGTCTGGGCGCACAGATTCGCAAACGCACAATTTCATCGAAGTTCGTAGGAGTGTCTGGAAAGCCTGGCGTAAAGAAACAGCGCTTCGACGCTTGTCGCCGACAAGCTGCAGCTGAACTCACTCAGTCTGAGGGAGCAGAGAGTCTACGTAAATTGTTTGTCTTAGTTTGTACGTTGTAGCATTTATCAACGGAAGGCGACTTACCGTCTGTAAGCACACGGTAAATCGCATAGTGTTTGTAGAATGGAATAACACAGTGATCATAAAGTATGACCGTTATGCAAATAATAAAAACAATTGCACAAGGGACTACACTACACTCAGATAAACCGTAAAAGCCAATAGATACGTTCTTCGTAACATGCAAGAGAACTAAGAGAAAACATACTGCACATAAATAAATTCCAGTAAACATTCCCGAGTAAGGAATGCAATAACGTATTTAACACTGGCAATGTTGACCGCTGTATATATAGCCTGCTCTATTGTATGAGTTAAACAAGCAAAGTTGCTGGATTATGACACTGTAGCATTTTATGGTGTAACGCAGAGACGAATCACAAAAGAAGGCTGAACAACACGAGTGCTAGCTGACAACTGCTTGGTTTATTCAAGCGAACCAGAAAAAACAAACAAGAAGAAGAAAAAAGATCGAATAGTGCGCGTGAACCAACACACCTGAGTGGGCACCATACCTCTTTAAAGGGTGCGCCATTGCCCCTTATGTCCGCCCACTCTGCCGCCTGTGGTTGCACCTAGGAATTTCGCCGGACGACTACCGTTTTCAGACGCATTGAATCTCGCAAAAGAGGGATGACGGGAGCCTTTGTTATTCGCAAAAATGGTGACGCTTGTGTTAGCGCGCCTTGACTAGCATTACTCGATTACGGGCTCACGTATTCGAAAAATATAAACAAGCAAATAATGATGCTACGTGTATAAACTTTTGTCACGTGCAAATAAACTGTGCGTGCATCTTTCGTTTTTCTTCTTTCGCTTGAATAAAGCAACCAGTTGTCAGCCAGCACTTGTGTTGTTCAGTCTTTCATTGTGATTCGTGTCTGTACTGTTCCGATATGAATTGCGGCCAATTAACCAGACCAACTTCCCTTTTGCAGCATTTTATTCGCATGGTTCGTTCTAAAGCGCTGTACCTTCCGAACTTCTGGTGTTCGAGTATTATAGCGGTATAAATCGACAGACAGGTTGGCAAGTTCTGCCAATGACGTATTGGTACGTTTAGCTATAAAATAATATCCGCGTAAAAGACCGGTGTTGTAGATGTCATGAATTTTAGTTGCGTTGTATTTTAAAATCAGGTCTTCGGTATGAGTCACATAGGGTAGAATAGTGATGACAATTATTATTTTCTTTTACCGAAATGATTTATTTAGGTTATGCTGAATTGTTAAACTGCAGTATTACTTTGATCACGGAGTTGTGCCATGAGTGAAAGTTGTTAAACACGGCCTGGTAGATAATGTAGCTTCCATATCTGTCGTTACTCATCAAAATTCGTGTCAGTAAAAGGCTTCTACACCCTTGCGCGCCACCATCAGCTTTAGGCTTTTACTGCTACAACGTCTCGCAAACATTTACGAACCGAAGAAAATATGTTTGGCCCATTTGCGATGCATGGCATCGCTGATACATTGACACTAAATTCGTTTTGTTTTGCTTATTTTTAAAGCGAAGCATCTCTTAGCGAACTTCGGTGACATTGAGCGTATCTATCTATCTATCTATCTATCTATCTATCTATCTATCTATCTATCTATCTATCTATTTATCTATCTATCTATCTATCTATCTATCTATCTATCTATCTATCTATCTATCTATCTATCTATCTATCTATCTATCTATCTATCTATCTATCTATCTATCTATCTATCTATCTATCTATCTATCTATCTATCTATCTATCTATCTATCTATCTAATCTATCTATCTATCTATCTATCTATCTATCTATCTATCTATCTATCTATCTATCTATCTATCTATCTATCTATCTATCTATCTATCTATCTATCTATCTATCTATCTATCTGTCTGTCTATCTATCTATCTATCTATCTATCTATCTATCTATCTATCTATCTATCTATCTATCTATCTATCTATCTATCTATCTATCTATCTATCTATCTATCTATCTATCTATCTATCTGTAAATGTCTGTCTGTCTATCTATCTATCTATCTATCTATCCGCTTACGACATTCACCTCACCTGGCCATTTAGAAAATGGTATCGATACCAAACTTGGTGTAGCATAACATGACTGTGACAAGAACATATTTGACTAGTCATAGCATAAAAATCATGACATGTATGTTAAGAATGTCATGATTTACATTTCATGGCCCTGCAGCTCTTGCGGTGGTTTCGTTCACTAGCCATGTTGCAAAACTTGTATGGTATGACATGATTGCATGGCGAACACAAGCGACAGACCCTAAGATGAAAATCATGTCATGCGTGTCATGTAACAGCATGACTACATGCAACGCTTTTGATTCGCTCGCGGCCGTTTCTCTAGCGTCACATATACCAAACTAGGTATTCCGGTACGTGAATCGATGACGAAGGTATCTGACTGGTGCAACCATGACAATCAAGAGATGCGTGTCAGGTAACAACATGACTACATGTCACGCTCATCATGCGCTGGAGGCCGTTTCGCTAGCTTCACTTTTACTAAATTTGGTGTTACGCGACGTGAATAGATGACGAAGTATCATACTAATGCAAACATGGTAAACATGGGATGCGTGTCATATAAAAACAGGACACTCGTGATGCGCTCGTGGCAGTTTCGCTGGCTTCACATCTACCAAACTCGATATTACGCGACGCCAACAGACGAAATAGGTAAATGACACAGCTAAACATAATAATCAAGACACGCATGTCATGTAACATGACTATATGCCACACTGATGGTGCGCTCCCGGCCGTCTCGCTAGCTTCACATATGCCAAATTTGGTATTACATGACGCCTATGGATGACGCATGTATGCGACTGGTGCAAACATGATAATCATGAGATGCGTGTCATGTGAGAACGTGACTACATGCCACAGTCAAGGCTCTAATGCATTTCAACGTGACGCGGTGCGCGTACTCGCCGGCGTTCATTTCGTCGGGTCCCGCCGGCATTGCCACGCCAGGCACTGGTCCTGCCATAAGCTCGCAGGCGCGCGGCGCGCCGCGTTGCTTTGACGCATGAGCGTTTCAGTGCGTCCAGCGTCCCACCGTCACGAAAAGAGGGAGATGCAGTGTTGTCTGAATAACGCATCGGCGCGAAATGCAGCATGTCGCATTTCGCGCCGGTTGCCATCGGGCTGCGCCGACAGACGCTTGTCGCGCCGGTAGCATCTGGCGCCAGACTATAGAGTGCTCGCGTCTTGCTAACGTATCGCCACTGTGCCCTGCGTGCGCGCGCGTCAGCGCTACATTGGAGTATATTGGGCCCTTCATGATGCACTCACGGCCGTGTTGGTAGCTCCACATATACCAAATTCGGTATCACGTGACGTGAATAGATGACGAAGGTAAATGACACATCCAAGCATAATAGTCATGACACGGAAGTCATGTACGGCATCATTTACTCCCACATCGCAACGTTGTGCTTATTTTAAAGTCACATATTAACATTTCTGATTCGTGTTTCACATATCATCGATTGCCTCTGTACGTGGGATCTGCCATTCTTTAGGACGGCTGATGAGCTAGATTTTTGTTACTTCTGTTTGTTTTGCTGGATAATGAAAGCAACAATTCTAACTGCCAGGTATTGATTTCTTTGTGAAATTGGTGCAGTATAAAGCTGTGCTGAAAGTGCACGTGTAAGAAAACTGAAGTAATAAAATTGTTGTTAATAATAATGGAAACTGCGGCCGCTTGAGGGTGCCGAATTTGGTGGTAGTCATCCTGTGATATATTTCTTTATTCATTTATTATTTATTCACAGATCAGTGAATGCATAAATCCTGTAAGCGCAAATACAGCTGCGACACTGCATTCATGAACTCTATTCAGGATAGAAATATTAGGTTTTCTCATAGATCTTGTATATTTGTGTCCTATTTCACTTACTCGCTTTCTCATGCATTATTATTGTCATTTTTTCTCTTGGCCCTCCATTTAAATATTTTCTTATTTTTGTTTAACCTAACTACATAACATGTACGCATAACTGTTTGTTAAATATGATTGTCATTATTGCATGACAAAACAGCACTTCGTCGCGGCTGAGGTGCTCAAGATCCTTTTCTATACTTTTTGCCACTTCGAGAGCAGTGGCGATAAGACCAATAGCTGTGGTCAAGACGTTTCGAAAATGTACGGCCAAACGAAAAGAATTGCAAAATAATACAACTAGCAGGAACTGGTTTCTTTTTTTTTCTGCTCTTGAAGGGCTCGATTCCGAGTAGCGTGACCACTTAAATATATGAAAAAATAAGAAGAGGAAACTGGGGCTGGTTGATGGTGCCGGAAATGCTGGAAGCCACTTTATGAAATATTTATTTATTTATTAAATTAGTTATTCTCCGATGCTGTCAGCACTTAAACAGGGCTTTTACAGCGGTGGAAAATAAATACGAAAAATCAATGTAGAAACTGAAAATAGATGCTTTCTTTTAGGCAAGAAACAGACGAAGGAAAAATGTGCCTTTGCCTAAAATAACCAACTGAAATTATGTGATCGCGATCATATAGAGAGAAATAAAGCTACGCTAGTTACTCATCAGAATATGAGGTATGAGTATTAAATACAGTTGCGCTCAGGCAATCCAAGAATAAGGCAAGCACGAGTGTGTTTTGTTGCGTGCTTTCTTGAGGATCCATTGAACTCTGTGCACGTATTATAGGCAAGCATGCAATGAACACTCTTTCGATTCCTTCTTTTTTTTTTCTGAAGCAAGTACGGTCGTATGCAAGGTGGTGCAAAACAAAAAATACCCCCGACCAAGTCGCACCACCCCTCGCCTCCGACAGGATGCAACATAAATACAACGCTTCCATGGGAGTTCGGCTTAAGTCAGGGAAACAAGTCTCTTGTTTGATCATACGCACATTGAACGTCATTCAGTGCCACACAGAAGTTTGTGGTAGTCAAGGTCAACATCATTTGCTGCCATTTAAAGGCACCACAAAACACAGCAGCTCCCCGACATGGTCACATACAGCAAGATTCAGTGTCTCGCATTGGGCAGAACTCTCGTTTTTAACACGAACGTTTTCTATGCCGTGGTCCACTAAGGCTTTCATGACGTATTTTGGGCAAGCAAATGCGTCGAAGAAATGAATGAACTTCACCAGACGGCATAGAAGACAAAAAGACGTCAAGAATCATTTAGGTTGCTACGAGTCGAACCCATGACCTGAAAGTATGCGACGATGATTAGCGGGCGTTCGGTCCACTATAGGCCGCCATGAAAACCACGAGCAAAGCTACACGATTGCGCCTTTTGTTTTCGTCATAGTGCTCTTTTTAGCAGGGTGATGTCGCTGTCTGGAAACGTCAGAGTGAAATTATGCGTGGCTTCCGAGATTAGCTGAGGCAACGCGTCGTTTTTTTTTTCACTACGGTCGCATTCGGCGCGTTACAAATACAAAAGTGTAATTTTTTTTTCAACGTTTTCACACACCCCGAGGAGGCTACTGAAAACTAAGCCTCGCTCATAAATTTTGTTGATAATAAGCTCTAGCTCTCTGCAGCCTTCCTCGCTGTCACACCGCATTACAGGCTCTCCGTGTAGTTGATTGATGGATATGTGTCTAATGTGCCACAACCACCACATGATTATGGTAGACGCCGTAGTGTAGGGCTCCGGAAATTTCGTCTACCCTAGAGTGCACCCAAACATCTACCCAAATCTCAGCACCCGAGCCTAGAGCATTTTCGCTTCTGTCGAAAATGCATCCATCGCAGCTGAGATTCAATCCCGCGACCTGAGGTACAGTACCGAGTACCTTAGCCACTTGACCACCACTCCGGGACGTGGCGTTCAGCTAACTAATGTCAATTGCTGTTTTTTTACCTTTTATTAAGTAATGCTGTCAACTCTCAAGGAGGGTCGTAACAGAGAGGACAATACTATGACATATATCACAGTACAATTACACTTTCGATACGATCACGCTTAAAACTGCATAATACAATGCAGTTACAACTACACACATAGAAGTGGCTGATGTTTGGCACTTCGCACTTCACAGTGAAAAGAGGTATTCCCTTGAGTAGCCATTCATAGCACGACTTGCGTTGCGCTTTTCGTCGCGTTTGACGACGCACTGAAGGAGTGTTTACGGAGTACCAGGGTTTAGGAATGTGCTTGTTGATACCGCATATGCGCGCAGTCACCGCATGTGGTGTCGATATATATTTCAGCAACTTCAATTATTTCAAAGGTCGATGCATGAAGGAGCTTTAGAATAGCGCACACTGAGTTAGTGGTTGTTGCGGGTGTAGCGTTTGCGTATGGGTGTCATGCGAGTTTTCAAATAGCGTCTGTGCTCCAAAAGCCAGGCAGACGAATGCATGCAAATGGATATCGGTGTGCGGTAAAATAACTTCGTTGGCTACTCCCCTTAAGGATAATACTAGGCTACACATTGAGGCGGCAGCAATAGGAAATTGAAGCTGCGTCAGCAAGCCAACCATTGCACTAACAAAAAAGAACTAGATTACTTGAACTTACTGGCGCGTGGTTTTAGGGGCGAAGCTCCTTATAGCGCCACCCGTTCGTCCCTCGTAGCCGTCGTAGTTTGTAACAATTGTTACATTTAGACCTCCAAGGTGGTACTGGTGAGAGATTTTTTCTGTGCGTTGTTGAACTATAACAAATAGTGCTCAGTGTACATTTCAAAGGCTGCTAATAAGGAATGAGAGACAGAAGCATTGGACTTTTAGTTACCGCGCACGCTGCGATCCTCATTAGCAGCCATTAGCATGTACATTGAGCACTATCTGACAATAAAGGGTTGCTACGTTATACTCGCTGGGCGTAACCTCCTTGTTTTTAGAGAGGTTTAGGGAGCACTGGGCCGGAGTGCCATGAATCCAGTGAACTAGTATCGATTGATATGTGGGGTTTAACGTCCCAAAACCACCATTTGATTATGAGAGACGCCGTAGTGGAGGGCTCCGGAAATTATGACCACCTGGGGTTCTTTAACGTGCACCCAAATCTGAGTACACGGGCCTACAATATTTCCGCCTCCATCGGAAATGCAGCCGCCGCAGCCGGGAGTTGAACCCGCGACCTGCGGGTCAGCAGCCGAGTACCTTAGCCACTAGACCACCGCGGCGGGGCAAAAAACTAGTATATACCATGAACTCGAGGTGGTTAAAGGTGGGAAGTAGACCCAAAGCACAAGCCGTAAGAAAGTGTGCGTGTGCCACCTCTCGTTTAGTCCTTGCAATGTCCGCTGGATGGCGGTGCTTCTATATGGGAAAATATGATGAAAAGATGCGAGATGGTGGTACTTGGAGTACTGAATAGATGGACGAACGGACACACAGACAGATGCATGGATGGACGCATGAATGGACGCAGGGGTGGTTGCATGGACGAACGCAGGGATGGACGCACGAACAGACACACGCACGGACGGGCGGATGGACGCATGGACAGTCACACAGACGGACGCATGGACGGACGGAAGCAAGAACGAATGGATGGACGAATGCTTCGCCCCACTCTCCATCATTCACTCTGTGGATATGCTGCCAATTTTTTTCTATGCAAAATTTCCTGCTGCTTAGTTTTATTTTCTCTCTACTTTTGTGCATTTATAGATATGATTATGATGCCATGTGAGCGGTATATATTTTCAGTGTTCTGCAATAAATTTTCATTTTGAAGTTAGCGCTTGTCCTCTTTGTCCCTTTAGTCCCTAATCTACCTTTTCGCACTTCAGCTGTAAAAAAGTAATTAGACATCTTTATGAGCCCGACTACTTCCCACTACACGGCCAAGGGCTCTCCCACGATCCGCCAATCAACCCGGTCTTGTACTTTCTGCTACCACGTTATACCTGCGAACTTTTTAAATGCGAAGAATTCCTTAGCGAACTTCGGTTTCTTTCAGCGTATCTATCTATCTATCTATCTATCTATCTATCTATCTATCTATCTATCTATCTATCTATCTATCTATCTATCTATCTATCTATCTATCTATCTATCTATCTATCTATCTATCTATCTATCTATCTATC
This sequence comes from Rhipicephalus annulatus, assembly GCA_013436015.1. NCBI lineage: Eukaryota > Metazoa > Arthropoda > Arachnida > Ixodida > Ixodidae > Rhipicephalus > Rhipicephalus annulatus. The sequence continues at coordinate 327,730 of WOVY01013145.1, read as the reverse complement.
TATCTATCTATCTATCAGTTTGTCTGTTCATTCGTCCGTCCGTCCGTCCGTCCGTTCATCCATCCGTCCGTCCGTTCGTCAGTCCGTCCGTCCGCCTGTCTGTCTGTCTGTCTGTCTGTCTGTCTGTCTGTCTGTCTGTCTGTCTGTCTGTCTGTCTGTCTGTCTAGCCACCTAGGACTTCTAGCTCTCCTGGCCATTTCTATAATAATATCGATACCAAAATTCGTATCACACAACATGACTTTCGAGCATAACTGACTAGTCATAACATGAAAATCATGAAGTGTATATCACGAATGTCAGGATTTACATTTTATGGTCTTGTTGCTATTACGGTGGTCTTGTTCCCATGACACGTTGGAAAACTGGTATGGTAAGACATGACTGCATGGCGAACATAAGTGACAGACCCTAACGTGAAATTGATGACGTGCGTGTCATGTAACTACCTGAGTATACATGCCACGCTGATGATGCGCTCGCGGCCGTTTCGGTAGCTTCATATATACTAAATATGGTATTACGTGACGCGAAAGGACGACAAAGGTAAATGACACGACCAAATAAGATAATCATGACTTGCGTGTCATATAGCAACATGACTACATTGCGCACTCATGATGCGCTCGCGGCCGTTTCACTAGCTTCACTTATACAAAATTTCGTGTAATGGAACGTGAATGGATGACGAAGGTATATAACAGCTACACGCATGATAATCATGAGATGCGTGCCATGAAACATGACTACATGCCACGCTCATGCGCACACCGTTTCGCTCGCTGCACAGATAACAAATTTGGTATCAGGTGATGTGAATAGACAACGAAGGTTAATGACACGTCTAAAAGTAATAATCATGACATGGAAGTAATGTCCGGCGTCATTTACATCCGCCTCGTAACGTTTGCTGACTTTAAAGTGACATATCAAGCTCCCTTAGTCATGCTTCGCATATCATCGATGGCCACTGTACGTGGGATCTGCAATTTTCATTCTAATCGGCCCGCCTAACTTTCCATCTTCCATTTGTGCATTTTCCTTCTCTAAGAATCCAGTCGGTTCCCCTAATTACCAGCAGTTATCCTGCCCTACGCGCTACGTGCCAGGTCCATGTCCATTTTTTCTTCGTGATTTCAACTATTATATCGTTGATCCCGGTTTGTTGCCTGACCCACTGGGCTCTCTTCTTGTCTCTTAAGGTTACACCCTTTACTTTCCTTTCCATCCCTCGCAGCGTCGTCCTCAATTTAAGCTGATTTTTCTTTGCAAGCCTCCGTGGTTCTGCTTCTTAAGTAAGTACTGGCAAGATGCAGCTGCTGTATACCTTCCTCTTCAGGGTTAGTGGCTGATTATCATTCATGATTTGACAATGCTTGCCGAATGTCATCGACCTCCTTCCTATACTAGTTATTTCACTCTCATAGCTCAGCTTAGCGGTTACTAACTGTCCGAACTGGACATGTTGTATTACAACTTCCAGTGCTACTCCACATTGCAGAGTGCTGTTTTCTGCCGAGACTGTTGCTCGTTACTTATGTTTTGTACATATTAGTTTTCAGACATATACTCTTCTGATTTCCTTGTCCACTTCTGTAATATTGAGCTGTAATTCGTCTCTTGAGTTACTCATCAATGCAATGTTCTCAGCTTATCACAGGTTACTAAGAGAGTCATCATTAACCCTTATTCCTAACTCTTTCCAATCGACGGTTCTGAAAATCTCGTGTAAACACGCGGTGAAAAGCTTCGCAGAGATCGTGTCTCCCTGCCTTGAACCCTTCTCTATTGAGATTCTGTCGCTTTCTCAATCGAGCACTATGGTGGCTGTGGATCCTCCGTAGATTTTTTCCAGTATGCTTATGTAGGGTTCATCGATGTCTTGATTTTGTTATGCCTGCTGATGTCTCAACTGAGTCAAACGTCTTCTCATATTCTATGAAAGCTATGTATTTTGCACATTCCTCTATAACCGGATTGGTAGTAATATTATGGTGTATTGTTGAGTAGCCTATACAAAATCCTGCTTGGTCATTTGGTTGATTTAGCTCTAAGGTCACCTGAACTCCATTAGCTAATATTTTTGTAAATAGTTTGTAATAAATGAACAGTCAGCTTGTCAGTCTGTAATTTTTCAAATCCTTGCAACTCCTTCCTTATGGAACATAATCATTTTTGTGTTCTTCCAAGATTCTGGTACTCTTTCCGTCAAAAGACACCATCTATATAAGGTGGCCAGTTTTTCTAACACAATTACTCCGCCATATTTGAGCAGCTCCGTTGTTACGTTATTCTAACAATTGGCTTTGCGTTTTTTGCAATACTTCTAGGGATTCTTTTACTTCCCCTGTCGTTTTGGTATGATGTCGAATTCCTCTGGGCTAGTACTGCTTCTTTCAGTATCATCCTGGTTGTTTAGGCTTCTGTACAGCTGTCTGTAAAACTCCTACACAGCTTCAATTATCCCATTCATATTGGTTATGACATTGCCTTCTACATTCAATTTTTGCCTATGCACAAGTTTCGTTTCACAGCATTGAGACTTCTGCCACTTTTTACAGCTTACTCGAATTTCTCCATGTTATATCTTCTTATGTAAATGAAGTTTTTCGATTCCATTCCATATCTTCTTATGTCGGCTACCTTGCGCTCATTCATTAACTTAAAGAGCTTCCCTAGCTCTATATTATCGTTGGATCTGAGGCTCTGATCGTTAGTCGTCTCTTAATGAGATTTTTCGTCTCCTGAAATAGTTTGTCAGTGTCCTGTCAATTGACTGTACCTCTGACTTACATCGCGCCCTCTTTGATGATACTAGAAAGATTATAGGTCATTGTTTCAACGCTAGCGTCGCTTACCTCCTTTAGAGTCTCTCATCTATTCTGAAGTGAAGCTTAAGTTTCAATTCAAGTTTGAATTTCTGTATTTTCTTTTTTACCACAAGATCATTAATTGGCTTATTGCGTACCAATTTATGCCATTGCTTTTCTTTTAACTTAGGTGAAATGCACGTGAAGTTGAGAGCTGCTTGGCTGTCAGCTTGTATTTTACAGTGCTAAGAAAGTGCGAAAGAACCCTCTACTTAGAGATAGCGCAGCAGCCTAGCATACAACAATTACCTTAAGTTTGAATTAAGTCGCCGGACCATTCCCGATCTTATATTTACCTAAAACGCTTGATAATGGAATCGTTAAAAAGAAAAAGAGCTGGTCTAGGGTGCGGCAGCACTGGCGACCACTTTCCAGTAATGCATTTCCTCACCAGAGCAGGATTGACCACCCTGGTGCAGTACTTGACCAATACCTCCCATGAATACAGCAATTAGTTAGACATAAATGAGCTTTATTGGTATAGTGTTAGCAAGGGCTGATTAGTGCTTTGTAGGCTTCGGCGCATCTAGGCTCATATGAAAGTTGACTTGCATTCATTGACCGCGGTAATGTCTTCCTTACTTGGGCTAAATTTTCTCGGCTAAACTTAACGATAGCATAATGAACTATGCCTAATTGCATTTCACTGTACGTGTACCTTTTTTCGACTCATCTGGACGCATCAGAGCTTTTCTACGCTTAACCTAAATATAGCAAGCTGTACTGAGCCTAATTAAACTTACGCCCGATTTATTATGCGGTACCGCGCTCAACTAATCTAGATTATATTCGGTTACCCTTACATTTGCTTAACTAAGCTCATTTGAGTTTGACTTGGCCTAACGTGACAAAGGCAAGCTTAACTGAGAAAACTCAATATTGTGTGCTTCTCCTAATCAGGTTTTGCGAGACTGACTACGCCTAGTTATACTAATCAACCGGAATAAATAATGACGCAGGCGAAGCGCTGGAACTGGCACCATCGCAGCCACTACGTACAGAAAAAAAAGGCCCAATTACGATGGGCCAAGGCAGCGACACCAAGGTGCCGTTTTGGCTAAGAGCGCGTCGGAGAGAGTGATATGAAAGGCCAACTACAACGCGAAGCGTCTCGTCGCTAGATAGTGCGTCGATGCTATCGGCCACGCAATGCCGTTGTCTGCACAGCTCACGCCCGTACGCTTGAATATTGCACGCCGACAGCGCGCATACATGGACGGCGAATCGCCATCATTTCTGTACAGAGTACGTCGAGTAGTCCGTATTACAAGTGACTCAAGGTAAACACGCCGTGACAGTTCTTTTTTAGCGAGAACGCGTGTCTTCTTCAACTCGATTGTGTGTCCACCTGAAGAAGCATGGGAGAAGAAACACAACGGGCCTTTGGGCTGGTGAAGAAATGTATTTACTTTATTGAAAGGGTATAGCAACTTGTCCCATGTAGTGATACTGTTTTGTACGATGAAGCCATGCCGACAGGTTCAAGTTTTTACACCTGAAGCGTACTCAGCTAAAGCACTGAATTTGATATTTATTTTTTGCACGTCGACATTGTGCTGCTTGAGACGCCTTTCAAGGTGAAAAGTTTCACTGCCCCGCCGCGGTGGTCTGGTGGCTAAGGTACTCGGCTGCTGACCCGCAGGGCGCGGGTTCGAATCCCGGCTGCGGCGGCTGCATTTCCGATGGAGGCGGAAATGTTGTAGGCCCGTGTGTTCAGATTTGGGTGCACGTTAAAGAACCCCAGGTGGTCTAAATTTCCGGAGCCCTCCACTACGGCGTCTCTCATAATCATAGAGTGGTTGTGGGACGTTAAACCCCACATATCAATCAATCAGTCAACAGTTTCACTAACATCGTCACAACCCGCGCATGGGACAACGTATACGCTGTTCCCATGCACTTTTTGGTGTGGTCAATAGACCACACAGGAAAACTATACTTTGGGTAGTCTGTCCTTCACGCTCGAGTGACTGTCACTGTTGCTGGTCCGGAACATGTGCCACTTGGACGTTGTGCCTCGGAGCTACCTTCACCATCCGATTCTCTTGAATGGTGTGCACTGAATGATATGCACTCCCACCAGTTTTCGTAAAACGGGAAATTGGTGTGCTGGTGTTAACGGTCCCGCGGCGCGGGGAAAATTCCTGCAAAGAGATCTTCCACAGGGTGACGTCACTATATTAATTCATCATGACGTCTCAGATCACAGACTTTATTACGTCAATGGGACGTCACAAATTCTGGTGTTACGTCACGGCATGTAACGTCAAGTGAAGTTGTGTTATTTTTTGAGCGGTGAAGAGAACCGGAGAGCACGTGACCTTAAGAGAAAAAAATACAATAAAAATGACACTTAGAAATATGTCGGAACAGAACGAAAACCAAAAACGAAAAAAGAACTATATTTCTGATCGGAAAGAAAACGTAACGTTATTTATTCCTTTGTTCGGGAATAGAATCAACATTTTTAAAATAATTTTGCGGACGACGAAACAACATGACACTCCGAAACAACAGAGTTCACGCAACGTAAACAATAATGCATATCTCAAGGTCCAGAATCACGACGTGCTTTTAGTGAGAATGTCAAACTAAGATATGTTCCTTTTCGGCAAAAAACGATACCAGTGGCAGCTAGATATGTTTATATCAACGCAATTACACTTTCATGTGCTTGTCACGCTGGCCAACATTTTGGCGCTTGTTTATTTTATCAGGACGGTCGTCTCGCACATCAGAGACTACACATAACGACGGGCTGCTTCTAATATTAGGCTCACTCTCTTGATACAAAACACCGAGCATGCCGAAAAAAAATCGCGAATAATTTACGAAATAAATAAGTACTATGACTAAGAAGTATGCTGCTTTGCGCTAGCTTGTAATGGTAGCCCCACTTCTCTGAAAAAATGTAGGAGAAAAAATCACAGCATATCCACGTAGAGAATAAGGATGAGAGGGCGAAGCGTCTGTCCGTCCGTCCATCCGTCTGTCCATCTATCCGTCCGTTCGCCTCTCTCTGTCTGTCCATCCGTCCGTCCGTTCGCCTATCTCTGTCCATCCATCCGTCCGTTCACCTCTCTGTCTGTCCGTCCATTCGTCCATCCGTCCATCCGTCCGTCTCTCTGTCTATCTGTCTGTCTGTCCATCCATCCGTCCACCCGTCCGTCTCTCTGTCTGTCTGTCTGTCCGTCCGTCTGTCCGTCCGTCCATCTGTCTGTCTCTCTGTCTGTCTGTCTGTCTGTCTGTCTGTCTGTCTGTCTGTCTGTCTGTCTGTCTGTCTGTCTGTCTGTCTGTCTGTCTGTCTGTCTGTCTGTCTGTCTGTCTGTCTGGGAATATGCAGTGCTGGCTACGCTGGAGGAATGGACTGCCCAAGACAATAAAGAGCTTTGCCCCTAAAACGCGTTTTACACCTGCGCCCCTTTCACAAGAGGAGCGCAAGCAACTATACAACAAATCCATTGTTTATATTGTTACTTTAACTTCAAGTTTTAGTGTTCAGATGAAAACGACCATGAACTGTTACGTAACTTATTTTTTCCGATCCGGAACAGAAACGAAACAGTACTTCTAGCGGTGGAACGAAACTCAAACCAAAAACGAGAAACATTCCGTTTTGACAGCAGGCTTGACAGTGGCTCGTCAAGCCGTGGTTTGTGCTTCATGCTCCTTTATACGTCAGCTGAGCAGAAACAGAAGATGTATCGCACCTACGTCTCATCTAAGGTGAAAGCACAGAGTACCCTGTCGGTTTCTCAGTTTGTCAGTGCTCGACCGTTTTCACGTGGTCTTTTAAGCGTCACCGAAAATTTCGCTTACGCAATACTCTAGCTGCTTTCCCCAGAAAAAAAAAACATTTCACTGCATGCGAGTTATATCAGCTATCTGATTAACCAGGAAATGAATATTGTGCTGTAGTGACTTTGAGGCACCTCTTATTATTATTCTTTTCAGAAAAAAACCTCATTTATTTAAAGCTCTCTTCTTTTAAGTGTCGGGCAATCTTGGCAGCTAGACAGTCGCATACTGTCTTCGTCCTTTGGTTTAGTGCAGGCAAAACTACACCTATCACAGCCAGCTCTAGCAAATTGAGCGCTCGTCTGCGCCAAGCAGAAGTTTGCTTCCACTTGTTCTTTGAACGCCTTAATAATGATATCAAGTGCGGAGCATTTCAAAGGGCGAAGCCGCGTATAATGTTTCAAAAAAGTGGAAGGAAGCGAGATACAGTAAGAGAGAGAAACAAATAGGAATAAAAATTCAAATAAAATTGAATTAATTAAAGGGAGAAAATATAGAAAAATGCAAAAGCGAACATGAAAGAAACAAACGAGTAAAAAAAGGAAACTAAAAAGAAACAAGTAAGGTTGCCCAGCACCACAATCCTTTTAAACTTGGCACCACTCACGTGCAGCTGCCTCAATATTTCTACTACTCCCACCACCTTTTAATACTCATGCACCTGATATGGGTTCAGGTATAGAGTATTACCCATGGCATTCACGTATAATTTTGTCGTGTTACTGGGCAATTCGAATTAAAACTTTAGTCCTGAAAACACTAGTTAAGTGCTTTGCGTAGACGTGCAACATAATAAGAGAATGCTGCTTCAAGTAATTCCTTTCAGTGTAGTAATGAAGAGCACATTTTTCACTTGAAAGACAGACTTGCTTAATCCTTAGCTTCAAGGATGCTCTGTAATAAGATACAGCAAAACACTGCCATTAGTAAATAGCAATACTTTGCACTGCATAAGAAGCACTCTTCTGTCTCGGATGGCATCGAAGAGAACTCCTTCATATCCAGCCGTCGCAACTTGGTATAACTGTTGTTGCAATGCATCGCAGAATGGTTCCTAAATACGCAGAGGAGCCAAAACACGAAAATTCCTCGTACAGAGCGCCAACAGCAAATATTTATGTGTACTAGAGTAGATCAAAAGATTACCATCAAACATAATAGTACGCATCTCTGACTCATTCAAAATATTTCATTGCGGGGAGTGTACATTTACTACTAAGAACAAATGTTTATTTTTTAAACACACCTACAAAAAATATTGCGTGGCACAGAGTTGAGATGGTTGGTAAGCATTCATTCCAAAAGACGCAGAGCTCAAACACAGACACAAGAAGAAACTCAGTACACCTCGAACGCTTAGTGAGAAAGACGAAGTGGCGGAAGGAAAGAAAACAGGCACTAAAATCTAGCGACGCATGCCCATGCAATTGGCGAACGCATCAGTCCAGCACTCGTGGGGTCTACGTGATAGATAACTCTTAAATAATTTGATTTGTATGTATGTAGGCATTAATGTGTGCCCTACTAAGAAGGCCCATCACAACACAGTAGAACTTATCAGACATTTTGCACCTTTTTTGCATAAAGTTTGAAGGTTTCATATTGACTACGTGAGATGTTTCAAGGTGGAGTAGAGTGACGAAACACACACACAAAAAAAATAATCGTTCGATTTCCCTGTTATTCTGCAGAAGTTTCGCCATGAACATTTTAAAGAGAAGAAAGGCAAAGGAAGGCCGAGTGGCGCAGTTCTACGGCCGCTTTATTTTGTAGTTCACGAAGCGACCAACTGTGGACAACATGTTTCGCGGTTGTGCACTTGTGCCTTCACTTCCTTGTGCTCTATTTCCTCTGTCTCTAATAGTAGGCCTTCAGATTTGTGCGTCCCTCTCCTTCCTTTCTTTTCCCAGCATTTCTCGCTTCATTGATGCCATTCCGGCGTGCTCCGACCACTCTTTTGTTCACTGCTATTATCATCCATCCAACGGTCAGGCTATGTCTATTCTTATACCGGTTTGTAGGGAACTTAAATGGACTCTCCAAGCATAAAAGCATTCCCCCTTCACGAACAGCTCCCATTGTTTACTCTGGGCTGCTTTGTGGCACTTCGGCCTACCGAAATTGCGGCGTGCCTCGCATGAGCTTCCCACTTGCGAAGTACTATTTTCTGCTTTTGGCAGCACTAGCCATGTGAATCCTTCCATGACATTCCGCTAAAAACCAACATTTTCCTTTTGTCCTACAAGCTCGAAGTATTCTATCGCATTGCGCCTCAAGCACGCTCCGAATGCTGAGAATGCGTTTATTGGTCATTGCTTTTGTGCGCGTATAGACCGTGTTCTCATTCCCACGACGATGGCGACCTGTGGTGCTTCTCCTTACACGGCGAATTCTCGAGCCTGCTAGTGTTAGTGTGATTGGTCTCGCGTGCTTGTCGATAAAGGTGAATTCACACCAAAGAAAGGGGGAGGAATTTTCGCAGTGGACGGTGCATCACGTGACATGCGCGTCATCCAAACGTGCCGTGCTCGCTTCATCCCACGGAGGAAGGAAAAGTAAGGAGAGGCCCTGACGTCACTCGTTGTTAAGCAGCGATGAAGCCGGAAGTCGGCCATATTGACTAACCGAATTTTCCTCTTTTGTTTACATACGAATGCGAAGCAGAAGGCGCGACTCCCTCTCTGTCTCAAAACGCACGTGGCCTGCGCGCCGCGTGCGCTGGTACTATCCAAAACCAACGAAACGGATTTCAACACGCTGTCTTGCCGTGATACGGTAGACGAAATCTCTGCTTATGGCTGTTGTACTCTTGCACTTCTCGCGTTTACGATAAACACGGCAAGTTTCACGTTAAGTTTTTTTTATTTGATGTGTTCTTTGTGAAAATAAAAATATTTCGGACATTGCCGCGCGACGAACTATGCACCGAAATTTGTACAGCTTCTTCCAGATCCCTTTTTTTCGCTTTTGCGCTTCTCCTTAAGCTTTATGAAATTTTCGGTCAGGCTGCGGGCAAGACGCAACGATAAAAAAAGAAAAAAATGTATTCCCTGCAATAAACCCGGAGGTCTGTAATTATGCCAGTAATGTGGGCGTCGTTGGAGCTTGTGTGCGTGGCAGCCCGTTGAGTTTGCGCCGGCCTCTTTGTTTTCGCCCCTCTATTGTCCGACTTGCACCGGTTCCTACGGATATTCCAAAGGCCATGATTTCATCAGGACGAAAGCAGCGAAGACCACCCGAAAGTGCGTGGGAACGCGTCTCCAGTGTGATTCACGAGCACTAGTATACTACAAAGAATGGAGATCAGGATCGCGTTGGGGCGAAAAGTGGGAAAGTTAGCCGAAGGAATGCGTGAGAAAAGGTCTGCGGGAAGCTTCATGCGTCGACACAGCCACCAAGGACGGCAGGGAAAGCCGGCCAAATGCGAGGGAAGATGTTTGCGGGATAAGTGGCTAGTCATTAGAGGAAAATAGAGAGAAGGTGCTTGTTTTCTGTCTTTCTTATCTGGAACACAGCTCAGCGCCAACCGCCAAGGATGGCGGGGAAGGCCAGCCGGTGGAAGGTGACGGAAAAGGTGTTCGGGATAAATGGTTGTTTATTAGAGGAAATGAAAGAGTAGGCAGTTGTTTCTGTTTACCTTATCGGGGAGCCGGCTAAGCGCCTTGCGTGGTGCGTAGCTAACATTGCGGCACAAAGAATGAATGCTGTCGAACACCTGCAGTACGCCACGGTTAGGTGCGAGACCCATGAAAACGCGCACACCGCCACTGGACCGCCCGAACATAGCTGCACCGCACTACATCAATAATAACAAAACGCCGCCATTTTGCCCAGTGAATATGGCCGCGCGTGATGTAATTTCCGCCACATTTTTTACGCCCTGCGCCGGCTGGGCATGCCCCCTCCTTACCTTTCCTTCCTCCGTGCTTCATCCACTCTCCTCTGCTCGCGGCACACAGGGAAATGTGTCGCCGCTATTTCAAATCCCTCCGTTTGGCGGTCGTCTGCTCTCGATCGAGAGGATTCAGCGTCAAATCGGTCCACATTGGTCGGATTGGCGTGGCTAGAAAGCAGGCCGCCGGCTTAAAATCCAGATGTTTAAGTGTTGCCGCAACGACCGAATGTGTTTTGTGTGACAGTGAAAGAGGCGAGTGGTGTTTGGTGGTTTTGATGGTGGATTGGTTGTTTTCATTCACAGCGCCTGGCCTGCATGACCACATAAGCGCGCTGCACAAGCTTCAGAGTCGAAAGTATGCACGAGGATTCTACGGGCAAAGCTCCGGCTGCGTGCATGCGACGTCTCCGCTGCTGCGCCGCATGAAACTAATCACGTGGCTATTTGGTCTGCGGAGCAGCGGCATTTAGCTCTCGCGTGAGAATCTAGCTTAAAGTTCGTGTGGCACTGCACTTTATGCATTGAACTATCCGTGGTACTTTGGAGTGCGATGAAACAAAATCCATAAACATGGGTGGTGTCGAGCCAACGTTTCGAAAACTGGACTTGTCTTCCTCCAGGCTAGACCAGATTTCTAGCCCTTAGGAAGACCTATTCACTTGTCAAAACTTACCCCGGTATTCACAACCGATTTTCGACTCGACTTCCATCCTTCACTTCACCGAATTGAGCACTGCGCCACCGCTCGGCTGAAAATGACGCTGTGCTACTGAAGAATCGTGACTGATTATCGCTGATATGCAGTGACTTGCCGTGCCCAGAGACGGTGCTTCCATCGGCTTTCTCAAGTGAAGGTGTAGCGTTGAGTGAAGGGACGTTCTAGAATACGGAGGTTAGGGTCAATGCAACCCAAGTTTACAATTTTTTTTTACTGCAAGCTTCCATCTTTCTGTTTTTGCCGTTGTTTTTTCCGGTTCAGAGTGTGAGTTATATAGCGTACAATCGATAAATGTGGTAAAATAATCTCGTTATTCGAGTAATAGGTCCGTGTTTTAATTACACGCACGAATCACTGACAAGTCGTTGCAAATATCATTGTCCACCAAAACGGCTTTATAAGTTAACAGGTAGATCAATTTTTCTGGCTTGCATATGTAACCGACCTTACAGTGTCTTACGTCCATTGATGACGGAGCGTTCAAAACAACATGTAGCTCTCTCTCTCATTGGCTTCATGCACGTAGAATGTGCAAATTACGTAAAAGTTATTAATTCGATGCATTTCAACGCCTTTTGAGTAAAAAAATCTGTTATCTTGGATTTTATTATGTTCCATAAGTTGAAATTGGGCAGGTTAGCAAGCGCAGCGGAACAAACAAAAGTGACGCGTAAACAGGGCACGTAGATAATTCTACAGAAACCAACTAGCCCGAAATTCCGCGTTCAATTGTAGGTGTTATTTTACATTCGTAATGTAGAAACAAATATTACCACGTGAACATGACTCGAGGTACAGCCACGTAATAACAATAGTTTCTGGTGTACACAAGCCAAAAGCGCCCGAGGCGTGCCGTAGTGGGGAGTCCCAGAAATTTACACCACTTGGGGTTGTTAAACGAATACCTAATTCTACGCAGGAAGGAAAGTACTCAGGAGAGACCCCGCGCCTGCAGTCCACGCGCTGTAAAAAAAAAAGTGGGAAGAAAATGACGTATCAATGGCCACATCTACAGAGCACATTGGCGGCGTTACTATAGTTACGTGGCGCATCGTGTTGTATAGCGTAACTGGTGTAGCGTCGATGACATGTGGGGATCCGCAAGTCTTGAACCGAACTGGGCCATACACGATTAATTGCTTGCGCAACGTTGCTATAGCTATGCAGTATTCTCCCCGTGGTAATTGTACGTTGAAATGTTTAAGAAAACTACTGGTGGCCACGGTACCTCTACAGAGCGGGGAACGAATTAGTATTCAACCACCATGAAGGGGGTGAAGCAGATTGAATACTTGAAGTGCTAGGTGAAATCGGGCTATGGAACATTGTTCAGAACGGAGCCACTGACAGAACAAAACCAAGACATACACCTTGCGGGACAGTTATTATTGAACAGTGTTCCTGTGTGAGATAGGGGACCAAACAATTGTGCCCCGCTAAACGAAATTATGGAAACACATCTGTGGTTTCGTACTCGACTTGTGCACAGTAACAGCTTACTCGTGCGTATGAAAACACTTTTTTTCTTTCTTTTTCTCATTACGCTCAATCCTAGTGGTGTACTCGGGGCATGCAAGCAACCGCTGCGAAGATCCGTTTGAACGCCTGCACCATGCACAAGAGGGACACCTGTAAGCTTTTACGCTGAACACGGGCATGGTGACCATGCTCCGAGTGAGAGACAGAATGCAGCTACAGAAGGTGGCCCGTGGGTGGTCGTCTTTTCAGTACAATGCGCGAATTAATTCGTGAAAACATTGACACCACACGCCGCAATCACACGGTATTCTCTCGGAGTCTTGCTATATATTGGCGAGCTGTTGCTTGCTACATTTCTCTTGTGCGTGGTGCCTTGTTCAGCGAGTTAGAGTGGTACCACAAGTAATCACCAAAACGCGTGTCTGTGCTCGTAAACTGCCGATAGTTTAGCACTTAATGTATATGTCGGAATGTGTGTAACTGGGTGAATACGAGTTCTGTCGGCCATCGCTGAGCATCCTTTAGTGTCGCGAGACTGCGCCGACATTTTCACGTATCCACGCCTAGCCCACAGTCCGACTGAAACCCCTAACGTACTGAAACAATGCAGCGGCGTAAAACAGGGCTTCCAAAAGTTCTCTACAAACATCGGACGCTTGGTCGGCAGAATTGTAATTTGGCTAATGCTATGAAACAACTTCGTATTTTTACAGCAGTTCATAAAAGGAAGATCTTCCAGTACGATTTATAACGTTATTATAAACTTCGTTCAACGCAAGAACAGAGTACTCGGACGAAAATGTTTCACCAATGGTATTGCGCTGGTCCAGCGTCCTGAGTATCGTTCCGTTGGTTTCAGATCGCCACGACACGGGCGCCGTACAGCCCATCTGGTTTTAGAGCTGCAAAGGAAGACGTGGCTTCTATTTCGCTTATTACAAAGAAACGGGAGAGGAGAATCTGCCCAGTGTTAGTGGCCGACTTCCGGCTCCACCATGGCTTCAGAGAGTGTGACGTCAAAGCCCCTTTTCAGCTTTTCCTTCCTGTTTGTATAGCCGGTTCCCTGTAGCATTTCATCCCGATGGAAACACGTGGCTTTCACGTGAGTAGCTGAGCAGCGTTGGCACTGTTGGTTACCGCGACGGCTGGGCGCACATCAAACGCGATGCGTATAGTTAAAGGTGAGTTTTCCCCAGTTTACTTGTATTGCGAAAAAAATCCAATTCATTGAAACCTTTCTTTCTCGGCACAGAATACAGAAAGAGAGCACATGTATGGGTAAAAAACATATGAAGCTGCGTCAGAAAAAAGGTAATTAAGTTGTACGTGATAGTATGGGGCAAAATTAGATTGGTCTTGACTATCATTCAAAAGGCTGGGGATGCTGGAACACAATCTGAATTTCGCGAATTAAAGGCCGAAACATGTACACAAGACGATCAGTGCAAACTGTATTTACAAAACCGAGAAGAGTCTTGAGTCATTCAATAATCATTCCACAATCCAACATGCGTAATATCGTAACATTCAAAATAGACACAATGAAGTACTGCATTAGTGTGAAACGTTACCTTACTTTCTCGGTTTTTCTGCAAGCGAGATGTTATCCTGTGCCGCTACGTTCAGGTAGCAGGGAAGTCGTACACACTTGGTCGAAAGTGGTGAATCGCACGACGAAATGGTGTAGACCAGGCGTTCTAAATACGCACGTTGGGCCTTGTAAGATTTATTTATTTATTTATTTATTCATTCATATACCCTAAAGGCACATTTGCGCATTACATAGGGGGGCGGTAGCTACAATACAGCGTGGTTATGTGCAAAACAGAAATAGTTACACAGAACACAAAAAATAATAAAAAGATAAATGCAGAAACAAATTTCGCACCAAAGAAGACATAGTAATTCAATGTAGCCCTCAGTGTAACATGAAATGAGGTGTGCGATAAATGATGTAAAAATGGCACTAGGCTGAACGAAAGAAAGCCACAAAATGTTACGGTTCTACATTCCACATCTCCAATAATCTGCTAACAAACGTGTCGTGATCACGCACAGTTGCAACATCACATGGTAGTTTATTTCAATGAGAAATCGCAAGAAACAATAGTGAGTCACGAAGGAAGTTAGTTCGGGCAAACATACGTTGTATTTTGTAAGCATGATCCACATGTGGACAAATGCGATGAGCTGGTTTATTCTATGAAGATGATGAAGAAATATTACGGAAAAAGAAGGAGAGGGGGAGAGTTCCTATTCCAGAACACCTATGGCAATCTCTGCGACAGGCCGGGCTTACAGAACGAGTGCCCGACAAACCTCGGAGTCACCGTCACGAAGGTTACCTTGCCACTGCTCGTGAGCACGGGATTGGTGGGAGGTGATAAAAGTAGGCAGCCGGAACAGCGCCACATCCTGTACAAGCATCGGTATAACGATTCGGGTATATATTATGCATGAAGTGCAGGTTCGGGAAAGCTTGAGTCTGCAACCAGCGAAGTGCGACAGCCTCCTCTCGTGTGAAAGAGTCTGGCGGGAATGGCTATTGCTGTAACTGGCGTATGTAATAATGTGCGATTTTGTGATATGTGAAGAGTGGGAAACCTGGCTCTGTGTTGGTTGCCTCACGTCGTGGGGCTGCTTGGAGGGTAAGTTCTCGAGCAGCCGCATGAGCGCGTTCATTACCCGACAGTGAGGCACGACCAGGAGTCCAGAGCCGGTGTATGATGTGCTTATTTTGTGAAGCAACCTCCGATGTTCGTAAATAATATAAAATGGGAAGTTTTTGGAATGCCGCAACCTGTTAGAAAAGCCCAACACGCCGCTTGAGAATAGGTGAGTATGCGGTGTGTTTCCGCGAGAAGGATCCAGGTGGGCTAGATGGCCAAGGGATCTCGCTCGAGTCGGTGGCTAAAGATAGAAAAGGGATCGACGCAACACTTGCTATCTCATGAGTGCCGCTGACCACCACCGCGTCTTGTCCATTTGTCGTGCGAGCCGCGTCCGCGTAGTAGACCTTATCCACATCAATGTCGCTGGCTGTACGATTCAGGTATCCGACCCATGCCCAGCAGGGAGGAAAGTACGCGAAACACTCTCGAGTGAATTCGAGTGGTACGAAAGTGTCCTGCGTTTTTGGTGGTTCAGGGGAGACTTTGTCACCCAGGCAGTCGAGTACCTGTATACCCGTTGGAGTTAGAAGAAACGTCGGCGCCCACTGCAATGGCGAATTTCAAGGCAGCAGCTGTCGCTTGACCAAATGGAAAAATAGCCGCCAATGGTACACTTCAAAAATTGTTTTCTTTCTTAAAAGAAAAATTCTAATGACGAAAATTTTTCTTTTAGAAAGAACTGTTTATTTCTTTTGGATTTAGGTATAAAGGATATTTTTAATTGCACCACCACATGGAGCGGATTGCGTATCAATATGGACAAAGATGGCAATTTTGTGGAATCGATCATTTTTTCTCCTAAAGTTCAACAGCTTGAGAGGTCGAAAAATATTTTTTTCGCAAAAAATTGTCACGGGGTCGTGACATGGCTGAAGACAGGAGACTTTATGTTGCGATTTACCTGTTTATTTGGGCGAACCTGTGCCCGGTAAAGGGAAAGTTCGATTACAGTAGCAGTCTTGCACAGATAGCAGTGAACGGAGCGTGGGCCGTCGATCAACTACTGAGAAGCGGTGAAGCTCGTCGGCCTTTATACTCTTGCCGTCGAACGTTTTAGCGTTATCGCTGGTGGTGGCGTAGGTTCCAGAATAATCTGTACAGTTCCCAGAGTAGGCGTGATCTTATCTAAATGATCTACTACAGTCCGGAAGCTGCTCGAAAACTGCAGGCGCGGTTTGCGCCGAGAATTGTGAAGTGTTTTGGGACGATAACAAAACTTGGGAAATGGAACGAGGCATTGGCCCCCTCTGAAAAAGGCATCGTCACGATGCTTTAACTAAAAATAAAGGCAGAACAATAATGCAAAAATGTACAATGAATAAATAACGATACAATAATAATACAAAAAACACTGTTTCAGTTCCTCAACGCGCATGAAACGGCTTGAGGCGTGCGACATGGACGACTTCAGGTCCCGATCGGCGTCGTTGAGACTTCGTGATGCCGTCGAGGACAACCTCCTAATCAAATGGGCCGAGACGTCGAACCACCCAGTACGGTACGAAGTACCGTCGCAGAAGCTTTTCACTTAGTCCACGTCGGTGTATTGGCGTCCACACCCAAACACGTTCACCGGGCTGGCATTCCACGAAGCTTTGTCGAAGATTGTAACGGCGGCTGTCGGTCGTCTGTTGATTATTGATACGGAGACGCGCGAGTTGTCGGGCTTCTTTGGCGCGTTGAAGGTACTCACTCACATCGAGATTTTCTTCGTTGGTGACGTTGGGTAACATGGCATCGAGCGTCGTTGCCGGGCTCCTTCCGTAGACATATTTGTGTGGAGATATCTGCGTCGTCTCCTGCACCGCCGTGTTGTATGCGAAGGTCACGTACGGAAGAATGGCGTCCCACGTCTTGTGTTCGACATCGACGTACATTGCCAGCATGTCAGCGATCGTCGTGTTCAGCCGCTCGGTGAGGCCGTTGGTCTGTGGGTGGTACGCTGTCGTCCGGTGGTGCTTTGTCTGGCTGTATGCCAAGATCGCTTGAGTTAAGTCGGTTTGATTGATATGTAGAGTTTAACGTCCTAAAACCACTGATGATTATGAGAGACGCCGTGGTGGAGGGCTCCGGAAGTTTCGATTACCTGGCGTTCTTTAACGTGCACCCAAATCTGAGTACACGGGCCTACAACATTTCCTGAGTTCAGTTGGCAGTAAATGCCGTTCCTCTGTCGGTGATAAGGACCTCCGGGGCACTGTGACGTAGGACGATATTTTAGACGAAGAACTTAGCTACCTCAGATGCACTGCCTTTGGGAAGGGCTTTTGTCTCGGCGTAGCGGGTGATGTAGTCGGTAGCTACCACTATCCACTTGTTTCCGAAAGCTGACGTCGGGAACGGCCCCAGTAGGTCCATATCAATCTGCTGGAAATGTCAGCAAGGTGGTTCAATTGGCTGCTGAAGTCCCGTTGGCCTTGTTGGTGGTGCCTTGCGTCACTGACAGTCCCGGCATATCCTCACATAACGAGTGACGTCGGTGGTAAGACGTGGCCAGTAGTACCGTTGTTGTATCCTCGCGAGCGTGCGAAAAACGCCGAGGTGCCCTGCCCTCGTATCGTCGTGCAGGGTCTGCAGGAGTTCTGGTCGCAAAACTGAAGGCACCGCAAGGAGGTACTTAGCTCGATGCAGTGAGAAGTTTTTCTTTTGTAGAAGACCGTTTCGTAGGAAGAACAACGCAAGTGCGTTCTTGAACACCTTCGGGACTTCGGCGGTCCTGTCTTCGAGGTATTCTATTAGGGCCTTAAGTTCCGGGTCGGCCCGCTGTCGTTCAGCGAAGTCGTCGGTAGTTATCGTTCCCAAGAAGTAGTCGTCATCTGGGTGGTCGGGTGGTAGCTGGTCGACAGGCGCACGAGAGAGACAGTCAGTGTCAGAGTGTTTCTCGCCGGACCTGTAAATGACAGTAATGTCATATTCTTGAAGTCTCAGGGTCCATCCTGCGAGGCGACCTGAAGGGTCCTTCAAGGTGGCTAGCCAATACAAGGCGTGGTGGTCGCTCACAACTTTGAAGGGCCTGCCGTAGAGGTAGGGGCGAAATTTTGACGTAGCCCAGATGATGGCGAGGCACTCCTTTTCTGTTGTGTGGCTTCTGCTTTGGATAGCGATCGGCTGGCGTAACTAATAACCCTTTCAAGTTCATCAGCCCTCTGCACGAGAAGGGCGCCAAGACCTACGCTTCTTGCGTCCGTGTGTATTTCTGTCTCGGTGAATTCATCGAAATGGGCAAGTAACGGAGGCGTCTGGAGGCGATGTTTAAGCTCCTGGAAAGCGTGTTCCTGCGGTGTTTTCCACTTGAACTCCACGTCGGCTTTGGTAAGGTTAGTGAGAGGATCTGCGATGCGGGCGAAGTTTTTCACGAACCGCCTATAATAGGCCCACAGGCCCGGAAATCGACACACCGCCTTGTTGTCAGTGGGCGGCGGGAAGTCGGCGATGGCGGCTGTTTTCTGTGGATCGGGACGAACTCCAGACTTGCTAATAACGTGCCCCAGAAACAAGAGCTCCTCGTACGCAAATCTGCACTTTTCTGGCTTCAGTGTGAGTCCGGACGTCTTGATGGCTTGATGCACAACTTGAAGGCGCCGAAGATCTTCGTCGAAACTCGAGGAAAACACGACGAAGTCGTTCAAGTACACAAGGCAAGTCTGCCACTTCAATCATGCTAGTACTGTATCCATACCGCGTTTAAAAGTTGCACGCGCTGAGCAAAGACCGAAGGGCATCACCTTAAACTCGAAAAGGCCGTCCGATGTTATAAACGCCGTCTTCTCTCGGTCTCTTTCGTCGACTTCGATTTGTCAATAGCCAGTCTTCAGGTCCATTGACGAAATTGCTTGGCGTTATGGAGCCGATCAAGTGCGTCGTCTATTCGTGGGAGAGGATACACGTCCTTTCTTGTGATTTTGTTGAGGCAGCGATAATCGACGCAGAAACGTAGGGTCCCATTCTTTTTCTTCACTAACACCACGGGGGATGCCCATGGACTCCTGGACGGCTAGATAATGTCATCCCGCAGCATTTCAACAACTTGTGTCTTCATGGCCTCGCGTTCTCTCGTGGAAACCCTGTATGGACTCTGATGGAGTGGTCTGGCATTTTCTTCGGTTATGATGCGATGTTTCGTGATTGGGGTCTGCCGAATTTTTGATGACGACGAAAAGCAATCTTCGTATTGCTGGAGCAGGACCTTGAGCTGTTCTTGCTTATGGTTCGGAAGTCTGGGATTGACATCGAAAGCTATGGGAGGGTCTTGGTTCCTCTGAGCAGGTTCCGCAGAATCGGCGAGGGTGAAAGCACTGGTGGCTTCGACAATTTCTTCGATGTATGCGACCGTTGTTCCTTTGTTCACATGTTTGTACTCACTGCTGAAATTCGTGAGCATAACCGTTGCTTTGCCTCCCCGCAGCTCTGCAATTCCTCTTGCGACGCAAATATTTCGGGTGACCAAGAGATGATGACTGCCTTCAACGACGCCTTCCAAGTCAGGTGATTTAGGAGCGCCGACTGAAATAATGACACTTGAGCGAAGCGGAATGGTGACTTGTTCTTCCAGCACAATCAAGGCATGGTTTCCTGACGGCGTGCGCGGCGGTAGTGCTTGTTCTGTGGATAACATTATCGAATTTCTTTTTAGGTTGATGACAGCACCATGGAGGCATTGAAGTGCATGCCAAGGATGACATCTTTCGAGCAACGCTGTAGGACTATGAAGTCTGTAGGATAAATACAGCCGTTAATGGTGACTCTCGCTTGTCAGACTCCTGCAGGCGTTACAAAATGACCTCCGGCTGTGCGGATTTTAGGGCCTTCCCAAGCTGTCCTAACTTTTTTTAACTTTGCGGTGAACGACCCACCGATGACGGAGTAGTCGGCTCCAGTATCAACGAGAGCGGTTACACTGTGGCCGTCGATTAGAACGTCGATGTCACTAGTTCTCCGTCTCGCATTACAGTTAGTGCGTGGCATCGGGTCACGGCTGCGTCGGCTTGTTCCGCTGCTTCCATGTTGCGTCGTCAGGTCACCTTCGGTAAGTGAAGTTTCGCCATCAGGGCTTTGCCTGGTTGGCGTTGTGTTCGGAAAGCTCCGTCGTGGCGTCGTCGTCGTCGGAGGATCTTCGGTAGTTCGTCACACAGCAACTGCACCTCTATCGGTTGCTGCCCTTAGTTTCTCGGATACAGGCTAAAAGACCGGCCCCGCGTTGGGCCAGAGTACTGCCGGTGGTGGGGTGACGTCCGGCGGCTGGGCGACGGCGAACGCGAAGGGCTTCCTGGTGTCCACTGAGTTCCTGTCGGGTTGTCGGCGATGTCACGTGGCCGTTCTCCTGGCTGTGGACGCGGTGCATTGACGGCGAAGCCACGCAGTCCCATCTGTCGGTACTGGCAACGGCGGTATATGTGTCCGACCTCGCCGCAGTGGTAGCGGAGCGGGCGGTGGTCAGGGGTGTGTCAGACGTCAGTCTTCCTCGGCGCACTGCGCTGGGCCGCTGGCGAACAGTATGTCGTCGGTGGGGGGGTGGCGGCGGAGGCGTCTGTCGAAGGAAGTGCGATGGGGCGGCGTTTTGGCTTGGACGGGGAGGGGCATTGTGGCGCACTGCAACAGCGTAGCTCATAGCTACCGGCTCGGGCAGCGGTGGTTGGTGAATTCGAAGCGATTGCGAACTTCTTCTCGCACAATGTCGGCGATCGAATTCACTTGAGGCTGCGCCGAAGGCAACAGCTTGTGTAGCTCTTCCCGCACGATCGCTCGGATCGTTTCACGCAAGTCTTTGGAGTTACTAGCTTGAGCAGCAGCGCATTCTGGAGCTAGGCGACGATTATACTGTCGGGGGTGCATGTCCAGGGTCTTTTCAATAGTGGTTACTTCGGCTACAAATTCTTTTATGGTGTTCGGTGGATTTCTCATCAGTCCCGCGAAGAGCTCCTGTTTGACCCCTCGCATGAGGACACGAACTTTTTTCTGTTGAGGCATGTCTGCGTCAGCGTGACGGAATAGGCAGGTGATTTCTTCTGTGAAAATAGCGACATTTTTGTTTGGTACTTGAACCCGGGTCTCTAAAGCAGCGGCTCTCTCTTCGCGAGTGACGCTCGCGAACGTTTGCAGGAATGTGCCACAGAAAACAACCCACGTTCAGAGCGTGGACTCCCAGTTTTCGAGCCAGGTCCTTGCGGTGTCTTCCAAATAGAAGAACACATGACGGAGCTTTTCGTCATGGTCCCAGTGGTTGAGGGCGGCCACACGGTCGTATGTTTCTAGCCAGGACTCCGGGTCTTCGAACGATGACACATGGAAAATTGGTGGTTACCTGGGTTGATGCATGACCATCGTGGGCTGGGGCGCTGCGGTTGTCATTGTCGCAGCAGTCGCGGTCATGGCCTTGGTCTTCGGCGCCTTGTCTTGTAGAAGCCCGTACTCCGGTGGTAGCCCTTGCTGTCGGCGGCTTGTTCGCCGCTCCTGGTTGGCGTCGGTGTCTTCTCCGCGACGTGGGTTGGGTTCACGGCTTGACTTGGGAATCCGGTACGTGAACGAAGCAGCACCTCCACCAGGTGTCACGGGGTCGTGACGTGGCCGAATACAGGAGACTTTATGTTGGGACTTAACTGTTTATTTGGGCGAACCTGTGCCCGGTAAACGGAAAGTTCGATTACAGTAGCAGTCTTGCACAGGTAGCGTTTAAGAGAATTTTATTTCCGGATATATCTTACACAGCTTATGTGCACACATAAAAATTGACAATGGTGAACAATGCGTATGTACAATACAAGCTGTTATATACAGCGAAAGAACTTATAGCGTATGCAGTGACGTACATTGCAAAAATTGTACAACAAAGACAGGACATTCATGACATCGAGATGTATAAACTTAAATGAACAGTAGGGTTATATGAACAAACAAGGTGAGGTCATTCACAGTGTAGCGTGATATTTTGCATTCACCTGTGAGGACAATTTGCTCTCGCGCTCAAGAACAATATTGCACAAAAATACATGTTTATAAAGAAGAAAAGAAAAATAAACATTGTAATGTCACAGTGATACAAGCTCTAGCCCACCTCCTCAATAAGGGAGGAAAGGCATGGACCTTCTGTTGTTTTTTACGGTAATAAATCATGTAGACCACCGTCGGAGGAAAGCTTCCTCTCCCAGAATGACTAGTTCTGCGTTAAGATGCATAAGCATTATGTTTCTTAGCCGAAGTAGTAGGGGAAACATGGCTCTCTGGGGGCGTCCCCTCAGGCAGGCCAGTCTCCTTCGTTTCCATAAGACGAAGGCTCCGATAGCCATTAAAAGTACGACAAAGTTATCCCTGTGGCTAGACTTCCACTGCATACTTGTTTGCAACATCCTGGTAACCTTGCGCTAAATGGTGCGCGCTACTATACATTCATGGAAAACATGGTTCAGTGTTTCGACGCGACCGCATTGCGGGCATGTGGCGGAGGGCGCCTTGCCCCACGCCACAAGGCGGTTGGCCGTTGGTTAAGCCCCCCATTCCCTGAGCCAGTTTAGGTCACGGACCTCGGAGAGAAGAGACGTGTTTGTAAGAGTCCAGCGTCTTTTCGCCCGGCATTTCCGGCGTTCTTCTTCAGATAGGCTTTTAAATGCTAATAATTCGCTCATGTCGGTAGCGGACATTTCCATAGGTTCTTGAACAGGAAAATCGTTTTGCCATTGTTGCAAAGATTTTATAACATGTGTGTAATACACTGGTGGCTGCTCAGCAGCTGGTCCCGGGTCGCTTGCTAAACCAAAAAGTCTTCTAGAGGTTCCTAGAAGATACACTACAAGTTGCCTGCCTCAATACGATGAGTTCTCCAAGAGTGCCCAGGTGTTTTTTTAGAGCCAACATGCGGCACATTACATCAAGGTTGGGTACACTGAGCCCTTCCCATTTTACTGGTAGGCGGACCAAGTCTCTGGCAACAGCTTCGGCGTGGCCATCCCAAAAAAAGGAGCCGCACGCAGTAGCCACTCTCAGCAAAACCCGTCGAGGTGGTCGTGTAATTCTGGCTACATAAAGCAGTGGCGCTGTTATGCTGGATTTATTTAGATAAGCTCTTTCAGTAAAAGGTAGTTAAAACGTTCTGGCGACTTCAATGCGTCTGTCCACTTTGTGTTGGATTTTTGTCCATGTGGTGCGGGCTACATCACAAGTCGAAAGGAAAGTTACACCTAAGACCTTAACGCCTTGGACAATTTGGACGCCATCAGGGAACTCTTCAGTGTGCATCCCAAAGCACAATTCCTTGCTTTTTCCGGGATTAGTACGTGCTCCCGACAGGTAACTATACGTGTGAAAAATTCGCAGAAAGGCTCTGTAGCTATCTATGTTCCGAATAAACGAGATGTCATCGGCGTGTCGCGAGGCAATGTCCCGCGGAAAACGTTGTTCTTTTTCAGCTACAGCTGGAGCTTGTTCTTTGCCAGATGCCCTTGTTAGCGGCGTCGTTTACCTTGTCTCGTGGAGCGCACCTTGAGGAAGAGTGAGTGAACAGAAAGGGCCGCGTCTGGTCGGTCACTGTGCGCTCCGCGCAAAGGCAGGCACCGCGCCGTGCTTTGGACCAGACCGCAGAAACTAGGTGCCTTTCTCCTTCTTCTAACCACTGAGCCCCCACGCTTCAAACGAACGAGCCGCCGCTTCGGTCCTCCAGGGACAAACGGCACCTAAATTTGAGCAATCGTTAGCGCGTAAAGGCCATTTCGGAGAACGCGCCCGTTTCAGAAGCTGCCACAGTGTTGTCGCGAGACAGGCTCCAGGCAACCACATGTTGATTTGATTATCCTCGGCTTGCCTGGTTGGTCCACGCCACCGGGGACGCTAAATAAACCCCATTTAAGCAGCGACTCGGTCTCTTTTTGAGGTGAGTGGAGTCGGGGTAAACAGCGGATCTCACCACCGGAGACCAGCCATGCAGGCCAAGGAATATGCCACCATTTTCTATGTTTTGTCTTTGTGACCTAGTGCATTTTGTATATTGAGTTTGTGTTAGCGAAATAAACCCCCAATGAGTGCTCCCCGAAATCATCGTGTCGACTTCTCATCGATTGCCTCCGCGTAGTTTCACCCACACTTATTCGTCTCCCTGGTCGTCCGATGCGCCCAACTTTGAACAACCCCGACGTTTCCCTACAGGCGTATGCCGCTACTTTCACTTCGTCCAAGCCTGGAAGAGGAAAACCACGTATCGAAGTAGATTTCTGGATTTGTTTCAATAATGGATCTATGCATAATACAGAGAGAATTGCGGAGAGGGGACAGCCTTGTCAAATGCCCCTACTTACTGCAATAGGTTCAGATGTAGAGCCATTCACTACTAATGACGTTTCTAAGTCTGTGTAGAGAAAACGGAGGGTGTCGGTTAAATGTGCTGAGAAGCCATAACACTCAAGCACAGCGAAGAGATAGTTCCATTCTACGCGATCAAAAGCTTTTTCCTGGTCCAAGGAAACAAAAACGCCAGATATTTGTGTTCTTGTAGCGTACGTGAATAAATCGCGAGTCAGCGCAAGCGAGGTATAGATCGTACGACCTGGTACACAGCATGTTTTATGTCGCTTACGATTTCCGGTAGAATGATTGTTATGCGGTTTGCAAAGATGGCTGTTAATATCTTATAATCCGAGTTAAGTAGGGAAATGGGCCTCCACGCGCTTGGGTCGGACGGCTGTCCCTCGCTTTTAAGCAAGAGTATAACTCTGCTCTCACGAAACGTATTCGGTCTGATTCCGTCAGCAAGAAGCCCATTTTGCATTGTCAAAAGGTGGTCTTATATTGTTTCAATGAAGGTTTTGTAGAAAGTCAAAGGTATCCCGTCAGGGCCGGCGGCGGCGGTTGCGTTCATGTGCTGAAGCACAAAGCGCAATTCATTCAGCGTCACTGGGCTGCACAGACCATCGCGGAGCTCCTCCGGTACGCGGGAAATTCCCGCGCAAAACTCGTTAACTATGGTAGTGTAGTTCACGTCGCTCGCGTTCTCCGCCCTGAAAAGATTCGAAAAATGTGTTTCAATGACCCTCAATATAACTTCTGCTCGTGTAGACTGTTCGCCGTTCGGCAACTTAACGAAAGGAACATGCATGCGTTCACCCAAGGATCCGTTGCGAACACTTCGAAGAACCGCTGGATCTGAAACCAGTCGTCCGTTGATAAAAGACTGAGCAGCCGTGCGCGAACTAAGACGTAGCAAAAGTTCGTACCGCGCCTTTAACTGATCGAGATAGTCGTGCATCGCGAACGTCAGCGTCTTGCCTCTGCGTACAATGCGCGCTTTTCGTAGCGTGTCGTTTATCTCTGTCGCCAGGCGCGCTTTCCTTTCGCGCCCCACTTTGATAAGCTCGGCGCGCCAACTGTGTTTCAATGCGTCCCAGCTGCGGGGTTCAGGCGACCTATCGCACGCTTGCTCAAATGCATTGCGCAGTAATGCTATGCTTTCCGGGTCGTGCACGAGTGTGGTGTCCATTTTCCAATGGTTTCTAAATGTAGTGGATTGTTCAAAGAAAAGTTTTACGAACACTGGAAAGTGGTCTGTAATGCATGCACACTTAACCAAATCTCACCCTTAAGGGTGTAAATGAGCTTGTCGCTGCAGACGAGCAGCCTTTGCTCCTTATTGGGTGTTCAAAAAAGGGCGCTGAGAAAGGGTGCAGAGCAAAAATTTTAAAGGGTGTAACGAGTGCACCCTTTTAAAAGGTGCTGTGATGTCATAACACTCTTTAAAATGGGTGCTGGAAGGATGCTCCTCATCGACGTACCAGTGGGCCAAATCTAGGATTGATGCTGGAGATGGCTAAAAATGCAGCTTGCTGTATACTCTGTAGGCCATGCTGAGTGACAGCCCACATACGGTTTGTTAGTACTTGAACACATGTACTAAGTCGTCCATTCCACCCTGAACACGTGCATCATGCACGTGGCCGGCCCTTCACAGAGTGCCTTCCGCAGGCACTTATGAAACCAGCCCTGAAACACAGTGACAGTTCTAGGTGGGGCTTTTGCATCATCGTCTTTTAAAACGCAGTGTCTCTGCAGTGAAGCTACTGGTAAGTTGGCTCCAGTGTTTTGCTTTCTCTATGCGTAGGCAAATAGAGAATCCGGCACTGTTATCGAGAAGTGCTGCAATTGTGCCTTACCCTGTCCAGGTGCTGTTCCTCGGGTTTTTGTTTTTTTGCTGCTCTGGATAGAACAAGCTGCACTTACTGCACTTCTGAAGAACAGTGTCGAATTTTAGATAAGCTTGTACTGTTGCAAGAGCAAAGTTAGCTTCACCACAAAGGAAGTGTGATTTGGCGAACCCGCCGTTCTCCAGCAGCCAACAAAGTGGTGGCCCCACTTACAGCTGTCTGTACGTTTGTGTACTAGTTACCAAAGTGCCCCCGAGAAGCGCTCACCAGAGTGCCGGATGCATGGTGCAATGTTCAAGGTGGAAGTAGGCAGTATGTAAATATAAACCTTAAAGCAAGCTGTATTGAATAATATTGTGAGTTTCAATAATAATGAAGTTCATCCCAGAGTGCGTATATGGCCTGTGCTACCCATTTTTGGTCCAGAATGAATGTAATCAATTCAAGGCCCCTTCCTGCACACATGCATGCACAATTTATGGATGCTTGGTCACCATACAGACATGCATGCCTGCAAATTACAAATTCACAAGTTTCGAATACTGGTGATTATTTTAAATGCCATACACTCACTTTAAAAGACACACAGATAATATGCACTAAATACAGAACCTTACCACATTGTGCTCCTTTAAATTATGTGTAGCAGACGTGAGCTTTTAGGCATGTGAGATTTGATTGATTGATATGTTGGGTTTAACGTCCCAAAACCACTATATGATTATGAGAGACGCCGTAGTAGAGGACTCCGGAAATTTAGACCACCTGGGGTTCTTTAACGTGAACCCAAATCTGAGCACACGGACCTACAACATTTCCGCCTTCATCGAAAATGCAGCCACCGCAGCTGGGATTTGAACCCGCGCCCTGCGGGTCAGCAGCCGAGTACCTTAGCCACTTGACTACCGCGGCGGGGCTTTATGCATGTGAGAATGCATGATATGAGGCCCCAACAAAAAATTATGACATATAAATTAACATGATGCAAATAGTCACTATTTTATTGTACATAGCATACAACCCCAAAAAATTGACAATAGTAAACAAGAGCTATGACCTTCTGCACCGATTTTAATGGTGAGATCTTTGTGAGTGAGGATCAATCTTCTGTTTTTCAAATCTTTTTCTTTTTTACCTTTTAACATTTTTTAACTAACCTCCTTGCATAGTAGGTAACAAATAAATTATTTAGAACAACAAAATATAAGTTAGAGGCACCAGCAGTCCAAAGGCGCTTATTGAGGATGTTGCCAGTGCCCACAAAATTAAAAAAAATGGATAGGAAAGTAGGTGTGTGGCAAGACATGTGTGCTTATATAACATGCTTTGGTCATCATGCTAAAAGCCCTTACTGCAAACTTGCTCAAGGCTTATTTACTGCTCTCCCTTTATATATGCATGTGTGTTTCTAAACTTGTACGTTACAAAATCACAAATATTGGCAAGGTAATACAAGTGGTGTTGGATTATTATATTGTGATCATTCAAACACCTGCCAAATCCATCTTCGGCTGCCCAGGCGACTTTGGTTCCTTTTACAAAAGTGTGGTCAGGGTGCTCCTTCTCTACAGAACATCCGCACCAGGAAGCCTAAAATAAAGACAGAAGTAATCACTAAGAGTTTCACAAGACAGACTATCCACGATACAATATGCTTTGTCATGCTGGAGTGTTCATAGTTCTATGTGAGTAGAAGTGAGCATCAAAATCCGCTTTGTTTTCAATGGAAAACATGCTTGTTGGAGGTCCCCCAGGCAAAAAGCTGTGTAAACAACTTGACAGTACCTGGGGGCCTACAGATGGTAGCACGTACAACAGATTTCACATAAAAAAACAAACAGCGTAGTAGAAAGGAAATATATATAAAAGAAACATCTGAGCAACGATTCAGCATGATGCACACGTGAAACATGAGTTAGGTTTGAGTAAAAAAGCTATTCATTAAGTAATTGCGCACATCCAATTTCAACAAACCGAATACGGCACTGAAGTTAATCAGGATTTTTAAAGAATTGTAAAGTGCCAATAAGCAATATTCTAGTCTAGCTTTACAATAGTGTGTCATGTATGTAGTACTAGTATTTGCCTGATAGGTATGCTGTAGTCATGAATATATTCAGTTTTCTTAATGCCTAAAACTTAGTATGTTGCAGTCCAGCTGTTCATGTTCAATAAATAATTGTTTATGTTAGCATTTAGGTTACAAAATTGATGCTAAAAATTTGGCAGACCCCACATACTTTGGGAATCGATGTTATGCAAAACACGCATAAGAAGTATTTTAATTTTTTTTGAGATATAGTACAAATTCTCGCACACACATACGTTAAACAGTCGACTATGTTTCATTTGTTACAGGGAGATGTTACACCCTTGACAACATTAGCAGTTATTTGCTGTTTCCTAACGATGCCAACAAAAAACATGGATATTAGCCACACTAGAAGTGGTAGGCTGGTATGAAGCATGGGCGTTTGCGCTGGCACTCGCGAGGATAGTAGCCCTCAAAACTGCTACACAAATACTTCACAGGATGGTGCCTGACTAGAATTGACTTTGATTCAACCTCACGGCTGCATCATAGGAGTGCACATGTAATAGTTATAAAATTTAATAGCCAGTAATGCAACGACACTTGATGTTACACAAACATTTGAGACTATTTGGAAAGTATAACCGAGGCCGGGCATAGCTCTTTGGTAGAATGCTTAATTTCCAAGCAGAATACTAGGTGTCAATTTCTGCTAGGACACTTGACTTTATTCTTTGCATTCATTTGGTCAATGCTGCCTATGTCAGCTTTTTAACATGATAGCGTTGAAGAGCTCGAACCACAGAAAACCCGCCGCCTGCGTCTGCCCCGTTGGTTGTGAGCGAAAAATTGTCTGTGCATCTGTGACCGAAAAATCGAGTTACCTAGTTTCCAGAAGCTCAAAATTCCTACTTATGACCTAATGAAGGCATGCTAATTGCTACGAAACAAAACCCCCAAGTCGTAATACTAGACACTCAACACAGGGCTTAACACACGGAAGTCTAATGACATCAGTCAAAAATTAACTTTTGATGTACAGCGCTATTCCTCTTCCCCATTTCATGAACTACACAATGCCATGATAATTGTACCCTGGTATTTTTGGTGGGATATATCGCACGAAAAATACAAGAATTATGTCAAAAGAATGGCATCAAATTTTACCGATATGTCGTCGAAATAGCGACACAGGCTACTAGTCCTATTTAAAATGCTAAGAGCATTTAAGGTAAACGCATTGAATAAAGCTGGTCGCCTTTTTCACTATCTAGGTATCAATTTTTCACTATCTAAGTATCAAAATTCGGCCATGTCAGGCATAGTTTACTGACATTGCAAGCTCAAGCAAAGTGTGGCTCTGAAGGCATCAGCACAGCGTTTTGCCAAATCTTCTAAGAAGGCAGTCTTTCAAATTACTAATGTTTCCATTTTTTTGCTATAAATTTCGGGCCTTGCATCCAAATGAACCTTCATCCTACTTGCTTTTTTTGCATTCGTGCTCTGACTAACTGCTTACTTTGTCTTGTCAAGTGTTCGTTAACATAAATAGGACTACTTGATCTAAAAGGAAAGGCCACTGTAGACAGACGTAAGTTTTTTGTCTTATCCAGAACATTTCATTTGTAACATCGTTCATAATGCACTACTATTTTTTTCAAACTAGGCTTGTTTGTTCCTACTCTGTCTGCAGTGTCAATATCATCACGAGTAATGGTTTTTCCATCATCGCACAAAAGTTCCGGACAGCGTCAAAAGAAAACCCTCATCTGAGACGCCTTTGATGTCAGATAGTTCAACCTTGAATACAGTGTAAATTCTTCAATTTTCATCTGAAGTTGCTTATTTTCACCTGGAAGTTTTTTGTGCCTGTTTCAAGGTGCGACAGGCTCTTCATGCAAAGCCTTTATTTCTAAAGGGAGAGCGTTGACACTGTCACCACCTTCGTTCCACACTTCTTGAAGGACCAAAGTTCAGCATGGATTTTGTGCTTGAAATCCTCTGTTTACCATGACAAACAATTCAAACATTAGTACTCTTGCTTGGCAGGAGTGCATGCAGTAATACTAACACAATTAAAGCAAGAAATAAGTGTCTCATCTGTGCAAAAATGATTTTGGCAAGCACTGTGAAGACCACACACACTGCTGCCAAACTGAGGGGAATATGGAGAGCACTTCATATAAGTAGGCAGCGTCCAGTAGCTTGGTGAGGCACAGAGCATGAGCAGGGTAAACAGAGCTGATGCTTGGAACAATGGTTCAGAGTTCGCTAGTGCTTGGGCTCCTTGACCTTGTCAGGAACTTTCCTTGAGCAGCCTCACTCGCATGAAATGACAGACCGTGCCGGAGAATTTCTGCTCCGGTGCACAAAAATTATTTTGTGAGGTTTGTCTAGACTGCATGCGCTGCTTGCCAAATTGCAGTGAATGGCTAGAAATGCATGGCCAACATATATTTAGTGGCACAAACTGAGAAATACAAAAAGGGCATGCTGCTGTATAAATTCAACGAAAAACATGCTGTTCCAGAGCTTTTCATGTTGATGTCATACATGTGAATTTTCATTCACCTTTATAGCTGGCTCATGCACGAAGATGAAGTTAGAACTCTTAGATGAAGACACCTCCTTTTAGGTGTATCGCCTGCTCGTAATTAAAAGATAAGCATGCGTGAGTAATGCTGTTGCCTGCAATCAATAAATTCTGTTCTTGAAGCTGACCAAATATATCCACGAGGGCATTCATAGAGGCACAATTGCATTTCTGTACTTATGATAGCCATGTGATGTGTTTCTTAGGTCAATGCCATGCAATATGCACAATATGAATATTTTATTACGTAAAATTGCAATACCACTGCATATACATGTCAGTATGCGCATATGCATCCACTGCAGATAAATCATAAAATTAAAGCAATACTGACACATGAATTTTTTACCAAGGTAGTGGAGGGCTCCAGAAATTTCGACCACACGGGGTTCTTTAACGTGCACCCAAATTTGAAAACACAGGCATACAGCATTTTCACCTTTATCGAAAAAGCAGCCAGAAGGCCGGAATATCATCCAGCGACCTTCGGGTCAGAAACCGAGTACCTTAGCGCCACTGCGACAGGACTTCAATCTCCCTGTTCCCCATGTAGGGTGACAGACCGGCTTTGCTGGTCTGGCTAACCTTTCTGCTTTTCCTTCTCTACCATTTATTCTCATGAGTTCAACGAATGAAGCTTCCTTCAAATGGCTGACTTTCGGACCTTTATAATTTGCCTGAAATTGAGTTCACTAAATGAATATTGCGTGCTGCTTCATACTGATCATTGATCTAAATTGTTCTGGTTGGCTAAAAAGCACTACTCCTAACTTCTAATCAAACAGCACAAGCTGTCTAATTACCATAGGGGGGAAAAGTGGAAACGCTAAGACAAAACATCGATCTTGAACCCCATGCCATCACAATAAAGCAGGCAAGCTTCTGCAATATTGACCGGCAACCAGAATCTCAGACACTGCAGATAGCTACATAATGTAATGGTTTCTCAACATGACGTAAAGGCAGCAGAATCACATTTTGCCTAACCTGCTTCATTATGATAACGATGAGGCCACAATGTTATTGGCCTCTGTATGCTAATAACAATTTACCTCGCAAATTATGTGACAATAAGATTCAATACGACGTCATGAATCTTGCATCCTACCATGTGGTCTAAGTACCAACAAGGTGGTTTTAGTGACGTCGGTGCAAGCCAATAAACAACAATAACTTGGTGAACATTATTTTTGATATTGTTCAATTGGTCTGATGCGTACATCTTAAAAAAAACGGCAGTTTAAACTTGTTCATTCTTAGATAAATACAATGTCTAAGTTTGCATGTCAGCAGCAACATATGCACGCCTTAGACACGCATACTGTGATGTATAACCTTATTGCGTTTTGAGCAATAAATTAGGTATTCATACACTGCACATATCACAGGTCACTTGTAAATCTGTGGCGAGGTCATAAAGAATTTATATCAGATAAAGCGTTACACTTGTATTTGAAAGTGTCATTGGAAGTTATGGTAGAACTTCCTTTTAGAATGTTTGTAGACGTAAAGGTATTCGGCAAAGTTTTACCTCCAAAGCGGGCTGCAGCGCCCACACTTCTTAAAAACCAGAACAATGCAATGATTGGTGAACAGGGGAGAACAAGCAGTACCACCAAAAGTGCACTCGAACAAGTGAACTACTGCTCAACCTAGCGCTTGCACAGCTAAGGTACGGCTATTCGGCCACTCATAGACAAAATTGATTGACCCAGGCGTTTTGCACGCTTTGAGACCACACTTACAGCACGCTGTGTCAAGTTTACGCACACTTAATTAAGCTGAATATCATGGTAATTTGATATTATACGTGCCCGGTGGATGCAAACACATTTGGTCACACAGGAAAACACATCTACCTTATAATAGTCACACACATTTAATAATCATGTAGCTGTTGAAAAGAGGACGCGTAACATATAAAACTTTCTTCATATACTTCTTTGGCACATAAAACAAACAAGGCCGCGTTAATACCAACGCGGTCACCACGTTATTCTTCTCCATTCTTCTCAATTAAATACGCAAAGACCTGATTCCGGAATACCAGAATACTCCAACGGAATTACCGGAATACTCCAACGCACGTGACACACAAACGACGCTTACGGCTTCCAGACGCGGTCCCCGAACGGCGTCTGACGGCATTGCAAAAATATAGTGATTCATAGCGTGCAGAGCATCGCCCGCCGACTCACAGCCGCACAGCGCACATTGTTTTAACCTTCTTCCCCAGTGAAAAAATTCATCCGCGCGTAACGTCCCTGAGCTTAGACTTGAGCCTAATGAAATCAGACACGCCAGTAGGCTCGCTACGTTATTAAAAACTCACTTATCGTCTACCAGCTAGGGAAAACCTTAGTTCACAACGTTATTATACTATAGCGCTTTCGGTGTTAACCACGGGAGGAGCCGAGGACGCGAGCGGAAGCACAGCAGCTGGATCGGACACGCCGCGGCCTTGACCGGAGAAGCAAAAAACAAAGCGTCGACAGCATAAACATCCACCTACCTTTTTAGTTTGGCGAGCACTCGACGGTACGAAGCAGCCGGTTCTCTCTTGAGTATAGTGCATCTTCGTAACAAGCAGCAACGACAGAACACGAAAGACAGCGCAAGCACACTTTAAACAACATAAAAAATCGACTTTGAATGCTCGGCATACGGCCGTTGCGGCCTCCAGGAAGATACCGCCATTTCTGACCTTCTGACGCCACCAATCCGCATTTGCGCACATAATCTCTTATGTGATAAGTAAATAGACTGTTTCTGCTTAAAATTATAGTAAAAAGTAGTGAAGTGAAAATAGATGATACGCTAGTGTGTATTGCATAGAATATTTCTTACCTTTGAAAATGACAAAATGACATAACGCGTGTTCGCGCGAAATTTGAAACGTTTGCTTGCTTGTGTATTTATTATACCGGTAATTTCCGATGGAGGTGCAAATGTTGTAGGCCCGTGTGCTCAGATTTGGGTGCACGTTAAAGAACCCTAGGTGGTCTAAATCTCCGGAGCCCTCCACTACGGCGTCTCTGATAATCATATAGTGGTTTTGGGACGTTAAACCACACACATCAATCAATCATTCTTATACGGATACCTTGTTAACATCTGTACATTTGTCGAGTGGTTAAGCTGGCTGTTGAAAACAGTGTTAAAGTGGTTGTATATTAGTACAAAGTACAGGCAGCAAGCAAAATTTGTCACAACAAAATAAGCGTATTAGTTGGCAAGCATTATTTTAGCTGTCTTTAGTGTATTTTCTTTAGGAAAAGGTTTTAGTCAAGGCTCATTTTAACTTGCTTTGAAAAACATTTCTATGAACAAAATCAAGAAAACGTTTCTTTAATGTTATAATAATAGAACGTCAAAGTCCATAGCCTGCCATAAATATTGGTAACACGTGTCAACTGATACATTGTAAGGTTAACAACTATATTCACAACACAAAAACTATTTTATCTACCATAGTCTTGTTGGTTTGTATTTCTTTGCATTAACAACTGTATGATTTATATATACTGTCATGGACGAAGCTTTGTTTTCAATGTTAGGCGCAAACGAGGCCGAGAGCTCTCTATGTGTAAGTCACAATTCTGTTGTAGCTCTACAAGTTGCGTACTCCGCCATTGGCTAGTGAGCTTGTAGCGCATAGCTTGGTCAGCGCCGGCCGTGAGGCGACGAGAAAAAGGCAGCAATAATGCAAGAACCAGTGCAGAACTTACGTTCAGCCAGGCACTATCGCTATTCAAATATCCGTTACTGCGGTGGGGCTATTAATGAGACCATGGTGTCTAACCAGTAGACCTCCAAAAGCTGTTGGTTATGCTCTATGACCACGTTACTCACAATAATTTGTCGGCGACTGTGCCCCCTAATGGGTGCTCATCAGCACCCATTAGTTGTTGCACCCTTTTTGCACCCTAGTTTCCACCCTTTTGATGTGTTCACCCTTTAGGTTCTGCTTGTAGGGTGCTGAGACGCGAATAGGGTCTCAAAGGGTGTGCTTAGGGTGTCGGCACCCTTTTTGACACCCTTAAGGGTCAGAATTGGTTTGGACCATCCGGTGGGAAATGTAGGACCTCGCAACTAAGGACATAAGTGGCTAGAGCTTCTGAAAAGTAGTAGCGGTCTAGCCGGGTCATGTTGGGACCCCATTGCCAGGTTGCAACGAAGTCATTCCCGTGAGTGTGGACGCACGCATCCCTGAGCTTGAAATTACGGATGAGTTGTCGCAATGCGCTAACTCCGCTATATTGTCTGCTTTCTTTGCGTCCGCGCACATCTCTGTCGGTATCCTCAACACAGTTGAAATCTCCAACTAAAAAAGTGGGTTAACTGTCAATCATAAATGAGTCGAGTGAATTGAAAAAGATGGCCGTGCCCCCACGTTGAGCTGGGGCATATATTACGAGCACTCTTACTCGTCTGCCGTGAAGGTCAAAGCCTACTTCTAAGGTGCGGCCGTCAAAACCATAAACACAGTGTGCTCTTCGACGTAACGCTAGTGTCAAAAAAAAACAACTCTGACTCCTCACATCTTTGAATCAGTCAGCGAAAAAAAGGCCTCGACTCCAAAATGTTAACAAAAGGATTGCACATCAAAAGGGGTTCTAAAATTACGTTACTGTTAGAAAAGGATATCGGCATGACGTGACCTTGCGAAGTGCATGCCTTTTTTCTGCTTATCTCGGTGTCTGAAACCCCTGACGTTTAAGAAGAGAAAAGGCCCCGTAGCCATTTTGAAAATAGGGGGAGTGCGCGCAAACTTCAGAGAAACCCCTTGCAGGGGGTGGGGCGAGCGCTCAACGAGTGAACAAAACTAAAGAGAGAAATGCTCTGACGTCGTCAGAGCATTAGCGAGTTTTTGGGGCTTACTATTGTCCGTAGAGCCCTCAGAGTCCGTGGTCGGTGGGTGGGCTCGTTTGGTGGCTGAACGGTCTATTTTCATGGCGCTGGCACCGACACTCGCACCGGCGGCCGCACCTGTTCTGGTAAATGGGGTTTGACAGGCTCAGTTTGCGGGTCTGAGCCGAGTATTTGTTGGCGCGGGCGCTCGTCGTTGTCGGTGGCATAATCACTGTTGTGGTCTTGTCTGGGCCGATGATCGGAGCGTCTGCACGTCCCGTCGTTCGGGTGCCGCGTCCCATCGAAGCTCTCGGCACCTTGGAGCTATTGGTGGTGCCAACTGTGTCAGACCTGTAGCTCGCGTGGTCTCTGCTAAGTACGGGCACTCGAGCTTCAACTTTGGATGAGCTGTGTTCTTCATAGGCATCTGGCGAGAAGTCGCTGGTCTTGGATGGGGTGTGTAGGGTTGACGAGGCTTTCTCAGACAGGGGAGACAGGTCTCCTGCGTCTTGTGGTTCAGCATGGTCATCAGTGTCGCTTGTGTCAGGGTCGCTCGCAGGCTCGAGCGCCGGATAATCATTTTGCAATGCGGGCGTGAAGTCGGAGCACGCTTGTTCTTCGGTTGTCACTGCTGCACCCGCTGCGAAGGACTTCGGACGTACGCAGTCAGCTGTTGCATGGCTGCCCGAGCACTTGCGGCACGGTTCTGCGCATCCCTCTGTGGCATGTTCGAACACGTTGCAGCGCGTGCAACGGGGCGTGGCACAATCTTTGGCGATGTGGCCAGCATTCCTCCACTTAGAGAACACTTTCTTGACACCCCGGTAGTCACACATGACGTTGCAGCCTTGGACTGTCAGAAAGTTCGGTATTTGGCTTTTCATTTCCACTCGCGCCACACGGACACTTGTGCCAACCCCAGGGCGGCCCTTGAACACTGGCTCGTGGATATGTTGCACGTTGCCGTAGGCGGAGAGAGCAGTCGCTAGGGCTGCGTCGCTTACCCACAGCGGTACCCGGAAGACTGTGACGTGGACTATTTTAGAACCTACGCTGACTAGTGGAACTGATTCGCCGTTCAAGAGAATGGCGCCCCGGCTTTTCAGCTTCGTGGCTGCATGGACGTTTGCGGCTGCGGTGCCGAACTTTGCACCTCCCATGTGCTTGAGGGATTTGATACTGGCTGGGCCGGTTACTGCTTCGAGGGCATGTCGTCAACGGTGCTCCCCTCTGGAGCGCTGAGGTTAAAGCAATGAGCTTTCGGCGGTGGCGCTGCGAAAGCCATCACACTTTCGTCCTGGCCCTGGCTCCCACGGCTTGTGCTGTGGTGCCCGGGCGTTGGCTCACGATGAAGGCCTGGACAGAGCCGGGGGAGTTGTCCAGGGATTCGCTTGATGCTCGATAAGATGGGGTCGACGACCGGCCGCGTGCCTGGTCGCGGGAATCCCGGCGCCAGGTATGCGGCGAACGGAACGTCGGCCGTCGATAAACTACTGACAAGTGGCGAAGCGCTTCGGCATTTATACTCTTGCCGTCGAATGTTCTAGCGTTATCGCTGGCGGTGGCGTAGGTTCCAGAATAATCTGTACAGTTCCCAAAGTAGGCGTGATCATATCGCAATGATCTACTACAGTCCTGAAGCTTCTCGAGAACTGCAGACGCGGTTTGCGCTGAGAATTGTGTAGTGTTTTGGGACGATAACAAAACTTGGGAAATGGAACGTGGCAATATACATTCTGCAAAGTAAGTTTTTACTACTCAGATATTCATACAGAGTACAGTATTGCAATAAAAAAGTGCAAACCCAACGCAGTTTTTCTAAATTTATGAAGGCGTATGTGGCAGGAGGAGGAAGCAACAAAAGGGAGAAGGCAGGGAGGTTAACCAGAAAGACATCCGGTTGGCTACCCTACACTGGGGGATTAGAGAAGGGACAACAAAGACGAGAAAGAGGGAAGAGTGGGGAAAGAAAAAAAGGTGGGGGAGAGACTGACAGTCTTTTCACTGCAGCGTGTAGAACTCTCCCGCATGTCAGAGGCGTTCACACAAGCCTGTCTTTCTTAAGAAACACAGCAGGGCTTCCACTGCCTTGTGGGTTGTCGAGGCACGTGGACGTTGCTGTAATAGCACATGCACAGAAAGAGGCCGATCATCCAGACGCCGCATTGCGTTGGCAAGTACTTGTCTATCTGAAGCAAATCGAGGACAATGGCACAGCAGGTGCTCGATATTTTCGTCGGAGCTGCAAACATCGCACGCCGCACTATCAGTAATTCCGATTAACGTGGTATAAGCTTTCGTGAAGGCAACTCCCCGCAAAAGGCGATCGAGAAGCGAAGCTGCACGTCGATGTAGGCCGGGTGGAGGCCGTAGTTGTAGTGAAGAAAAATTGCAGTAATATTACTGAACTTCGAATACCTCACCCAAGCACACTTACTTAATATGTGCACCACATTGGTGAAGAAGGAGTGGTACTTTATAATTTTTTTTTCCGCAAAAAACATCCATATGACATCCCCGGAAGTTCCGAGGAAGCCACGTGACCATTTTTTTCTCTCTGCAATATTCTAGCGGTTCACTCTTCTCAATGCAGTAAATTAGCCCAATTTTTAAATACCTTTGAGATGGTCGCCACAGTGACCGCGAAGGTTGTCGTGGAACGACCCGAATGCCCATGTGCACTGTACGGGCGCTGATAACATTGACTTACATGTGAGGTTTAACGTCCCAAAACCACCATATGATTATGAAAGACGCTGTGGTAGAGGGCTCCGGAAATTTCGATCACCTGTGGTTCTTTATCGTGCACCCAAATCAGAGCACACAGGCCTACAGCATTTTCGTCTCCATCAAAAATGAAGACGCCGCAGCTGGGATTCGATTCCGCAACCTGCGAATCAGCAGCCAAGTATCTTAGCCACTAAACCACCACGGCGTGGCTGCACTAAAACATTGATGGTTGAGTAGCATCAACGTGATTGAGTTGTTCTAACAGTATTTTTGTATGCACTGTTAATGAATACTGAACTCGTCAATAAAGTTGAACTCAAAATAACATCTTTGTGGGCAATCCATGTTATGTTAGCAGCTCTGTTTATCGTATGTTTCTGATCAGCAATAAAAGTAGACAAAATAAACTTTTTGATATGAGCTAGATTGTCCGAGAGTAGTTAAATGATGAACATAATAAGGCCTTGCAGAACAACAGCATATTTCTTGTTGATAATACATATCTTACACATCATACATACACATGATTCACTTCGCTTCATTACTGTAGTAAGATAATCATTCACACATTCCACGAAGGAAATCCGAGAAGGCTACTCCAACACAGCAGATATTAGGTGTGATGTTGAGGAGGAGGTTAGCCAGTTCTTAGACCGGCTGGCTACCCTGTGCTGGGGAAAGGGGTGAGGGGAATATAAGATGGTAGAAAAGAAATGTTGAAAAAGAGAAAGAGGGAAAAGACGAAAATAGCTAAAAAGGAAAAGAAAAATTGAAAAGAATATGACACTAAAATCTGTTTTTAAGGCCATATCCACAAAAAACGTAACAAAGCTTTCAAAGCCTTCTGGGCAGAAGATGGACTCGGCTAATGACCCAGAATTTTTTGTTCCGACAAAGGCCGATCATCTAGTCTATCCAGAGCTTCAATAAGTTCTTGTCTTGGCGCAATGAAATGAGTAAACTCACATAGAAGGTGGGCGATGGTTTATTCGCAGCTGCAGTAAGTACATCTAGAGGAGCTGGCCATTCCAATAACTCAGAGCATGCATTAGTGAAGGCCACTCCAAGCCAGAGGCGTCATAGCAGAGTGTCCTCATCTCGAGATATCTCTTAGGAAAGACGAAGCTGGAGATCGGTATCCAAGTTATGCACGCAAGCGTTTGTGAATTCCGTCGAATTTCACTGTACCAGTGGGAGGTCACGTGCAAGCGACCGAAGTCTAACTGTGCTGTCGGTCTTCGAAAGCAGGATGACTGTGTATATAGCACCATCATGTGCAGATCTAGCAGCTTCATCTGCGTGGTCGTAGCCTTATATACCACAATGGCCTGGTATCCAGTGATACGCTATGCCCTGTATCTGCCGCTATGCCGCTATGCCGTGTAGCTGCCTTCGATTCCGAGAAGATGAACCAAGTTTACGAAGGTTCTTCAACTATAAACTCCAAAGATGCACGTATTCTGGCGAGTTCTGCAGCTGTCCACGACGTCAAATGCGATGTCATGAATTTAATTGTGATGTGCCTCGCGGGAATAACCACCACCCTTGCTGAGCTTAGCCACGGAGCCATCCGTGTAAATGTGGAGGCGCCCGTTGTGCTTCACTAGCAGGAAGAGTAATGTGGCCTGTTTCAGGGCTAGATGCGACGACTTTTTCTTATTTTCGAAGCCAGGAATGGCAGGAAGAGCTTTGAGTGGGTGTAGGCACCACATTGGTAATGGTGGCCGTGCTGCATGCGTGAAGCGCAATTGAAGCACTGCGGAATGCTGAGCTACAGTTAGGCTGAACGCTGAGTGGGGCCAAGAAGTTCGAAGTTCTAGATTGTGTGTCGTCAACTGAACTATGTCTCGACTTTTCGTTATTATCTCGCAACACCCCGAGTAATCGAGAGTTTGTGGACATCGCCAAAAGCTGCACTTGTGAAAAAGTTGCGTTTATTGTCATAATTACAGACATGGTAGCGTTATTTGCGTACATTTTTTATTTTTTGTTATATATACACAAAACTATTTACCGCGGCCCGTGCTTGTTCTTTGGTTTGTTTCTAGGTGTACACGTGAAACCATAGTTATGCAGCTAATTGGCTTTTGATCAGCTGTCGTTGTGATCTCATGGCAGCTCACTTTTAAATAGAACGTCCGGCAACTACTTCATTGAAACAATGTTACAACGCTGCATTTTAGGACAAAAAAAAAAGTCCGTCGACACTCTTTCGAGAGTCCTGACTTGGCACGTATCTGACTTTCCCTAAAGAGGCCCGTCAATTCCATTTCCCACAAGAAATTAGCGCACCAGTTCAACGGGAATCATTCACGTACTAAGCCGAAAGGAGTCACCACAACTCAACTCAACTCCACCACACACCTTTTTTTTCTTTTATTAGTATGCGCTCTGCGCCTTCGGTACACATTTCGTGGTCTTTTCTCTTCCACCACCTCATACAGACGCAGATTGATGTCGCGCCGCAGCAGCTCTTCACTGGACGTTTTATACGCTAATCCCCAGAGGCACCCTAGTCACAAGCGCGAACTACCGATGCTGGAACAAGTAGGGAAGCCGTGCAAGCGATCGATATTACCCTCGCATTTCTAGAGCGTATACTATTGTCCGCCAGGTGTCCAGGTCGTGTCGTCATCTGCAGATTCCCCAGTGCCAAGGACGCATGCAAATGTGCGCTGTGCGCTGAAGTGACAGGGCTTATTGGCGGGCACCAAACTGCTCTAACGCCGACCATGGTAGTGGAAGAACCGAAGATGGCTCTACAATGAAGTCACCCAGTCGCGCTAATCTAAGTCGCTGAGATCGTTCGCTGCAGAGTCGAGTTCATTTGCGGGCCTGATAGAGAAGTCTGAAAGGTCCATTTTCACGCTACACGGCATTGGCGGTTGAACGGTATTACTGGTTGAACACGCGCGAGAAAACTTTGGGACCATGCCCAATGCTTTTCAATAAGTTTTGAGAATACAAGTGACCTTTATTAACGAAGAAAAACTAACAAAAATGAGAAAAAAAACCAACTCTATGCAGTATTCATCCTACACCCCGACTAAACCAGCAATCTCAAATGTCCATTTCCTTGGTTTTAGGAGCTACAACGAGCATCTTGCCATGAAATTCTGCGTCATCTGAAATAAAGTTCGCTTAGTAATCTTCGACGCTGTAGATATTCATTAGAGCAAAAGATTTAAGCAAAATAGGAGCGTTACTTCCATTTCCAATTCTGGAGATAAGAATGTCGGAAAAAATTACAGGTCGATCAATAACCTCGGGTATGTCGCAAAATATTGGAACTCGTTTTACATACGAACATATTTGAATTCCTTGATTCAGAAGCTTTCTTCACTTCCTCCCAGCATGGTTTTCGAAAAAGCCATTCCTGTAGCACCCAACTATTATAATTTGAGCATTTCATATTCGAAGCCAATCTTAGCAACAGTCGTGTCGTGGTTTTTACAGATTTCGATAAAGCAGTCAACAATGTGTACCATAAGCTCTTCCATGTAAGGCCTACTGCATTGAGCGTAAATAAAAACGTTCAAACAAGGAAGCTAAATTACCTGAATGGTAGAACCCAGTCTATCTCCTTGAATAATGGCAAATTTTCGTCAATATCAGTAACTCCAAGCGTTCACCAAGGGAACGTTTTAGGAACCTTATTATTTCTAATATTTATAAACTTGCTAGTTGCAAGCATTATGTCACCCATGAAATTATTTGCTGATGACTGTGTCATATAGAGAGAAATTGCGATTTACACCGACACTCACTATATGACATAGCGAACTGGTTTAAAAATTGGACAATGAATTTAAACATTAAAAATGTTTCAGCTTGAGCTTCTCAAAGGAAATGTAGAAATATTGTCATCTATATATTTATAACATCTACGACGTACTTATCAACATACACTTCGATTATAAGCATGTCAGCGTTCATTTTACTGAATCATATACATATAACAAACACATTGGCATGGCCTTAGCAAAAGCTAGTAGGGTGTTTTACTTTATTCGCAAACATTTGAAACAGCCGAAGTGTAAAATCAAGGAAACTTTATATTTTTTGCAGGTCAGGTCCATACTTGATTATAACTCGTAATATGAGACGTCCACCATGACCATATTATAAATAGAATATACAAATGCCAAACCCGAGCGATATTGTTGGTTTTAAATCATTGTGGCCCCTACGTGACCGTTTCACAAATGAAGGCCACGTTGAAATCGAGTCTGCCCCGTGTACGTAGGCGCAAACTACGGCTTAAACTGCTTCACCTGATATATTACTCTCAACACAGGAATCAATCATCATAGCTAGCTTGTTCAACCACACCATACTCGCTGTGATAATATCAAAAATATTTCTTCATTCAAATACAAAAACTTGTACATTTTTCTACTTGATCTTTCCAAAAACAATAAGATAGGGGAACAGCTTAACTAAAGACTGTAAATACAACAAATTATTCACAATAAATGCGAAGCATTTTTGGCGAACTTAGAATAGATAGGTATCTATCTATCTATCTATCTATCTATCTATCTATCTATCTATCTATCTATCTATCTATCTATCTATCTATCTATCTATCTATCTATCTATCTATCTATCTATCTATCTATCTATCTATCTATCTATCTATCTATCTATCTATCTATCCGCCTACGACTGTTAGCTCAACCGGCCGTTTTGATCATGGGGTCTATACCCAAATTGGTACAGCATAACATGACCGTATGACGAGCATAAGTGACTAGTCATAACATGAAAATCGTGACATGTATTCATGAATGCCATTTACATGTCCTGGGCTTCCTGTTCTAGCGGTTGTTGCGTTCACACGTCATATTGCAAAACTGGTATGGTATGACATGACTGCATGGCGAACATAAGTAACAGGCCCTAACGTGCAAATCATGACATGCGTGTCATGTAAGTCACGACTCCACGCCATACGCTCATGGTGCTCACGCGGTCATTTAACTTGCTTCACACAAACCAAATTTAGTATGACGGTACGTGAATGAATGACGAAGGTATATGAGCGGTGTAAACACCATAATCATGACATGCGTGTCATGTAAGAGCATGACTACAAGCCACGTTCATAATGTGATCGTGGCTGTATCGCTAGCTCCACATATACCAAATTTGGTTTTACGTGACGTGAATGGATGACGAAGGTATATGACTAGTGCTAACGTGATAATCATGACATGCGTGTCACGTAAGGCATGGCTACATGTTGAGCTCATAGCGCGCTTGCTGCTGCTTTGCTACCTTCCCATACAAGTTTGGTATTATGTGACGTGAATGAAGCGCGAGGGTATGTGACTGGTGCAAGCATGGTAAACGTGACGTGCGCATGCAATGTCCTTTTTCTCTCTCTCTTACTTCTTTTACCCCTCTCCCCACGTGTAGGGCAGCAAACTAGACTGAGTTTAATTAGTCTGCCTACTTTTCCTATATTTTTTCCCTCTTTCTTTTTTCTGGATCCTTTAACAGTCCTAAGGAACGTGCGTAGCCAATGTAGCGAAAAACTTTACATTCCCCTGAAGGTGGTTTTTGGGTTCTATGTTGTCACGAACAAAATTTAATAAAACTTCCATGACAGGGAACTTGGTTACACTACGTTTTTCTACAAATTGAAAACGCGTAGTTACTTTTTAAAATTTTTTTAGAGAGAGGATTCTTTTCGGATGAGCTCTACCGTGTTGAAACATCTTAT
Organism: Rhipicephalus annulatus; assembly: GCA_013436015.1. Taxonomy (NCBI): domain Eukaryota; kingdom Metazoa; phylum Arthropoda; class Arachnida; order Ixodida; family Ixodidae; genus Rhipicephalus; species Rhipicephalus annulatus. The sequence continues at coordinate 283,244 of WOVY01013145.1, read as the reverse complement.
CATAGTGACGCCACTAGTTCTATTCTCATGACGCAACAAGGATCTGTCGATAGTGTTTTTACATATAAAACGGTGCTTTGTTGTCTCTGCAAATACTCTCGCGGGAATGCGACAGTTGCTTTGGTTATTTCGCGGTTTATGTGATTGATGGCACTGATGACCTCAACGCAACTTTCTTACACTGACTGTTCATACATTAACTGTATTCGTCACAGTTACAACAATTGTAAGTGGGCCATTTGTAGTTTTACTTTACAGTCCACCTCACCTTTATTACTCAGGCATGGAAGTAATACTTGCTCAGGCAGTGCTCACTGACTTGTAACAAGTGTAGGCGTGTATCAGGGGGAAATAGAATGCCGCAGTAGCGTTCAGGCGAGGTTTCCCTTAGATTTTCCAAGTACCAAAAAAGCGCTTACTTTCTCGATTTGACAGGTTTCACAACTTGACCAAATCATTCGAATGACAACATCATTTATTCTTAAACTGCACACCAATTTCTTGCCATTGAATTCTTAGTGTAGCCTTTCGTTGAAACTGTAGCTTATTGTGATCCTTCTCAGTTTGTTAGATTCTTGTAGCACTCTGTGAGCAGCATGCCAATGTTGATACTTCGTAACTGTGTTTCAAGTCTCTCCATTTCCATATTTCTATCGTGAGCAGTCGCAGCTTTTCGTTAACGCATGCTAATGAGCACGTTGCTTGCTTTCTTTTAATAGAAACACGTATTAGACGCCCCTTGCTGCGACGCACATCGTTCCTGTGTAGCTCTCGTCTTACTCACGCTCTCACGCATCTCGTAATACTCTGGATCTGCAGATGTCGATTGAATACAACTATCTCGTTTAGGGTTACTAACTCTTAGATAAATGAAGTCGAGACCAGGGGGGGGGGATAACATAGGGAGTTGGCGAAATCGGTTTCTTCTGTATTGTTACTGTAATGGAATCCAAAGTGGGGGGGTAAAAGGGGGGGTGGAATTTCGACTAATAATTTACTATGCAGTAGCAATTACCTTCACAGCTTGATTAGCACACTACGTTCCCGCATATTCATATGAAACGGCCCGCAGGTTTGCAAACCAACTTTGCACCTCATATGACCACCTCACGAAAAGGCTACCCGCGATGATTCGCTCCCCCCCCCCCTCTTATTTTCGTCCCCTATGCAACACCCTGGCGAACATTCCGCGGACGCCCGCTTAGGCGGTACTTAGGCTGGCCACGTACAGCTCGAACAATTCTTATTGCCGGAGAATGTTCTTCCAGGTGTCGCACTTCGGATGTTCAGCCAGTTCAGCTAAAGTGGCGAAAGCTCCTTCTAGTCACCGCTAGCTGCCGCAACATTCCCGCTTGCATGCGATTCGTGCTAACTTCGAATTCCGTAGCGTGACAACTGTTGTTGGGCATGCGTGTGACTACGAATATTTTTAACTCAAGGCGGCCCCGACCAGGACAGTATGTGACTCGCAACGCTGCCTGACTGAACAGACGGGGCAGTTCCGCCTAATGCGGGATGGTTGGCAAGCATATCCCCGAGGTACGTTCCTGCTTGACATCGGCAGCGGGGATGGGCAAAACAAGTTCGCGCAGTCGCGTGGTCAAAACACCCGTGACTCAGAATACAGAGAGACCCCGGAGAGAGGGAAAACTTCACTGATTTCTGGCCGCTTTCTGGGTTGGGCTGCAATCTTGGAGCTCTGGGAGACCATGTCTTGCGGCGGATTCGTCGGCCTGCTTCATCACTCGGAGATGCTGGTACAGGACAGAATTGAGCTGCGCATACCACCAACGCACCCGAAGGCCTTTATTGGAGACAACGACCTGGTATTGCTGAATAATTCTGCCTTATCCATTACTGTGAAACGATCGTCAACGAAACGGGAAATTCACCTAAAAAGTTGTATGCAACCTTCCAAACGATTACAGTGAAATAGCTACATTAAAATAGAAACCTTGGCTATGGAAACGGATTCATACTAATGACTGCGCAGCGCTCACAAGAACTAGAAAAACGGAAAGCGTGCACGTGATGGCGGCTGTAGTTGTTCTTGTTCTTCCGTCCTAGTTTTTTTCTTTTTATTGTGAGTGCTGCTTAGCCCATTACAGAGTGGACGATTGGGCCAGTTGGTGACACATGATCTAAGTGTAATACGCGGTAAAAAACGCAGACGGAAAAAGGCAAGGACAAGCGCAGACTATCAACTGAAGATGTATTCATCCCGCATTGCATTTATATATCACATCCAGGAAAAAGAAGAAAGAAAGAAAGAAAAGTACATTTCAGCAAACGTCAAAATTTATGTACCCGAAGCACGAGGCAGAATATCAGATGCATTACACACATACGCCATTTGCCATATGCTGAAACTCTTTATCTAGGAGGGCAACTGATGGTTTGCTCACGCTGTTGTCAGGTTCTTGGCTGTTCTCTCTGCTTCAATAGCCCTATGCGTATAAATTAACTACAGACTGGCATGCCTCGTTCTAGCCAATGCCTTTATTTTTTGCAAAGCCCAATTGGACCGCAGTAGACCCATCGTGGCCGAAACTACAAATGAATAACATACATGGCGCAAAATCTAGAATTCACTGAAGCGGTGGTTGTTTGAAGGGTTAGTGAAACAAGATCAGGAAGAAGAAGAGGAAGGCGTGTTTGAAAAACGGAGAATAAATCACAGACGACCTTCGCCTTTCCGTAGCTCAATGTTTAATTTCAATGAGATAAAATAACTAAACTTCAGAGATAAAAACAAAATGAAAAATAAAAGTAACGCTTTGTATGTACCGCAGTTCACCGCGACGAAGCAGACAAAAGAAAGAGAGTGCAAAAAATAACAAAAATAAACTGACAGAAACACAAATATATTATTCCCCATTCCCCGACGTATATAATGCTGCCTAATGAGAAGTATGAGTGGACACTCGTGTTGGGGTAAGGCCACCTGTGTTTGAAGTTTTCGATCTCATTAGGGTATCTCCTACGACTAACTTTCTATGTTACCCCCCACCCTTATGTATTATGAGAACTATGAGTGGAGACTCGTGTTGATGACATGATTGATATGTGGGGTTTAACATCCCAAAACCATCATATGATTATGAGAGACGCCGTAGTGGAGGGCTCCGGAAATTTAGACCACCTGGCGTTCTTTAACGTGCACCCAAATCTGAGCACACGGGCCTACAACATTTCCGCCTCCATCGGAAATGCAGCCGCTGCAGCCGGGATTCACACCCGAGACCTGCGGGTCCGCAGCCGAGTAGCTTAGCCACTAGACCACCACGGCGGGGCGAGACTCGTGTTGAGGTAAGACCACCTGTGTTTGAAGTTTTCGATTTCATTAGGGTATCTCCTACGACCAACTTTCTATGTTACCCCCCTCCCTTATGTAATATGAGAACTATGAGTGGAGACTCGTGTTGGGGTAAGGCCAACTGTGTTTGAAGTTATCGATTTCATTAGGGGATCTCCTACGACTATCTATCTATGTTACCCCCCTCCCTTATGTAATATGAGAACTAACCCTATCGGAAAAAAAACAAATGGTGGGCATGGTGGAAACCACCATCCACCATTATAGTGGATTAGTGTAGTGGGTGAATGGTGGGAAACGCCCACCATGGCGCATGGTGGGTATGGTGGGTGCTGCAGTGCCGGCAACACTTGAGCGCGAAATGACGTCATAATCACCGTGACGAGCTGCCACAAAAAATAAAAAAGAAATTTATAAAAACAGTATAAAAACCACCCGTTCCGTAAAAAAAAAAACAAGCCGCCACGGAGGATCGAACGTGCAACCTGCGGATTCCCTTTCGAAGACGCTAACCACTGAGCCACACCAACTTTTTTTTTTCTCTTTATTGCCTTCTTGACTACAGGTCAAGCTAATATGACAATCACTATCACACGTGTTTCATGCGTGACAACGCGTCAAACAAAGATATTACATCTTCATTACAGTCAGTAGTCTTATACACATCTCGCACTTTTATAACAGCTTCCACGAAACACTCATTAACGGATAGAACCCTCACATCACAGTGTCTGTACGATAGCATACTACGCCAAACCGAATGAAGACCAAGTACAAATATAACATCCAAATTTTGCACAGAACTATCACAAGGCAAAAAACGAATACCATATGAAGTAAGAGGTAAATCTTTTTTTAAAGTTCTCTGTAAAATGTCCCAAAAGAAAATAGCGTTCTTACAATCAATAAACACATGTTCAATGGTCTCAGGTTTGTTACACAGGAGACAGCTGCTTCCCCATGGTACATACATCCCTCTCTCTTCAAGCCACGTTTTTACTGGCAAGGTTCCCGTATGAAGTTTAAAAAAGAAGGTTTTCACATTGGGTGGTATACACATGTTTTTCACTCGCTTTAGTACGTCATGACCATATGATTTTTCATACCTTGAACGGTACAGGGGCACAGGAAAAACATTCTGTATTAGGTCTTTCATAAGGCGCTTTCTTTTCACATTAGTTAGGTAATCTATCGAAAACCTCGCCCTTAAGAAACGATATGAGAACACAACTTCGCGCAAGAACGGTGACAAGGTGTGTCGTTCTCGCCTGTCGGAAGATACAAAGAAGTCAGGCATGTGGTGTAACAGCGTTGTTTGAAATAACGAACGTAAAAAAGAGTCTCTCTGGTCTCTAATGAACAGGAAGCGTGATATTACTTGGTTAAGAAACAGATGGCACAGAGCCAGCCCTCCTTGCTTAACCCGCCGAAACAAGTTCGTTCTAGATGTTCTCTCCCACGTAGAGCTCCAGATGAACGTGGCGAATACCCTGTGGACTTTGTGAATGGTTTTACGCTTACAACTAAGTACTTGCAAAAGGTACATAATTTTAGCAGCCAGAAACACGTTGCATACAGCTGACCGAGAGAAAATTGATAAGCCACGACCGCCCCATCCTTCGGCGGTCGCGCGCAGTTCTTCAGCCTTTTCAAGCCAAAATGCTTCACTGTCTTGATACCTGTCCATTGGTACCCCAAGGTAACGACTAGGCGTCGTGAGCCACTGAATATTTCCAAAAGAACTGGGCGTAAGGTCCCAATTACCATGCCATAAACCAATGGTTTTTTCTTTGTTCATGAAACTTCCACTCGTGTCACAAAACCTTTGAGTGATTTTTAATAACGAAGTGACACTCTCTCTATCAACTGCAAAAAAGGCAATATCGTAGGCGTATGCCAAAACACGCACTTCACACGACTGCAACCTGAAACCATTTCTCCCTGCATGGTGAATCACTTTCTGACACAATGGTTCCAAAAATAGAGCGAAGAGCAAAGGACTTAAAGGACAGCCCTGGCGCACGGAGGAAAGTACTTGTATGCGCTGTGAGAGTTCTCTATTAACAATTAAATTTGTGGTTGAATTTTTATATGCCAATTTAATACCTTTACATATGATCGCACCAAGACCAACGTACTCAGCTAGCATGAAGAGTATATTGTGTGGAACCATGTCGAAAGCCTTGGCTAGATCAATTTGCAACATAGCTACTTTTAGAAGCGCAGCGTCACAATACTCCAAAATGCTCCTGGCAACATGAATATTCGTGAATATGCTCCTACGCTTGATGCCACAAGTCTGATGTGACCCGACCAACTTGTATATAACTCCTTGCAACCTCCTAGCCAGAACTTTCATAAACACCTTATAATCTACGTTTGTTAGCGTGATTGGCCTGTATCCTGTCACTTTGCGTAAAACATGTTGCTCTTTCCCTTTAGGAATCAGCACGGTGTGTGCTCGATTAAACGATGGAGGCAAAGCTCCGCGTTCTAAAGACTCTGAAAAAACCTCATGCAATGCGGCGGCCATATCCTCCTTGAACGCCTTGTAAAAGGCGGCATTAATGCCATCTGGACCAGGTGATTTGCCCATGCCGAGATCATCGATAGCCTTCTCAATTTCCCCTATATTAATAGACATTTCCAATAAATTTGTGTCCTCAGCTTTAAGTGTCGGCATTTCTATCAAGAACTCATCTACAAAACCCGGCTCCTTTGGTTCGCGATAAGCAAACAAGTCCTCATAATAGTTTTCAAAAGCTTTCATATTATCTTCATGTTCTTTCAATATTTTACCATTCCATTCTATCTCTAGTATGTCGTGAGCTCGAGCATATGCCTTTTCATCTGACAAGGCTCGCTTTGTCGGGGCTTCACCTACGAGGTATCTCTCAGCTCTTGCTCGTATAATTGCGCCTTTATATTTATCTTCTTCAAGACATTCAATTTTGTTTTTGACAACCTGCAGTTGATGTGAGAATAAGCCCGGGTTTTCTGCTTCAATATTCATTAAATCATTTAGCTCTGCCCGTAGCTCACGTTCCCGTTTTCGAGCTTGATACTGCATGTAGCAACCACACTCTATTGCATTCATTTTTATCTTTTGCTCAAATAATTCCCATCTTTCCGTGGCACTCCTTTCTGCGTTTTCGAAAAAATTCTCGATTTCCTTCTTTGTCTTATCTACAAACCCTTCGTGCGTAATTATCTTAGTATTCAGTTTCCATGTTTCCCATACAACCTTCTTTTTGCACTTTCTACCTATCTCAAACAAAACTAAGCAATGATCACTGAAGGAAACAGCATAAACGTCATAGTTCTGACATAAAGGTACTATCTCAGAACAAACATATGCTCGATCTAGTCGTGCGTGACTCGAACCTTGAAAATGTGTGAAGTGCTGGCGACTGCCACCCATCGCAAACAGAGCTACGTCATGTAAAAAGTACTTATTAAGGCTGTCTCTAAGCAACCCAACGCTTTCATCTCCTAATTTAGCAGTATACGTGCAATCTTCTTGGGTCAAAACACAATTGAAGTCACCCAACAGAACCACACATTTCTGACATTCAAAGTACGCTTGAATTTCCCGAAAAAACAAACATCTGTCTCTCGAATTCGTAGGTGCGTATACACAGATAACTCTAAATTTATTGTTCCCGTAACAAAAGTCACACAAAACAAAACGCCCATGTAGGCAACTTTTGACCTCTTCCACTACAATACCAAGAGAGTTCTTGACAAAAATAATACATCCGGCTGATGCTCCCACTGCATAGCTCACACACGCATTGTACCGCAATGAAAATTCTGCTACCAAGCTATCAGTCGCGTCCTCAGTACTAACTTTAGTCTCCTGAACCGCGAGCAAGTCAAGGTCTTTTTCTTGCATCAAGCGTTTCAACTGGTACTGTTTGCGACGCGTTCCTAGACCACGTACATTCAGCGTACCAATGCGTAAAGGCGCAGTCATGCCAGCCATGTTGATGACAAAGATGGAAACTACAATCCTGCGCTTACCGTGTCTCGTACACCGTGCAGTGGGAAAACCGGGGTCTTACGCGTCTAGATCCTGTCCCCGAACCGGCGACGATGACGCCGACCGGGTTTCGAGGGCATATTTTTTACTCTTAGCGCCCGTAACGCGATGCCACAGACGCTCCGGGCGTTTCAGGTTGCGTTCCGTGCTCTCCACTCGGCAACGCTTGCCGCGTCCCGTGGTCGCTTCCGGAGACTCTGTGCCGGCCGCTGGCGTAGCGATCTCGCCACTGGCACCCATATCTTCCTCCATCGATTCTTGAATGTCCTGCTGGCCGTCTGTTGCGGCCAACTCCTCGGATTCTTTCGTTGAGTTTTTGTCATCTTGCGTTGTCGCGTCGGCTGTCTCTTCTCCAGTTGCCTGAACAGCGGCGTCGGGTCCCAAGACGTTGCTGCCAGGGGCCAACTTCTCAGCCTCTTCGGCGTCCATTAAATTATCTTGGGCGTCGTCTGTTGGCAGCACGGTCTTCGTAACTCTGGCATAACTCCTGACGCAATCTTGACTTTCATGACCAAACGCTCGGCATACACCACAGCGGGGAGTCTGGCAGTCTCGTCGTATGTGTCCTTGCATGTGACACCTTAGGCAAAGCGGTGCCCGACCCGGGGCCACAAGAAGGACGGTGCCCCCTCCAATCTTAAAAAGGTGCGGCAAGTCTTCTAGCACCACGCCTTCCTTCAGTTTCAGTCGCACCACCCTCGTCGTCGATATCGCGTGTTCAAAGCCCGCGACGGTCCAGTTGTCGTGGGAAACCTCCAGAACTTCACTAAACTCACCCAACGCTTGTCGAATGCTCTCATTTGAGACCGCAAAGTCAACCCAGTGAATTTTCACGGTTACATCATGTTGGATAGGGTCGATGATAGCACAGAAGCCACCCTTGACTCGGAGTCTACCTGTTTTGAGTAATGCTTCTTTGTCATCCTTGCTTCGCATCTTCGCCAGCCAGATGTGATTCATCTGGAAGGCTCCAATGCCAATGATCGCCTTGATGAGTCCCACTTCTTCCAACGGGGCCCGAAAGTCTTCCAACCGGTATGGTCTTTTTTCTAAATCCCCGTGCAGAAACACACACTCTTCCATACTGTCACCCGACGGCAATGTAGGCAACAAAAACCGGTAATCCGATGGTGCAGAAGGGAACCTAAGACCGCGGCCAGCAGCGGCCGCCGAAGCACCTCGCACGGAGCGAGCCATCACACGTCCGTCTCCCACCGAAGCCGAAAGCGACTGAGCCACACCAACATGACGTTGTATGGGTGTTAAATACTTAGTTTGCATACAAACTTACGGTTCAACTTATGTTTGTTGTGTACATAACGTAGACAAGATCTACACCTGCTACTAAAAATTGCACATTTATTAAACACAAGCAACTGCGGCCTGTAACGATTGCCACTATGTTAATGGCACTAGTGCTATTTTTTTTTACAATTCACAACTTCAAGAAAAAAACCAAGTGAACTGAGGAGCAGCAACAGTTTACCGGCGGGGTCTGCCAAGTTTAATATCCGTTTCGCGCTCGTTCTAAAGGGTGACATCTGCTCATGCTTTATGACGACTCTAGGCTCATTCCATAGATACGCCCGCCTAATTTATTTGATTGAGTATTGGGATGCTTTTCGCGCAATGTAGAGGGCGGTCGCGCCAGCGCAATGCTGTAGCTTTTTCGCTAAAGCAACTTCATAACGGCTTGGCAAAAACGAATGCAGTGTGCCGGAAACAGTACGATTCATGTTGGTTCACCAAGCATACCAATTGCCACGTCTGAGTTCTCGTACAAAAGCTAGAGAAGTGCCGGCGAGTGCGACCGGCGGCTGTCGATGAGAAGACACTTAATTACGTTCTCTGGGAGTGCTTTAATCGCGTCGCATCGATGTTTGTTGCTTCTTGAGCGGACACCATACACAATGAAAAATGCTTCATTTAGGTTAATTGATGCCATGGCTGCGCTGTATTGTCATACTTAATCGTCGAAATTGTGTATTCTGAAACCCGGAAGCACGGATAACACAATTGTACGGGCTCGGTCGGTAGGCCTAACTTTGATGGAAATCATGGTAGTAGAACATGTAGTGTACTGATCCCAGATTGGTACACTATATAAGTTGCCTGCCATTATAAGCCCACCCATCATCTGCTTACTGCTTCCCAGCATTATCGCGATGGTGGACAGAGCTTCTCAGCTTGGTACACCATGTGGCCCACCATAACAAGCAGCACCCATCATCTGCTTAGTGCTTCCCAGCATTATCGCAATGGTGGGAAGAGTTTCTCAACTTGGTACACCATGTAGCCCACCATAATAAGCACCACCAACCATATGCTTAGGGCTACCCAGCATTATCGCAATGGTGGGCAGAATGTCCCATTATTGCCCACTATCTAGCCTCTGCTTTCCACCATAATTTCCACTTCACCCATCATCTGTACACCATACCACCCAGTATGCCCCGGCATAACCACCATATTTTCCACTACGTCCCACCATAGCCATCATAATTTCCACCATGCCCACTATTATTTCCACCATGCCCACTATTATTTCCACTACGCCCACCATGTTTTCCAGTATCCACCATGGCAATTTTTCCGATAGGGAAGAGTGGAGACTTGTGTTGGGGTAAGGCCAAATGAGTTTGAAGTGTTCCATTTCATTAGGGTATCTCCTACGACTAACTTTCTATGTTACCCCCCTCCTTATGTAATATGAGAACTATGAGTGGAGACCCGTGTTGGGGTAAGGTCAACTGTGTTTGAAGTTTTCGATTTCTATAGGGTATCTCCTACGACTAACTTTCTATGTTACCCCCATCCCTTATGTAATACCCAACAGGAGTCTTTAAGGGAAAAATAAATGATAATGACATCACAAATTTAGAAAAGAAAGACAGCTTCAGTATCATGCTTCTGCGGGTAATTATTGTACACGCTATACATCTGTAAAGTATGTGCACTCTGTTCATGCTGCATGTGGCTGATGACAACGAAGAATTGTCGTTTAGCACTGTGTAGTGATTGGAAAGCTTTCGATCCCGCCCAAGTTGTGAAATTAGCATTTCATGATGACTGGTTATTCGTACCTCGCTATATTACTTAAATTAACGCGATTCCTTGCACGACATGACACCCGTTTAGGTTCTTTTTGCAAAATCAGTTTCAAGTGCCAGCGTGAGTTTGTCGTAGGACACTATAGACTGCCAACCCGAGGGCGCGGGTTCAAATCGGTTGTATCCTATGAACTGGGGCATGCTTTTTGAATTCTTGATTTTGGCATGCCAACAGCCAGCCTCGAAACATCAAAAAAGACAGTAAGCAAGGCCAACGCTCCTCAGATACAACTGTCTTCCCGTTGCACATGTGCAGTGGTGTTCGCTCACTCATCACCACGACCCCACAAATAAGAAACGTGTTGGAGTAACACATCGCGATGCGAACGCCACAATTTATTCTTGGAAAAATTGGAATGTGTCTATTATAGCCTCAGCAATGAAGCAGTCTGCGTTGTCGGCTGCTTCTTCGAAGAATCGTCGTTTCAGGCTGCTGCGTACGCTTCGTGCTCGACTGGTTTTGTGTCGGCGGTGAGAATGTCGTCGTCAGAGCAGACGGGTCCTCTTCTTCGAGCACATGCGGTAGTTCAGACTTGTAGACGACAGCTGGCTGTTTTTCCCATTTGAGACAGGAGCAGCGCAATTGATCAGCATGCGAATTATGGCACGTAATTTCTTACCCACACTAAGTATTTGCATGCCTATTTGATTTGCTACACTTTACCCGGTAACCACTTGACCGTCTACCGATCGTACACTCATCCACAGCGAAAGAACGGAACGCCGTCGCGTGCTGCTTGGCAGCGGACGTTTTCACTTTCTCTGTTGGTCACTCAAAACACCGCTCACGTCTGGTCGTAGCAACAATAGGCAGGTCCTATTTGCATTGCAAAAATTAATTATGGTGATTTTCCCGTAAACGTAAGAAGCGCTGAACCATACTAGAACAAGAACTTATCTAGGCGACGTTGCAGCAATCTGATTCTCTTTCAACTTTTTTCATTACCCGCTTCAAAAAAAGCTCGAGTTGTTAGCACCACTCTTTCGGACAGTCCAGTAGATTTAAGGTGATACGGTCGATTCAATCTGTACTTACCACTATTCACGTTCAGGAAAGTTGGAAACTCAGATTTTGTTCAGCGCAGTTAGGTGCGCGAAATGGAAGACCGTTACCTGTTTACATCTTCAGTCGGAGCAGCGAACAACAAACGCACAACCTCAGATGTTTTAGTACCTTTTGTCGGCAGCATGCACTTCACACATAATCATTTTGAACAGTCATCTACAACAATTAGAAAATTTCACGATTACTTTTCTGCAAAATCAAGCGGTCTTGTTGCCACGGGTAATCACAGGAATTTAAGGAAACATGAAATGGCTGTGTTGCAGGAAGAACTCCTGCAGCACAGTCATTTCCTTCTGCAGCGTGCTGCAGAACGGAATTGCACGCCGCAGGAAGAACTGCAGTACGCTGTGTTTGCGCACTGCATTTTCAAGGAAATTGTTGATATCAGGCTACGAGACCAGTGACCCCGCATGAGCCTTCATCTTTGTTATCCCGATATTCTGATAATACCATAGTACTAGGACTACAGACTTCAAGCTTTCAGGAACGACAACGCGGTTCATCCGCACAATAAAGTCGTCATGCATAGTGAGCTCAATATGGCGTACCCAGAATGGCTGCAGTCAGCGCTAATAGCCTTTGGACAACCATGCCATGTCCTATTCAGAACAACTCGCAGCAAACTGTCATACCATGCAGCCCACGCATTGTTTCTTTAGGGCAGTGGCAAATTTGACAACGTCAAAAAATAACATGTCTTCTTGTTCTACCTCCGACAGCGGTAGCTGTGACAAAGCACTGGCATGCGAGATGGCAGTTCTCGGCTCATGCGTGTTTTCTCTAGTGGTAGTGTGTTAGAAATGTTAGCCATCTTTGCACCTTGGAGATTTCCTCTGCATCGCAATGCCGATGTGGGTTAAAAAGCACTGTTATTGGTGGGTCATTCGTTAAACGCTCACTTCCCTGCCATAAATATGGTTGTGGAATTTCTTTACTCCAATGGCGATGCTTGGAGTCTCTTTCTCTATTTGTCCGTAATTTCACCCGGACACTGACAGGGATCCCGATGCTAAATCAACTGGATTCTCTTGGCCGTTCACGTAATGCGACAGCACTGCTCTTATAGGCTGTACTGTGAAACGCCACACGCGAGCTGAATCTCTTTTGAGACATCATTTATCCCCAACGCACTTTCATCCATCAACAACGTTTTACACATGTTGACAGTGTTCAAAGCGTCGTCACATAGTCGAGACCTGTGCCCCCTGGTTTCCTGGCGAAGCAAGTTGTGGAGAGGCTCCAGTAGTGTGGCAACGTTAGGCAAAGATATTGCTTAACTGTTCACCCAACCCAAATAACGCCTTTAGTTGCGTGATATTGCCTACAGTTTGGGTGCATATTGAACCCCGTTACCAGATTTTTTTCTAATTCATGTTACAAGTATATATTACTCTCTTTTTTTTTGAAAAAAGGTGCACCTTTCAGCGTTAACCTTGACGCCGGTTTGGTTTAGCTACCTGAGCACTCACTCGAGTATTTCACGACACTGTTCATAGCTCTTTCTGGCTTTGATGATATCGTCAAAATAGCAGATCGTGCCCTGAAATCTTCTCAACACTTGGTCCATCATTGCCTCTAATGTGGCTGATGCATAGACTGCACCTTGAGGTAGGCGCCAGCACCTGAAAATGCTCATATGCTTGTTAACCGCGAGGAGTTTTTGGGCACGTTCATCTTATTCCACTTGCAATACCCCTAGCTCATTTCAAACCCAGAAAACACAGCTCCACCGTGCAACGTTCTGGAAACAACTTCCGACAGCGCTAGAGAGTAATCGTCAACTTATACGAAAGGATTGATGGTGATGAGCTAATGAACACACAGTCCGACCCTGCTATTCTTTTCAGGTACTTCAACGAAATTGGTAGCAGAAGAACTGTATCTCAAGTGATACACAATGTCGGCCTTCTCGATATCAAGCAACTCTTGTTTTACCTGCTCCCGTAATCAGTGAAGTCTCGCTTTATAAAAAGAAAATACCGGTGTGGCACCTTTCTTCCACCCCATTGTTGTTGACATATTTTGATTTAAATACCTCACAGCATTCATCAATTAGCTGCGCTACTTCATGGACATTATTCCCATTTACTACATTCGCCCAGTCGAGTTTTATTTTCGTCAGGCGCTCCCACCCCAATAACGTTGGCATTCTCGCCCCTCTGCTATCTGTGGCAATCACTAGTGAGAAGCGCATGGTCTGGTCCTGGTATTTTACATCAACATCGAAAATACCTTTGACTAAGTTTGATTGATTGTAATGTGGGGTTTAACGTCCCAAAACCACCATATGATTATGAGAGATATCGTAGTGGAGGGCTTCGTAAATTCTGACTGAGACAGGCATGCCATTGTAGGTAACTAATCAAACATTGGTTTTCTGAAACTTCCATCAGGAAAATGCTTTGAACAGTCTGTTTCACATATTACAGACAAGGCTGCGCCTGTATCAAGCTTCATTGAAATCTCTTTTTCACACCTCCGCGACTATACTACAACGACAAATGTGCCAGATCTATGGTGTGTGTGACAAAGCATCAACAATTTGTGAAGCGTTCCATCTCCTCCACGTAATGAATAGGCACTCTATTTTTACACATTTTGAGTGCATTTCCGTTCTTCTGACACTTAAATAAATGATTGTTTATGAACGGACAACTAACAAGAAAATGCCGTCCACCACAACGTTGATACACCTTAGTCTCTCGTGGGCCCGCTGAGTGTTCGACGTGACACTCCTGGCGTTGTCCCCACCAGATGCTTGCCGCGGCGACGCTGCTGTGTCCTTGTGCCAGTGAACGTCGCTGTCGGCCGTTGCCCCCGCGGCGAGGTACCGGCAGAAGGAGGTTCCTGAGCTTGACGTATGCCTTCTCTCGGATGAACGCCTACAGCACTTGTACCATCCTATCCTCCGCGATGTCGTTGGCAGCGACGAAACACTTATACCACTCAAAGAAGACACCGCAGTCCCCGCCGTCTGGTTCTAACTCTGAAAGCTTTCCGAGCACAGCCCCCTGAATAGCTTCTGTGTTCTCGGCAGTTCTGTCGCCGCCTTCATCGCGAATCATGCTGTGTCTTCAGAGCCCTGACATGCTTTTTGAATAATTTTTTCGGCGTGCCAACGTGCAGTCTCGAAACAGCACAACACGGTAAAGAAGGCACACGCACCTAATATACAAGTATCTTCCAGTTACACATGCGCAATGGTGTTCAGTCACTTATCACCGCTACTTGATAACTAAGGCACCTGGTGTAGCATATATCGTGATGCGAACAACCAGATTCCACTCGTTCCTGTGTGTCTTTTTCATTTTATATATGAAACATTTCTTAGTGAACTGCAAGCAATTTAAATCTATCTATCTATCTATCTATCTATCTATCTATCTATCTATCTATCTATCTATCTATCTATCTATCTATCTATCTATCTATCTATCTATCTATCTATCTATCTATCTATCTATCTATCTATCTATCTATCTATCTATCTATATCTGTTGGTCTGCCTGTGTTTCTGGCTGTCTCCATACGTATGTCTAGTCGTCTCTATCTGCGTGCTCTTGTGATCAGCTCCTTAGCTTCAGGTCGACCAAAATTTGTATGGAAGGATAAAAGAGTTTGAAGAATACGACTGCCTGGCCATACCGTGACACCAATGTCTTCCCGCTTCAGACACTTCCCTCTAGTCACTTGGGCCACATACGGTATACCCTGGGAAGCTATATGTGGGTATGTGCCAGAGGTGATTGACATTTCAAATATACCCAGAATCGGCGAGAACAGACAATGGTAGTTTAAATGCGTTAGGTTTAAGAAAAACTGACACGGGCAGCACTACGAAGACGAATTCAATGAAATAATAACAGGGTCTCAGCAAGAATTGAACCCAAGTATTCTGCGTGATAACCACGTATTCGACCAAACAGCCACGCTAAGGCTCGAAACAGCTTATGAAAAACACACTATGCAGGCGTAATGTTGGTGAAAAGTCAATTATAGAGTCGCTACTGGCTATCTAATTATATAGCTACATAAGTACTCCTACAATACAGGAGTCACATAAGTTTAACGTCTGTTCTATACTTGAGTGCCATCCACTGAATTCTATTGTAGACCTATCCAGGGCTACCACCTTATAAAGAACAAGCGCTACATAAAAAATTACTTCTTTCTGTGTTGGCTATTGCCATCTTGCTGGTGGCATCGCTACGCAACTGTTAAAGAGACCATGCGACACTATTTGAGCATGTATTTTTCATCGGTTCATCTAATGCTGTAGAAAGCACCGCTATCATTATTCAAATGGCAACGTCGAAATAGACGCTGTTATAATTTTAATTCAACAGACAAGCTACCCTTATTCAGAAGACGGGGACGAACATCAGATAGTTTTGTTATAGGAAGTGACGTCAGGTCTTGTGATGTGACGACAAGGACCATTCGCTGTTTATTGGCTGCAGGCGACAAAGAGTGTGCAATATTCATATGGTGGTAGCTATAGGCTACACGAGTGGATGATAAAAACAGACAGACAGACAGACAGACAGACAGACAGACAGACAGACAGACAGACAGACAGACAGACAGACAGACAGACAGACAGACAGACAGACAGACAGACAGAGAGACAGACAGACAGATGGACGGAAGAACGGGCGCATGGACGGATGGACATCATTGCCAATGACTGCATCGCGCAGCATATGCTTTCTGAATACGCACTCAGATGTATCCTTATGCCTTATGCCACGATATGAAGGACGTGCCTAGGCTTAGTGTTTGCAAACTTCTAACTGCAGCCAACACAAGAACCTATCTCGCTCTATATAACGGACCATAAAGCCGTAACAATGAAGGAACCTCGCATTCTAGCCGTCATGACAACAAAGAAATGAAAAGAACAAACGAAAAAAATCAACAAGAACGAGCAAGAACAATATAAAAAGTGTATTTGTATAATATACGCACAGTGTTACGTCTTTCTAATGATGTGATGGACTAACGTTTCACGGGAGAGTTACGGTTTACCGAAGATGTCCCCCCTCTCAAGTTTCGCCCAATTATCATCATTCATTCCGTGGAAATTGCGTTTTTTTTGAAATCTCTATGCTGCCAAGTTAAACTACGCGGACAGCTGCGCTCATATTTCATATTAGGAGTATCTTGATCATCGGTAATTTCTTGCGAAGCTTACTTCGTTTGAGCGAACACTTCGCCGCTGTTTTGCTCTTTATGGGAAATGGAAAAAAAGAGAGAAATATTTCGGCAACAAAATGTACTTATTATTTTTTTGTCCATATTAGCAACCTTTTTTCTGCCCACTCTGTGGATTGAACCTCGTTTACATTGCGAAACTCTTGGGCTGCTGCTTTTTGTAGCGTAAGCTACAGGGACCTAGGTTGGGAAGTTTCGCGTTGCTTACGGTGAGCAGTTTTCAGCAAACACGAGTAAGAGTCAAGTCACACGGCGCTCAGCTGGTGCCCCGAAAAAGTTCTGGAAGTCCGAGGAGTGCTGTGCCACTAGTTGGCTGGCGCTGCATTCATGTGAGATTACTCATTCGCTAGTGTGTCCATCTGTCCATCCGTCTAGAGATTGTTCGTCGGTTCATCTATCCATACGGCTTGTCCATCGGTCCATCTATCCGTGGTTCGTCTCGACGGACGGATACCTCGGTCGTCCTTCCGTCCGTCACGGGTCGTCTGTACATGCGTAGTTCGTCCATCTGTTCTTGGTTCATCCATCCATCCGTGCATCCATGCATCCATCGATCCGTGGTTCGTTCGTCTGTAACGTTCGTCCGTAACTGACGCTACGTATATCTTGGCATAGCCGAGCTAAGCCACTGCTAGCTTATATTTTCTGTCACTGATATCTCGTGCATTTCGCTGTTCAATCATGCTTATATTTCGCACATTTTTAGGCTTGAAAGCCCCGTGATCTAGAGCTCTCCTTTCTTCAGCATTGACGTATTTTTAAGTCCACGTGTTCTGAACTTCTGCAGTGCTTACTTTTGGGTCTAGCCTTCCTATTAGGGTAACTTTTTGCTCTGTTAGACTTTCATAATGACACTACGATTAGGCGCTTCTGGATACGAACGCTTGCTTTGTTTTCATTTACACACACGTATATGTTTCGAGAATAGCAACGGAAGTTTATATACCATGAAATCGGACAGTGACAGTCGAGGATAAAACTAGGTCCTGTAAGGTATATATTGAGTACTTTGAAGTCACCGACCAGGATTTCTACTTCTATTCATTTTATATTGTCCTATGACTGATATTATCAACTATGACTGATATTAACCTAGTGTTAAATTTTTTGTACGTGTCTCACGTCCCCGCATCTTCCTGTGACAGGCACGGACGTGAATGAACAACGCTGGGCGTCACCCGTAAAATGTTTGCTTAATCAAGAGTTATAGAACAGGCAGGGTGTCACGATATTGCGTGACAATGCACATGCAGGTCGCCACGAACTCATTGAAATATACTCGTAAATTACACTATTCTACATGCGTATGCGTGTGAAATAGAGATAGGGTACAACAGAATGACAGCAACGCCAGCAAAATAAGTTCGGCTAGACGTCATCTGCTGAAAAATTTGGGACTGGAAAACACCATGAGTTTTATTATTGCAGCACTATGACACTGTACCTATATTGACGCATTAGCATTAAAATGCTGTCTTACGGGCCACGGGCTCGAATGAAACTTTGTAAATAGTGCAGTGCGTGTGAGTGCTTTTTGTGTTATGTGACTGTTATGCGTGTATGTAACTGTATGTGTTCTGTGTTTATCATTGTATATTTCATTGTCATCACCCGGCAAACGGAGTAGCCTGTCAAGTGAAAAACCAGGCAAACCGCTCCAGCTTCCCATTGAAATAATTCTCCCTCTCTCTCTCTTGTTTTATGTATATTTTTGGAGTGGAGTCGGAGTCAGGGTCATTCGTTGTAAGCGAGAAATCTGTATTGTACGTGAGCGAAATTTTGTGATAGATGCAAATAAATAAAAAATAAGTACTAAGGTCTTCACTTCAGCGGGAATTGAGTCCAGATCTTCTGCGTTGCTGGCATGTGTACCACTATCTGTCGACGCTCTTTCTTGAAAATGCTCCGTAAAATAATCTACGCAAATCTTGCCCTTTGCGAGGCGTCTCCTTAACGCATTTTATGCTGCGTGACTGAACCGTAGAATGCCGAAACGAATTGAAACTTGTAAACTGCATGAGAAGTCACACAAGGGTGTCATGATTTTGCATTCTTTCATTGCCTTTTATTGTTATTAAATGCAACGTGCGTTGTTTCAATCAAAATAGTTGGAATCAGCACCCGTCTCGCGATACACTTCTGTTCTTGTCCTCGTCAAATGCAGTGCTACAGTTTTTTAAGCTAGAATACATAACTGTTAAGTCGTTCTAATGTCTATTCATTAGAAATCTTGTGGGAAAATTAATCATCATGGTCAGTAACAGCATATCACTTGCCAATCTTTGTTTGCGGGTAGCATTTCCTATTTGTATATAATGCCTGCTCATGTTATAAGCAAGCTGCTCATGTGTCGGTGAACACATTTGCAGCAACCACATTTTGATTGTTTTTATTCAAGTGCAAAAATTAAATTGAAGTAGTGAAATTATTGTTGTCATTGGTATTATAAACAAAACTTCTTGAATCTGCACAATTATAATATACCGTTGTTTTCCTATTTATATGAACTCTTCGTTTATAGTATAACGGGTGTATGCCTTGTTCATTTTATATGTGCTCATGCTGTTTCCTTTCTACATATTGATTAATTTTTCCTGAGCTTTTGTGAGTCGTATACAAGTTCAACCCAATCCTGCGTGGGCCTGAGAAGGGCCCGCAGTTCTGTGAAATAAATCAATCAATGAACTATGACTGCAGATGCCCTGGTGCGTGCGTTATCTTACAGACGCCTTGTGGGTGCTTCTCTAATTTACTCAAGCGTAAATTTGGTGTTGTGGGCCCTTCACAACTGTACCAGCAAAAGGCATTCTAGGATAGTTTGAAAGAGCCGCTGTCCCAGGCGCAGATATTCTTTCACTTGCGGAATGATTGGGGCACTGCTGAGAAGCGAAGCGTGGGTAGCGCTTGAGAAGTTGATGCAAACGGCATCGAATTAGGATATCGCGCCGCACCCTTCAAGCGAAACTGAAGCGTCCTCCAATTTATTCATGCATATAAGAGCCTTAAGCTGTTCTACTTTGCTACCGTAAATTCCGCGTAAACAGTGTGGACGACCGTACAAGTGATAAGCAGGGTAAAAACGCTCTTCTGTGGAATGTTGAGTATAGTGACTAATGCGTAGACTAAGGAGGCACTTTTTACAGTAAAACTTGACTCAGTCCGCCTATATACAGGCCTAAGATCACCAAGCGAGTGCCGGCGTCACAGAGGTGAGTGCAGGGAAATACAATGAAAATGAGAAACATGCTGAGACCACGTTTCTGCTCTCATACTTTTTCATCGTCTCTCTGGCACGCCCACTCGCAATCGGGAAGAGGGAATTGATGTCCAAGTCAATGTAGTCCAAAAGCTGTTTGTACAGTTATGATATTTCGAAAAACTGATACGGAAATAAATATACCGATACAAAGTGTCTTGACATCTGTTTTGCATTACCAGGTCAGCCACTGAGAGGTATTGTAACATCATTGTTCACTAGATGTCCTGTAGTGTGTGGAATTTGCGGTCGAGACAACAGGTGAAGCATGAATGCGTCACTGACAACGATATTCCCTCGCCTCGTCTTGTAAGACTAACTTCTGTTGAAATTTTGTTCTTGTCCACGGTCGGTGACCATAAATTTCTCTAAACAAAGCTTCTTTGGAATCGCGCATCATTTTTTTCGGCATTCAAAACCAACAGGAAAGCAAGATTTTATGTTTTAAGTACAATATTCTCATAACAGAAGCCTACCGAGAGGCTTCATTTCGTGTCGAAAATCTGAGTGACTGCCGCTGGGCTCCCTTACTTCAGTGTAGCTGGGCTGCACACATTAAAAATCCCTTTATCGTGACTTTGGCCTCCACGTTTCTTTTGCTAATTTTCGTCTTTTATAATTGTATTTATTAACACTGTCACCTCTAATAGAGGGTCATGACACAGAGGACAATACATTGGTATATTATAGTACAATTACACTTTAAACACGATTACATGTATTTGAAACAGTTCAGTTAGAATTACATACATAAAATTTGGCAGTATTTGGCACTTTACAATAAAAATAGGTACACCCCTAAGTAACAATTCATATTACTAAATGAAAATTGAGAATAACGATATAGCAAGGAGGCCAGCCATATACTGCAGCGCAGCGACTGAGATGGGTGGACTTCTTGCAAAAGTTGCGTAAGAGCAGGAGAAGGCCCCACGGCGTTCTCGGGTGAGAATCACGGAGATCCAGGGTCGTCATCACTGCAGATCCGGTAGTCACGGAGTTCGTTGGAGGCTGACGAGCAAATGGAGTCTGGTTCACTGGATCCAATGGTTGCCACATAGGGAGGTTGCGGGGTGACGAGGAGGCATATATGCCGTCCTTGAACCATGCTTGGTGCGGCTGCAGGAAGCCGAGTTCCATGGCCGAGTAAGCGTGGACTGCTTCCCTTCAATGGAGGGGGCAAAATGCCGTTGAAGCACGAGCAGTGACAGTATCTGCGTTCAAGGGTTGTTTTCGACAGCAGCAATAGCACGTGCGCGCGCGCGCGCGTGCGTGTGTGTGTGTGTGTGTGTGTGCGTGCGTGTGTGTGTGCGTGTGTGCGTGTGTGCGTGCGCGTGCGCGTGTGCGCGTGTGTGTGCGTGTGTGTGTGTGCGTGTGTGTGCGTACGTGCGTGTGTGCGTGTGTGTGTGTGTGTGTGTGTGTGTGTGTGCGTGTGTGTGTGCGTGTGTGTGTGTGTGCGTGTGTGCGAGTGCGCGGGTGCGCGTTTGTCTACTTATTCCCAATTTCACAGTTTGATCACTCTCAGGAGAAGTGTCTTTGAAGGAGCGTAAGAATAATGAGGGCGGGAATGTTTCCTAGGGGAGTTCGTTAATTTTTTGCTGTCAGTATCGAAAGTGTTCTCGCATTGAGCTTCGGCCCAGCTGTGCGAAGTATTCGCTGTTATATTTCGCGTGTATGAGTACTTCACAAGATAGCCTCTCGACTCGGACGTGATATCTTCTCATATCTGCTGCAAATTACTGTTTTTATGGTGCATTGTGAAGCGCTGCGGAAGCTCTCATAAAAGAATAAAAATCTAAAAGGAGAGTGAAAGTGTCGTGCCTAGTGGGTGTAGGTGTTATCATTTCCTTTTACCGGGCCCGCTTCACTCTGAGCATCGATAGAAGGGCGATGTATTTAATAAGCATGTCGGCGATCCTGCCCTCCTTATTAGTGTATATGAAATGGAACGCAGGACTACCGATGGTTCGCATGCTTCCAAGCTCCTCATTCCTTTTTACGGTTTGCGTATATTATTTCAACAGCTAGTTGAGTGTTTGCGCAAAAACCAAGTGCAACGTTGCTCTCTGCTTTTTAAGCAGGAGTGGGCGCTTGTACATGCGTGCCCGTATATCTGTAGCTTCTTTCAGGATTGTGTGCAAATTCCGCTTGTCATGCCTTTTTTTTCGTTTCCTCGTTTAACTATCTTGAAAACTTGGCGCCGGCTATTTTTCAATAAGAGTGCGCGATTACGCTGATAGCGCAGTTGTTTTTAAGCACCTTGTTGAATACGCAATGTTGCATGTGTCGCCTTCAATCTGGCCCTGGGATTACAGCTGTCTGGGATTACAGCTTTCTGACAGAAAGACAACATAAGTACGCCAATTTGTTTTAGGGGTGATGCACATTAGGGCCTCGGCGTGTCGGCGGTCATCGTCGCCAGCTGCTGCTGCTTTCATGACGGTCGAATTGAGCGCTAGAGCCGTCCCTTCCAAAAAGACAATATAACCTCCTTCGCCACCGCCTCGGCGCTGGCTACGTGACCAGCGAGAGCGAACGGCGTGCGTAGACTATGGAAACGCCCCATCACCAGGGAGAGCCAACGCACTGCAGAACAGTTCACCAGCCACCCCGTATAAATAGGCAGTGCACCTTGTAGAGCCGGGGGCAGATTCCTGTTATGCGCTGTTGACAATAAAATATTTGTAGCGTGCACGTTAACTGAAAAAGGTCTCCTTCCCAAACCCCTTCCCACGTTTCGCCTTAGTGAAGCTGAAAGGCCCTTCCAAACATACTTCGTCCTTCTTCAGTTTCGTTGCTTTGTAGGACATATATTGATGCTACATTTGACAGTTTTGAAGGGGTACAATGTAAATTTAACAGACCATCAGTGGCTTAACATTACGCCACGAAATACTTCGCAATCAGCCAACAGATGCGCAGAGCACTGGGGCAGTTTAGTGCGTTCAATGCGTCAGCCATTTTCGGAATTCAGCGGGCGCAATACTCAGCGTGGACATCATGCGACACTCTCGAGTTAATGATGGTCCGCTAGGCACTCGTCGTACCATCCTGGGCCTTGTATAACTCCCTTGTTGCGACCATGTGGTTGATGAACGCCACTGATATTCTTGCTTCGACGATGGACTGCAGACTGTAATACAGCATTTTTTTAATAGCGATGCTCGAGTCATCGCAATTTCTCCCTAATGAATGTATTTGTGCATTTCTGTATACACTCTGTAGACTGTGGCCGAAGCTTATATATTAACGTCAATGTAGCTCAACTTGTGTTTCTGAAGATGGTTGCCATGCTTCAATTACCAGCATCCGATAAGCAACAATGTTTGTACCGAGCATTACTACATTCTTATTTTTGCATAACCTCTGGGCTTGCCACTTTGATTACTCACAACTACATGGCCGTCTGACAAGCTTTGGAGCTTTGCCTGCCAGGCGCATAGGCAGAAATGCACGCAATATGACTCAGGGAAAAAAGTTGGGGGGGGGGAGAGGAGGTGCTGTATACCACCGTTTGGATACGCCACTGTTGCCTACTCGCAAGCAGATGTTTCGGCGAAATGTTGCGCTTAGCGGCACGTCATAATTTCTCGCTACGCTTTTTTTTTCTTCTAGTTTCGAACAGAGTGACGCGAGCATGTCAGGCTACAATCATACTGAGAGGTAAAGTAAACTTTGCAATTCGCAACATTGCTTCTGGCTAATACTCTGACCGTCTAAGCATAGAAAGGCAGCACCTCGGGTGCCACATGTCTTAGATTCTACATTATTCTCTAATTTATGCACCCTATATTGGAGAAAAAGGTTGGCAGGGTCATTCGTGCATCGCCTAAAACAAGTGAAAGGTGAAAACTGTCTCAGAGTGGAGCTATTATTGTCGAGGTTTGCCGTGTGTCGTTATAGAAATCACCATTAACCGTTTAAGCGGCAATGTGTATACAATTGTACAGCTCAACTGCGGAAACGCTTCTCCTACCGTGTGTACCAGCCAGCGGCTTGAAAGACCGTGTGCTCAATTCGCGTAGGCTTCGCGAGTGGATAACTAGTGGTCATTAATTTTAGTGCATGGTGTACTGCTGCAGAGGACCACTCTGCTGGAGACAGTATCAAGTGTGAGGATCGTTCGAGGGGCCGCAATCGAGGATCAATCAAGAGTATTAGTTTGCCTGTGCTCTAAACAAATGAAAAAAAAAATCGGGCACGTATTTAAATCTAATTCTTGATCCGCGTAATGCAAATATTGAAGCTGACCGACTGAATAAGAATTGCATGCATAATGAAACGCCAATTAGCAATAATACTGAAACTCACCCGGAACAACAGAATTCTCTATTCTCTTTCTTGAAGTGTAATACTGAGTGCATGGGCGTCATGTCATGTGTATATCACGTATTTGGAGAGAGTGTATCCGAATACGCCCCTGAAGGAGTTTACCCCCATCACCGCCCAAGCATTATCTGGCAAGTAAAGGGAGCTGAAACGCGCCCACCTTATTTGCTGAGACCCAGCCTTGCGCGGCTCACTGACAGCTGGGGTAATTTTTTTTGTCGAACCTATTTGTCCCCAAAGATCATTTTCACGATTCCAGGATTAGGTCGTGGGTTTTTCATGCCCTGTTGGATTTGAAAATTTAGTTAACGATACGCGGCTTACTGAAAATTGCGAAGCTTAAAAAAGTTTTCCCGAAAAACGGCCATTTTTAATTTTATTCACTGGGATCGGCAAGCTTTCAGTGTATATATCGCACGGTTCCGCAATGCTTTTGACGAAATGAACTGACTCCTAATCACGTGAAGTCACTAAGGCGTAATCTCGTAAACTCTTGTCTCTTTGTAATTTGGTGATAAGTGATGCCACCCTGCGATTATGCCTTTCATTATCATTCGTGATCACCCCAACGACACCGAAGGCCGATTTTGACATTTGATGAGACATTTAGTGACTTCACCTCAAATATTGAAGCGGACTTAGGGCATATTTACAGCGATACATTAAGGAGGTGCTTGCTGGGCACGCGTCATAATACGCCCCTGAAAGGGTCCGTCCGCTTCTCCTCCGAGAGCGGAGCCACCACTGCGAACAGGGACAGAATTGCTCGACTGTGACGCTCACTCCTGTAGCGAGACTGTAAACATCTGAGAAATGCTGATGTGATGAATTTTTGCAAAAACTTCACCTCCTCGAGTGTTTTTTTCCTGGCCACGGTTGTTTGTGTCATCTTTACGTAGCCATGATATCGTATCTGCTTATTCTTGATCTTGTTCGTTAATATTGAATCCTTAAAACAATGATGCACTGATTTTCAAACAGGGCATGTCAAGTGCGCCCTCATTTAAAGTATATAGACACTTATTTGGACTAGAGTTACCTGCTCTATAATGAAGGGATTTAGGCAAGGAGGGGGCAGTTCACAAACAGGAAGCAAGAAGAATCACCTCTTTTTATTTCGGTGTTTTCTAGACAAATACATTGTTTATTTATTGAAGCGGCCTCTTGAAGCATTACTCCTATTACTTCCTTTTACTAGAGTATCTGCTCGGAAACGTTGTCGCACTTCACGGTGAAGTACGGCCAAATTTGCTGCGCCTCCACAACATCTCACCGTGCGTGCGAAATTCACATCGTATATAGCGTGACACGCGTTGTTGGGCCACATGAAAATTTCTAACCAGATGGTCTCGACTGAATCTGCGACATATAGCTGCCTCGACAGAGATGGCTGGGGACTCGGGGCGTTGTAGGAGATGTCGGGAAAGTTCTGGGAAATGCGGGACTGTTCGTAAATTGAACTCGGGCAGCTCTTGGAGTGCGCCGTCCGCATTTGAACGTATACAGAGTGTCAATGCGGGCTTGCTGGTACATGCTCACTTCGGGTACACAACGCTACAACGTCCTTTCCTTCTTTGTCCCATTGTAACACTATTTATCTGACGTTCACTCTAAAAGGACTCAGACTGTATACGTAGCTTGACCAATCTCATAAGTGTTATGAGCAGTTGGTCTTCCGTCACTGTGGAAATATTTGAAAGAAAATTGCCAATATTTGAAGCAGCCTAAAATACCTCTGCGTCGGTAAGTTATTCTCATAGACAAGTTAAAAAACAAGGAGAAACATTTGGGCGCTATTAAGCTTCACCTGTAAGAGTTGAACGCGATAGCGATGTTCTGTTCCAAGTGCGCACTTCAATCACTTAGTGTATGAAATCTCTTTGAACTTGCTATGCACCCACTAAGCAGGGGCGTAGCCAGGGGCTGCCACACCGAGGACGTGTTCTACCTCCCCCTCTCCGCGAAATATTTTTTCGCTTTGTCATAGAAAGTGAAAAATGGCCATATTACGGGGATCCTCTCCCAAAAGTAAAATGATGCCCCCCCCCCCTCTCCCGAACAACAATTTTCTAGCTACGTGACTGCCACTAAGTGGGCTTAAGGGGCGCAGTAACGCATGTGTGCCTTTTGTAGTGTGTGACTGGTTTTAAACTCTGAATAAACTATACGATAATTACATGTTCTGACGCCCGCTGGCTAATTACGCTTGCACCAAGCACTATCGCGGGAGTATGTCATGTTTTATTAAAAGTTGTTTATACATGACGCGTGCATTTGTAAAGCATGAAAGTTAATTTCACTGAATATCTGAGCAGAGGACGTACTTTTCACTGTATTCACAAGCAGACGCGTCACTGTGATGTAGAACAACCACTTGTCATGCAAATGACCCGTGTTTGATCTTCGCCCAAACCCAAAATTTTTATAATCTGTCTCTGTTTTTCGGCCAAGCACAAGATGATTTCCCGCTCACAACCAACGCTGCCGACGCTGGCGTTGGTATTTCTGCGAAACGAGCTTTTTAACGCTATTCCGTTAAAGAACTGAGTACATACTGCCTTTCGCTCGCACGTGTCCAGCTTTAGCTGATGTTTCGAAAACTACTACAGTCTTGACCTTGAACTACTTACAAAGAGAGAAAAACGGCAGGAAGTTTATAAAGACACAAGGTGAAAGCACGTCACGAGCACTCATGTCTTGCCTGCTTCTTCTAGTGTCTGTCTTGACTTTGCGCTTTTTTTCCCTCTTATAAGCATGAACCAACAGACCCAAGCCGCAACTCTAGCAAGATTTACAAGGACTAGTACGTCATCACCTGCGTCAAGTCGAAACTTCATAGAAGCGGCTCGAATTCATCAGTTAGCTTTACCAAGCGTCGTCCTCTACGAGCATCTGTTATGCGGGCCTTCGAACTCCTACAAGTAGCGTAAGGCTCCATGTCGTCGCACAACGGATTCCAGCTGTAGAACTGAACTCAAAAGAAACGTGAAAAATGTACTCGCATTGTCATAATTACGGAAGTGTTATGCGAAAACTAAACTGCATTCATACACACGTGAATATATCGGAAAATGGACGCTCGCCCCGCCGCGGTGGTCTAGTGGCTAAGGCACTCGGCTGCTAACCCGCAGGGCGCGGGTTCGAATCCCGGCTGCGGCGGCTGCATTTCCGATGGAGGCGGAAATGTTGTAGGCCCGTGTGCTCAGATTTGGGTGCACGTTAAAGAACCCCAGGTGGTCTAAATTTCCGGAGCCCTCCACTACGGCGTCTCTCATAATCATAGAGTGGTTTTGGGACGTTAAACCCCACATATCAATCAATCAAAATGGATGCTCCCCGAAACGTCGCTCACAAAATGCCAGAAGGACGCACCACGACATAAACGAGCGTGCCTGTGCTGCGGCAAGCCGCGTCGCGCAAATCCATTTATCACCGCAGCTTTTGGCGCGCATGATTTACTTTGCATTTTCTCGGAATCTTGAGGAGGATGGCCGTCGAATCGAGTGGTGCTACCCAGTGTTTTGAGGGAAATATTTCCGAAGGGGGCAGCTCGAGTCCTTGAGCCTCGCTTTCACACGCTTTTTGCCGCGTGATCAAAATGCCATTTCGGCACGAGACGACGGGCTGCATGAAACCGTGTGCATGTCGTCCCTTTCAGCGATATTCGTGAGCTGTACCGCATATACAAGCTGCCATTCTTCAACAAAAGTATCAACCACGTTGCGAGCAGGTTTCTTGCATTCTAATAGACGCTTCCAACGGAAGCCTGCGAGTGCGACGGCTGTGGCGTGTTCTTACAACACTATCTATCATGCCGTTGTAGGAAAGTTTGGTCCACTAGATGGTTTCGCGATTGTTGCTGTACAAAAGCTCTTTGGCATAGTAGCAGACAATTTCGCTCGTATTGAAGTTATTATTGCAGTGTGCGTCTATTTTGTTCTTTTCTTCTATGAGCACTAAATAAAGTTTAAATGTGAAGTTATCATGTAAAGAGAGAGAAAAGACGAGGACCGAAATACAGGGACATTAACCAAGCTTTAGCTTTGTTGGCTACACTATGCTTGGGGTGAGTGAAGGGGCGATAGTAGAAAGAAAATATTACAGAAGAGAAAAGCAACGGTAAGAAAGAAGTCGATGAACACGTAGGTTGAAACTACACAGCAGAAACTCATGCAGTTAGGCGACAGGCGCTCATCAAGTGCTGACGTCTTTCCGAAGCAAAACATTAATTTTGGGGTGTTGGGGATGTCCGAAAGCGTATGCGAATGTGTCAGAATCTTTTTTTCCGTCAGTGGTGCTGAGTCCAAACGACCAACCTTGGCTTCCAGACCACGTTATTGAGACTGGAACCAACTATCTGGACCCGAACGTGCATTGTGCATCTGCCGTGGTACCGCTATGTATTTGAAGTCAGCATATTTATTTATTTATTAGTACTGTTAGAGAGAGAGAATAAAATGAGAGAAAGGCAGGGAGGTTAACCAGAAAACGAAGCATCTGGTTTGCTACCCTGCACTAGAGGAAGGGGGAATGGGGAAGAAAGATGCGCGCAAAAAAGGGGGGGGGGGTGCTACAGTCTTTACAATAGGCCGCTGCCACGCAAAAAGTTCAGTAAGGCCTTCACTGATTTTCTGTGAACACACAAATCATGTCACCTTTCCATCACTGATTGTTCAGACAAAGGTCTGTCGTCAAGGCGAGCTAACGCAGCAGCTAGTTGCCGTCTTTGCACGCTGTAACGAGGGCAGTGACGAAGAACGTGCTCTATAGTTTCATCGCTGCCGCAATGACCGCAAGCAGCACTGTCTTCGATGCCGATTCAGAAGGAGAAAGCTTTGGTGAAGGCGACACCAAGCCATAGTCGGCAAAGCACCGTTGTCTCGAGTCGAGAGAGTCCAGACGGAGGCCGGGGTCGACGAGACCTGTCCAGTCTATGCAGTCGCGTGTGCCGTAAGCACTTGGCGTTCCACAGGAATTTTAATTCTGCATTAGCGATTTTTCGGATTGTCATTGCAGCATCAGTCCTTGAAAATGATATAGATTCTTCTTCACCATATTCGTGTGCTGATCGAGCAGCTGCATTGGCATGTTCGTTGCCCAATATGCCACAGTGACTTGGAAGCCACTGAAACATTAGCACCAAGGGGGCCGTTACAGGGTGGTAAACAACAACAGAAATAACACTATCAAAACTTCTCAGCCCGACAAAAAGACGCATTTTCGTAGACAAATCCAAGAGCAAATTTGAGCACACATACCATTTGCACGCAGTGGCAAGCTATAGCGACAACAAAGACAAGCAGCACGTGTTCAACAACCGAGGTCTCATCGGCCACGCACAACATCGCCGCATACAAGCAGCGCAGCAAGTGTTATGCAATGGAATGCGCAGGAACTGTACCAAGAAACACGCGTACAACGCGTGCGCAAGACAGGAGCACAAGAAAATGCAAGAACACACGAATAAAACGTTACAGCAGTTATTAATCACTTATAAATGAGTAATGACGAAACAAGGACGACTCATACTGATTAACTGTGACTGCGAAAATTGCAGCCTGTGGAAAAGCACTCCAGTCTTCTACTGTTTTCAGTAAGAACGAATATTTAAAACTGTCTACCCTGGCAATAATTGCGAGAAACTGGCCCGCATGGCTACCCCTGACGGTGCCAGTGTTCCATGGTTTTAAATACGAACTAGTGTCTAAGTTTAGAAAACTGTATTTAGCAAGAAAAGAAACTTCAACCTAGCTATTCTACGTCGGTCTGAAAGGCGAGGTAGTTTAAGATGGCTTAGCATGTCACTAACCGAATCAGTGCTTCTGAATCTCGACAGAATTAACCTAGCTGCTCGCCTTTGTATTTTTTCGATCTTATCAATCTGGTATCTTCTATACGGATCCCATAGAATACTCGTATATTCTAGCGTAGGCCGCACAAGCGTCAAATATGCTGTAAGCTTTGCTTTGGTTGATGCCAGTTTCAATTTTCTTGTTAAACACCACAGCTTCTTTTCTGAAACGCTGAATTAGTAGTTAATGTGAGTTTTCCAACTAAAGTCTTCAGATAGGATAACACCCAAGTATTTATATGCGTTACTCGCTCCAACTCACGCCCAACTAATCAGTAGAAAAACGCCAACACATTTTTTATGTTTTTCGTGACTGCCATGTATGAGGTTTTGCAATAGTTAACTTTCATTTTCCATTTCTTGCACCAGTTGTCTATATTATCCAGTGCAGCGTTTAAATCAAGCTAGTCGTTACGATGATTTATTCTCAAATATATAAGGCAATTGTCTGCGAACAGGCGAAGCCTAATATTAAGTGAAACTGTTTCTGCAATGTCGTTGATGTAGCACAAGAAGAGCACTGGGCCGAGCACGGAGCCCTGGGGGACACCAGACGTCACACCAGAAATACGCGATTTCACACCATTAATTTCAACAAATTATGTCCTGTTAGAAAGGTACACTTTAAGCCAATCTATCAACTTCCTATTTACGCCAAGGCGTACCAGTTTCTCTATCAGCTGCGCGTGGGGAACACGATCAAAAGCCTTTGACATATCAAGGCAAATTGCATCAATTTGACCCTTTTCACTTAGAGATTGTGCATAATCGTAGGTGGTTTCTACTAGCTGAGTAATAGTTGATAAATTTCGCCGAAAACCATGGTGGCTAGGGACCAGAATAGTTGAATCCTCAAGGTACTTGTACAGGCATTTTGGCACGACATGTTCCAATATTTTACAGCATATGAATTGATTGATTTGTGGGGTTTAACGTCCCAAAACCACCATTTGATTATGAGAGACGCCGTAGTGGAGGGCTCCGGAAATTTTGACCACCTGGGGTTCTTTAACGTGCACCCAAATCTGAGTACACGGGCCTACAGCATATGAATGTAATTGAGATTGGTCTGTGATTGTCAACGCTGTATTTTTAACATCACCCCGCGTGTCGCGGACTGCGTGTGCGAGCGCAAGCGTCTTCGAACAGCAGATCCTCGCAGCTTAAAGCGTTGAGCAGGCCGTGTTTCGTCGTGCACAACGCTCATCCGTGGTCAAAGAGAACGGAAGATGGACTGCATGGCTCTGTCAGGATTCAGGAGCTGCGTACCTTGACCGGGAGGGCAAGGTCGCGTGCTCTATCTCGATAGGAGTGATATGTCTTACAGGCTGTGCTATGCTTTGAAATCCCGAAGGCCCGTTCGCTCGTGGTAGCGGTTGCGTTTGCTCACTTAAGGGTGTCGTAGAGCGACTGACACCAGGCCGAATTCGAAAATATTTTGGTGTTAACCTTACTTTGTACAAGATTATCATTAGTTGCTTTTACATTTCAAAGTTTAATAAACAGGAAGAGTGTTCGGAATGGCCGCAACATCAATACAAAGAACTAAATAAAGCTGGGTTTATTGTCCAAGATGGTGAAGAGCCCTTGCGCAAGTCTTTCCACTTGCAAGAGGAAACATGCGACCCAGTTTGAGCATTGCAAGACTTAAATGACGTACTAGGCACCCACATCATTTGCCTACAAAGTGTCTACATCATGTGGTAGTCGTTACGTTGAGTATACAGGTCGCTGCATCAACGACCGGCTTCGACAGCACAGGAACAACCTAGGGGCCAGAACATGCAGCGTTTCAGCTAACCATTGCGCCTATAGTGTGACTGCAGTCCTCCAAGCTCCTCTTAGTCCAACCTTGTCCCGCGTCCGGCGTAACCAGCAGTATATCCCGAACAGCATATTAGATTACGCTGCCTCTTAAAAGTACGTACAAACTGCAGTTGAGTTACGATATTCTAGGTTACACTGTACCGATATTCTCCAAATAGCTGCTGCGCGGGCTGTGCCTGGGTGCGCGAGGAATGAGTGCCTTTCACAGTCTTGTGGATCGACGCCGTACGTGTCGGATTGTTGGCGAGGCGTGGACGAAGTTGAGCGGCAGGTGTGGAGGGTCGCGGCGGCTCGTGCTCGTTTCCAGACATACTGACAGACGGAACACCGAGGGGTAATTCTAGACGCATAAAGCACCACAGGAAGAAATAATATGCCAGTTGAACGTCCTCAGTTTATGTCTGTGGCCATGTGACCAGGTGAAGTAGTGTGCTCTGCACATGCGTGTGCGGCTATTTATTTCCTGCGTTTCTCCTGCAAATAAATCAGTTGCGAGTAATGACGCTCTTTCTCTGTGATTATTTCTTCCTGTGGTGCTTTAGGCGTCTAGAATTACCCCTTAGTATGACGAACCAACTAGCCCAACAACAAGTCCTTCTAAGTAACAGACGAAAGCATGGGTGGAAGCACAGATGGACGCTTCGCTCCACTCATCCTTCACTTCGTGGATATGCTGTGAATTTTTGAAATAATTCTGTCACTTGCGAGAGAGCACTCATCCTCTGCCCTCTGCGTTCCTTACGTGATGCCAATTTTCAGGCGTGAAGGTCTCTTTCATGTCCCTGTCTGTTAGCGCTCAATATGTCGTCAAGTTCCTTACGAGTTCGTTTTAACGCTGCATCATTTATGCAAGCATCCCCAACTAGCCAAACTTTCCATTATACTTTGGTAGCAGTTCTTGCCATCTATTTTTGTAAAGTTAGCATGTGTACTGGTATGTTACAGGCATCACGGCAGATTGGCGTCAATTGTGTACTCAAGCACAATCCTCAGAAGTTGGCCTACGTAGACAGTACATATATGATCTTTACAAATTAGATGGCAAGCACAATCACTATAAGCAGGCATAATCAATACATATCATAATGTCCCTTCTAGTGCTGGTGAGAATCATGTTGTGTTGGCATCGTCACGCAACTGTAAACAACTGGTTATATAAAAGAAATGTCACTGTTCAACAATACTTCTTATATTTATTGCTCAAAAACATCGTACGAGCTCGGTTGCTCTCTTTTAGAGGAAGCTGACCAAGTTGGCTAACATTTACATTTGCATGGCGTATTTACTTCGTGCTTCCCAGTGACCTATTTCACACGCTTACCTCTCATCATCGCTCATCGATCTTCTGAGGCAGAGAGCTCGACCCAATATATAAGAGCTCCATTGGAAATTGTATAGCAAGCCAGAGCCTAACACAATGAAACTGTGAAGGCTTTGCTCCAGTCTGAGAGCTTTTGATAGCTCAAGAAGAAACGACATGCGAAGTTTTAACGCTATCCACCGAAGATAAGAGTATAAAAAAAACAATCCTGGGCAGAAGAGGTCCTCGCAAACAAGCTGCTCTTTATAGAGGCCAAAAATATCCCTGAAAAGTGTTATTTCTTCCTCTTCCTCACCGACATTCAATTTATGCGTTACCTCACTCGGTGGGAGATGTGTTGTTTGTGTATGCCACTGTACACATATGTCTTCGTCTATTCTATTGCGCAGCGGTCTTGTTTCGAATCAGAATGGTCATGTGCGCGACACAATTACCGCTGTTTATTCTAGAGCGTACGCGATGAGCATCGTGAAGTTCGTACGATTCGTCGCGTATACACTTTCGGCACGTATCAGCTGTAAATCAAATTTACGATGGCCATTGAGTGCGCTCACCGATATAGCTTTACTGCGACAGCTACTTCCTATGCTGGGCATAGATTACGCCAGAAAAAAATGCAGTTTGCAACCCCTGCATTGGCTGCTGTATTATTCACCCTCATGACAATAAATACAGACGACAAGCTTGCAGACGACGTTATACGCATCATCCACACTGTGGCGTTTCTTCCAACCACGCCTAGGCACCGCTTGTGCTCGATCGCGACACGAATCTGTAATGGAGTCTCCGGTACATAGACACCCCTCTCGCAGTCAGTTCAAATCGCTGTGTGGTGAGAAATCCCGTTCGAGTGCAGTGCAGCCACTGCCACGGAAGCGAAGACTTCGTACTTCCCGTTGGTCCGTTTCAACGTCCACACTTTCGGTTCACGGGCGATACAGGGAGCAAGACAGAACGCTGTCGTCTATTCTGAAGCTGTAGCAGCGGCAACCGTACGTCGTCGGCAATAATTCTATTCCTTGTGAAGCACGAAGTTTTTGTGAAGTCACGCTTTCCTGTTAAGCAATAAAAAATACCACGCTGTAGTTCATTATAGAGTACACGTCCCGAGTGAATATCCTTAGGTGAAAATTGTGTTCAGCCCAACAAGCCAGCTGAAACACATTAAGTGAAGTGCCGTGTCGTTCGGATCGATCGAACATATCGGAGTGCCACGTATTGGCAACAGCGCAACCTTTTACCTTTAGCTGAGGAACCACATCGAATGTGTAGAGTAGCAAACACCACTGGAATAGGAGCGCCGCTATTTTATGCGCACTAACTTTTGCCGTCATTATTAGAGCAAACTCGGCTCCACGCATAATACTACCCCTTAATCTTGATTGATTAAGG
Organism: Rhipicephalus annulatus; assembly: GCA_013436015.1. Classification (NCBI taxonomy): domain Eukaryota; kingdom Metazoa; phylum Arthropoda; class Arachnida; order Ixodida; family Ixodidae; genus Rhipicephalus; species Rhipicephalus annulatus. Next base: position 248,520 of record WOVY01013145.1, on the reverse strand, counting down.
GGTAGTATTATTGATTGATATGTGAGGTTTAACATCCCAAAGCCACCACATGATTATGAGAGACGCCGTAGCGGAGGGCTTCGGAAATTTCGACCACGTGGGGTTCTTTACCGTGCACCAAAATTTGAGCACATGGGCCTACAGAATTTCCGCCTCCATCAAAAATGCAGCCGCCGCAGCCGAGATTCGATCCCGCGACCTGCGGGTCAGTAGACGAAAACCTTAGCCACTAGACCACCACGGCGGGGCGTTCCCCTTGATAGTCCACGCGCAATTCGTAGAGTTCAAAATAGGAATGTTCTTTTACATAATACAGTTATTTACACAGCTCAAAATGTGTTTTCTTAATCTTCATCTTTCTATAATGTTGTTTGATATTCTAAACGTTAAAGTTCCGGAATCATGCTGTCGAAAGAAGGTTTGCTGTAATGGGCACATGTGAATTCACAGAACCAGACGTCATTGACGCCGTCACCAGTCGAAGTAAACGAAGGTGTTTTCATGTGAACCCCACTAAAGTGGCTCATAGTGGCACGAGTATTCGTACATTCAACCCCACCATACCACACGAGTGTTGGTGAGCACAGCACAATATATTCTCGCAAGGATACTCGAGCATGCAGCCGGAAACATCGGGATAAAACATAAATATGGCTTTATTGGTGCGGCATACTGTGAATAAAGAAGTAAAAACGAGCATCTGTCATGTTTTTACATTGTCAGCGTTGTTTTCGTATTTTTCTCTTAGCGTTTTTGATGGGTTTACACACCGATGTCTTCAAGTTCGTTCGCCCCGCCGTGGTGGTCTAGTGGCTAAGGTACTCAGCCGCTGACTCGCAGGCCGCGGGTTCGGTTCCCGGCTGCGGCGGCTGCATTTCCGATGGAGGCGGAAATGTTGTAGGCCCGTGTACTCAGAGTTGGGTGCACGTTAAAGAACCCGAGGTGGTCGAAATTTCCGCAGCCCATCACTACGGCATCTCTCATAATCAAATGGTGGTTTTGGGACGTTAAACCCCACAAATCAATCAATCAATTATGTCCGTTGTTAACCATGCCTGTAAGTGAGCAAATGCTCCATGACTTACATTAATTTACCGCTAGGATGCAGCAAAAGTCTTGTATGCATTGAATGGTTACATAAAAGGGAATAAAATGTCAAGAAATAAAGAAAAAGTTGTGTTGGAGCATCACTTATCTGCGATTTGTAGTCCACCTTCATAACAAATCTCACAAGGTGAAGTGTGCATTAAAGCCCATGAAAATACCCTGAATAAAATTTGCCCCATGGTTATGTCACGGCGTAATAAAGCACACTTCAATTGGTATTTTCACCAAGCCTTATGAACTTAGAATTGGCTACACCTTACTCACAATTTCAAAGCTTTAAAATGCACTATAGGCATATTAGAAAGATCGAAATATTTCATCACACTGTGGTAGGCATAATGACATATTTTACGCTCAGTTCATCACACTGAACGTATCCATCATGATCAAGGTCCTCCAAGGGCAATGAAGCGTACGAATAAAAGCCTAGATTACTTCATCCATCTGGCCTGCAAAAACATTATAGCTCAACGGAAGTTACATTTAAAAGCTCAGTCCTCTTGCCTGAAGACGGATGCATAAAGGTTAACTCGACGCTGCGAGAGATTGGCCGCTGTGGAAATGCATCATTCACGCCTTTATGCAGTTGCGTGCGCGTGCGAAGCAACACAGAGCTCTCATACTTCATTAGATACAGTCCCGCAATAGCCGCACAGGTAAATTGGTTCGCAACAATATCTGGCGTTATATTTGTCGATAAAGTGTTTTTGTTCATAGCCTTCATTCATTTGACGCAAAACCCGCAGCGCGTAATGCGGTGCGTTTGGTCGGAGAGGAGGTGACTTTCTTCCTCACCCAATGACTTCTGGACATTTTCTACATCTTCGACCATCGATGCCGCATTGAAGTCAACGGATGTTTTGAAAGTGAGCAAGATGGCCTTTGTTGCACGCTCCAGCGCTTTACTAAGAACGCCTTCGAAGGCGCTCGCGGTTTTTGAGGCTCTTTCGAATCGGTTGTCTTCTGCGGAAATACATCGTTTTCTTTTAGAGTTCTTGTGCACCCAATTTTTGAGACATTGTTATGTTGCTTCGGCGACTACCTCAACATGTTCACCTAAAGCACCTAGCAATTGCGCCAGTCAGCCGACTGTGCCATCTTGCGAAGCCAAGTCTTTTCTAACTTGTCTAGCAGTCACGATTCCGGCTTCTGTTTGTTTCTGCAATGTCTGTATATTTGTCTTAGTGCATTTACAGCGTGAGCGACCTCGTTCAGTTCGTCACAGCGTTTGTTGTGGTCTCGCACACGCTCGTTGAGTTGTGATTTCATCTCCCTGACACGTTCTTCAAAAATCGTCTTCAAAGCAGTGAACATTTATTCCGAAACCGAGTCTACCTGATGGCTCTAGATGTGGCACCTGGCGGTTCAATGAATGCGTGCTGCATCATCGACACCGCCGATGCGCGCACATATCCGCGCGCAGGACGGACGCGGAGCGTTTGGGACAAAATATTCCATGATGGACACAATCTTCATCGATATGCTTGAGCATGTCTGGAAAATTTGTAATAACCTCGCAACCGTTCTTAATGTTCTATCATTTTACCTGAAATAGACATGTTTTGCAGTAGTACTGAGTGATTCTTTATAAAAGTATTCGAATTTGTTTGAAATGTCCAGTCACTTGTTTTGCATGGCAGATAGATCTGGGCTTGAAATATTATGTATTACGTACCAACTATTGCTCACGAGTGAATAAAAAGAAATAAAGCTCCAGAACGAACGCATTTTACATTAGAATGATGTTGTCCGACATGAACAAATGCAAAATAGCGTAGAGCTTACACGAATCTATATTTATCCCAGTGCACCGGCTCTGGCTTATTTTTTTTACACTGCCCCGCCGCGGTGGTCTAGTGGCTAAGGTACTCGGCTGCTGACCCGCAGGTCGCGGGTTCGAATCCCGGCTGCGGCGGCTGCATTTCCGATGGAGGCGGAAATGTTGTAGGCCCGTGTACTCAGACTTGGGTGCACGTTAAAGAACCCCAGGTGGTCGAAATTTCCGGAGCCCTCCACTACGGCGTCTCTCATAATCAAATGGTGGTTTTGGGACGTTACACCCCACATATCAATCATTATTTTTTACACTATAGAGGCATTAAAGTTTCATCAATTTCTATAGGCAGTACTTTGTTTAGAACCTGTACTAGTCGTTGGGAGTAGTCGTTACATTTCAGTAACTTCAAAAATACAAGCTATGATTTTACGAATATATGAATTAGCGCCTGGAATAGGTACATTACTTCAGACAAGGTGGCACTCTTTTCAGCTCATAGGAGTCAAGCTTCCCAAGCTGTGATAATCGACATCTTGTTTAATTACCGTAGAAGTGTTCATACACGGTCATCGCTTCGCTTCACAGCTGACCGTGCCATTTGAGCGGTTCCGTTTCATACGGTTATATGGCAGTTTGCGATGTTCCACGCCACTCGACGGGTGTTGTATTAGAACATCGAGCACTGTAGCACTATGCCCGTCTGCGCAATGGAGGGAACTTTTCTTTGTTGTTTGCGTTGACACGTTTTTATTATTATTTTATGCCCTTGGAGGGCTGCGTCCAGTGTAGAGGGAGAGATGGGATCAAATAAAAAAGAACAGAGGGCACAAAAAAGCAGTCTTGCGAGTTGACGTTCTGGCTGCCACGCCCGAGATTTTCTTTGCACTTTGCAACAGCAATGATTGACAATAAAATTATCATTGCAAAGCTCCGTATGAACTAAAATTTCGCAGACATTGCAATTTCGGTGGCGTTGGCGTCTTTGTCGTTGGCTAAAAAAGGAGAATTGGCCGTGAGCGATAACTCTACGTGCGGGCAACAAAGATAGCAGCTGGAGGGCGTTTGTTCAGTTCTGGACCTTGCTGCATATTGTATGTTCCCTCTGTAAAGCAAGGTCACGGTAGCGATTAGGAAGGTTAAAGGTGTGTGTGTGCGTGTGTGTGTGTGTGTGTGTGTGTTTGTGTGCATTTAGAGGCTACGAGCGTTTTACTACACCCAGAACCATGACTTGTACTTTTCCTTTATAAACCCAAGTACATTACCTGAGTAAAATTATCTAAAAATTTTATGCCTGATCTTGTCCACTGTGCACCACCTTGTCCTCGACTTATGTACAGACTTCCGTTGTCCTGCTGAGCATATTACCGTGGTCGTTTGAGATGACAATCAGAATATATTTCACTTCGGAGTCAGTGAAATACAATAGTTCGTTCAAAAGCGTGCACTTATCATGACTACAAACTCGAGAATGTCATTCTTCTACAACTGCCAAACACAGCAAAAATATGGTCTACATCTGAGTATAATATTTATCCTATCTGAACACCGGGTCCTATTGAGGGTGGTTACTGGTAGCTGTAAAATATACTTTTCAGTGTAACCATACGCATTTCGATTTGCTGCATGGTGAAAATTTCTGGTTAAACGTGCAAATTTAGCTGTATGATTATTACAAAATTACACCGCTTCCGAATTCCCAGTAGGATTATACCACTGCCTATCCGCCCTAATGCCAAATAATGTAAGCTTTCTCTCATGCACAAACTGGTTTTATAGATGTATGCAGCATTCACGCATTGAAACGTTAAAACTTGGGGAATCATGCACTCTTGTTTTCAGCTCCTTCACTTCTATTCATATTCGTGTTTTCTTTACTCCGCACTCATATCAGAGCATTTTCTTACTTTAGCTGTCAGATTCATGGTGTCTGACGGAGATATATCTCGAGCAATCGCTTATCGTGCTGGTTATACTGAGAAACCGATGCCACTTTTGAGTCTTGGAATAATGTTTCTCGATAACGCAGTCACGCAGAATAATGGCTACTGGCGGCGCTGACTGACGCTTCCACGTTTAGTGACAATACATGCCCCATAAAGAGGACTGCGGGTAGCCGCCGTGGTAGCTCCGTTGGTACAGCATCGGACGCGTCATTCGAAGATCGCATGCAGGTTCGGTTCCTGCCCACAGCATGTTACCTTTTGGCTACTTCTCTTTGTTTACATCTACATATAAAATTACTTCTAATAATGTCCTTTATACATTTTGTGGCATGATTATCTGTAAGATCTCATTAACATTGTGTCTAAAAAATCAAACAAGTCCTAAAGTGTGGCCTTGTATCCTTCACGTAAAGTAGGTGTCGCTGCTCTTCTGTTTTGTATGAATTATCAATGCTTCGGTCATAGTTTTCTATGGCGGCGTTAGATAGGCAGTTCGAAGATGACAGGGATACGTTCCTGGCATAGGAAAGGTAAAAAATCCATACACACGACGATTGTCTTCTGTATGTTCATAATCAGCGTTTCCGGGAGCCAGCAGTTTGTTTGCTTTAGTGTGGGATGCTCCGGCATACGACACCGAATGGCCACGTCAGCTGGTTTCTGTAATGTGTGCGCACGTGTCTAGCCCTAGGCAATGTCCCAACCTGTGTGCTCCTTTTGTTTTCCCTAGAGGTTTAGGGCAAAAACTGCGTATACGAGGCAGCCTTAAAGTTTGTTTTTTTCTTGCCTAAGGCGCAATGCAAAAAAAAAAAGGAAACTGATACTAAACACTACCAGTGACAGATAATAGAAATGAATAGTTAATCTGCGTCTTTGCTCCTGTCTTATGATGGATTTTTTTTCGCCGGCCCGGAAGCACTATTGACACGGGAATAAGACCTAATATGCAGTAGCTAAGCACGTCAGAACACAGCTTCATGTGATGCTTTTCTCGACTTGTCTTGATGATTTATATGTGGGGTTTAACGTCCCAAAACCACCATATGATTACGAGAGACGCCGTTTTGGAGGGCTTCGAAAACTTTGGCCACTTCTCGACTTGTTTTACAATCATAAATAGCATGATAATAACGCGTGTGGCTTTACGTAGCAATACCGTGACTTGATTGAGAGACGCCATACAGGAGAGAGCTCCACAAATTTTGACCATCTGGTGGTATTTAACATGCGCTGATACCGCACAACGAGCGGGCGTCTCGCACTTTGATTCCACCGACATGCAATTACCATGGCGGGAATTGAAACCAGCCTATGCAGCTTGACCTGCCAATATATTTACCAATCGGTATATCAATGTTCTTACTTAATATCACCATCGTTCAAGGACGAGTGCTTGATTATCAGCCACGAAACCAAAGTACAGGTTACCCTGACATTCAAGGAAATTCCTGTGCCTAACGTACAGGAAGATTGGTTAACCCCAGGCCGACAGAATTATTCGAAGTATTTTACTACGTCGTTCGTCGTACCATATCGTGGTTGGCCTTAGTACAACCTAAGAGACTGTTAGCAAATGCTAGCTTTTTTACCTAAAACTTCAGTTGACAGACAGCACGTGTTTGTGCTTTACTCTCTTGTGTGTCCGCATTTGTGTGTGCGTGCGCTGTTGCATTATGAACCAGCTCCAACCGGCCCGACCTGCCATTCCTCCGCAGTTCATTGAAATATGCTGCCTGCTTCGACCTCGAGACCCCATTTTGGCACCGTTAAACTGCTCGGCATGGTCGAACCTGCCAGTTTCTAAGCGTAATGTCAAAGGGGCGGTGATTGCAGTGTTTCAGATATTTTATGTTGACCAATCAGAGAGCATTACTACGTGTCAAGGAAAGTTAAGAAAGCTCGCTCATTACGTGATGAACAACGCAAGCATAATATATATATATATATATATATATATATATATATATATATATATATATATATATAAGTAGAAAAAATCGCTTTTCTATTTTTTGGTATTTTCTGTCGCATCATCCGCATGCCTCGACTAATTGAATAACAATAATCATTATAATGTATTATGTTTCATGTCCCAAAGTTGTGATGTTATAAGACACGCCGTATATATAGCGGAGGGCGTCGGACATTTTTTAGTGTTTTTAACCTGCCCTGACGTCGCACAGTACACGGGCTCCAATGATTTACCTTTCATCGAAATGTGACCGCCACGCCCAGGATAGAACCTACGACGTTCAGGTGAGAAGCCCGACACCTCATAACCACTGCTCCACTGAGGCAGACTGAGCTCAGTGTAAGTGAAAGTGCATGCTTTATTATGCAGAGAGGCCTCACAGACGATAGCTCGACGTCATTTGCGCTTCCACACCAAACTTCGACCACTCAAGTCTTTCTCGCAGCTGCTTGAATACAGATTCAGCGCCCCAAATGAAATTTCAATGTCCAAGCAGGAGAAAGCCGCGCGTTCAATCTCAGCGTCTTTGAACAGCCACGACTCGAACAATTTTGTATGCGCGTGTGCTTCATTCTTTTTTTTATGCAGCTGAATCGTTTCATCGCCACACGACGTCACGAATCATGAAGCAAACACAAAGCAAAACAAAAGTTAGTAACCCCTAAACTTCTTCAAGAGTTGAACGCGATAGTCATATCTTGTCCCTATGGCGCATACCTCAACCGTTTGAATACTTTTTATTCTATGATGTTACTCGAGAAGTTTCTATTCTGGATCACTACAATGTAATGAATGAATTTGAAGGTGGCTTGTGAAGATCTTGGTTGTGACTGCATTTTCTGTAATGGGTATAGCACGCTTTAAATGACGAGCAGTTATGCACGTGGTATGTTTTCGTACTTGCTATGCACCCGCCACGTGGTGTTTGGAAATACTCGCAGTAACGTGCGTGCCCTTCGTAATTGGTGGCATGTTGTGAACCACGAAGTCGTTATGGTAATCAAATGTTTATGAAACCCAATGGCAATGTACGCTTGCGCCACAAAATATTACTGTGATAAGACGTGTTGTATTGTGAAGCCTGCATACTGGACGCGTGTGTTTTTAAAGCATGCACTTATTTTCGCTTGTATTTTTTAGTGGACCAAGTTATTTTTTTCAGTACTTCCGAGTTTACGCGTGGCTTTGTGGTTAAACTCTCAATTGCTTGTCATGAGAACGGCATGGGTTCGATCCTCACTCTGATGCTGCAAATATTTTTTATTGTATCTCCATCTTTCGCTATTAGTAGGACACGGACAAGATGGCGAGTTTTCGCTCACAACGACGCCCAAATTTCTGCGAAACGAGCTCCTTCATTTCGACAAAGGCTGTTCGCACTGTTCGTTGGTATCACGTGACGCGAATGACCTTAAGAGACCCGTTTGTGGAGTGCTGTTCGTATATGCTCACAGCTTTGTTCTGCTCTGATCTGAAAATGAACGCTTTTTTTTACATTACCTTCAGCGTAAGTTCTTGGGGTAGCCCTTGCTCTAAGAAAAAGTAAGCGCTGGCAACTTTCTAACACGAAAGAGTTAAAAAACTCTTTTCGCAGAAATTGAAACCTCGGTGCGGGCGTCGTTCGTTGTGAACCAAAAATCACCATTTTGTGTTGACCAAAAATCAAGAAGTGAACTGAAGTGAAATGAACTTTATTTGGTCCTCAAGAACTGGTCAGACACCCCCCCTAAGAGGTGTCCGCTGCAGTTGCTGGCCGCGTCCATGCCGGGAATGGAAGCCCGTGGCTCTCCGCCCGTTCGCAGGCCTCCTGGACTGCCGCGTATTGGACTTAGAGTTTGGGGTTTTAAGAGCCCTCTCCCAGTCTTCTACTGTGCGGAACTTTGCGCCATGTAACGCCGGGCACTGCCAGTGCATGTGAGCGAGTGTGCAGTTATGTGCCTCACAACGAGGGCATCCTGGAGTTATGCCATCAGCAAAGTGGCTGAATGTGCTACGAGATGGGAATGACCTGCCTGTAGCATCCGAAAAACCAACGACTGTGGCCGAGTCAGCTTGGAATGCGGAAGCGGATACCTCCGCCTAGACAACTGATAATGGGACGTCACTTTGTTGAAGGTGCCAAGTGGATCTTTAAAAGGTATTCCGAAAGGACTTGTTTTTGGGCTAGTTGGTGCATACTTGGTGCAGAAGACTGAGGCGCCAAAAACATAACGTGAAGCAGAAAGAGCAGGAGAGGAGACAGAACAGCGCCAACTACCAACTGTTTAATGACCGTCTAGGAAACGCACTGGAAAGTAGACAAAACCGCGCATGCGTGCACAGCCAACAAACATCGCACAGCGTCATGAACAAGGCACTAAGTTACCCAGAAAATGCATTTCCGTTGCGTACAGCACAATAGATGTATCACTGATACAGTCGGGCTCTTTCTTTTTGCAAAAAATTTTTGGCTTCCAAGAGCTCTCAAGCTGTTTGTTTTTTGCTCCTACCAAGATTCACTGTCGTTTCAAACAATGGCACACATCCTCAAGCTTTACAGTGCGCTGGAAGATGCGCATGCTCACTTTTGCCTAAACTATTGGCATGCTCCCTCAGTCTGTTATTAATGCATTAATGCAACGCCCCGTTTGACCGATATAGAACTTGCCACAGCCTAGTGGAATCCCATATACCACGCCTTGTGCACAGCGCCTAAAAAGTCTTGTGTGCTGCTTCTGGCAGTCTCTTTGCTCATCTCATGTGATACGTCGGCACAATTGAGCAAGTTTGTTGGGAGCTGAAAAAAACATTCGGAACACCATAACGGGAAGCCACCTTCTTGAGGTTAAGGCTCACACGGTGTATATACGGGACCACCTCAGGCTTAACCCGCTTTCTCGCTTTCGGGCGCGCATTTGCATTAGACACTCTGCCTTTCACCCTCTACAGCGAGGATTCCACCACGGAACTACGGAATGAGGGTAGGCAGCCTTGGAAAGTCTTAGAAGTTGACGGATAAAGCTAGCTTGCATAACATGCTCACACGATCTGCGTAGTGCCAACTCTAAGCAAAGTAGAGCGATTCCGCGCTTCACAGTCTTTGAATTTGCTGAATCGTAAAGTAACAACTCCTTCTTACTCCGAGGGAGGTACGCACAGCATACGTGACCAGCCCAAATTGTCAGGTTAAGGACCAAAAACTGCAAGGAGCTATCTTCCGGAAGTTCATTAGTAAACGTGAGCCCTTTAGCAGTTGCTCTAAAAACATCTTACACCTGCTCAACAATCACAGGAAAAGGAAAAGGGCATCTATTCTCAATAACAACTAAAAATCATCTACATATCTAAATATGAGATGTAGTAAAAACACTTTGTAGTGCGTGGTCAAAGGATAATAAAAAGGCGTCACATAAAATCGGTGCTACCCGTGATCCAATGCAAATGCCCTTCCTCTGTAAAAACATTCCATGTTCAAAAGAAACGAAGGTGGTTGACATAAGCTTATAAGAGGGTAACAAAATTAGCGGATGACATCTCCGTTTTAAACACAAAGGTGGCTTCGCCACTATCTTCTAAACACTGCTTAACTGCCCGAAGTAGCTCCGGATGCGGAACCGAGTAAAAAAGGTCACTTACATCTACGGAAAAAAGGTTGCCTATTTCATGGTTTCCTCGGAAAAACACAAATACTTCATCAGACGTTTTTGTCAAGAAAGGGTCATGAACTTCAAGAAGTTTTAGGGCTTTGAGCAAAAAACTGCTAACCTGATATTGCCAATTTCCACGCTCACTAATGATGGTGCGGAAAGGTACGTCGGCTTTATGCGTCTTAGCACTGAAGAAAGCAGTAAGGGAATCCTTTTTGCTTCTTCTTATCTGTTTAACCAAGGATTCGCACCCAATTTCTTCACACAAAAAGGCAACATTTCTCTTGAATTTAAATAGCCTTACTTGTACAGGCTTGAAGTTCTTGTTGATGGCTTATCTAGCTTTTTCATTATAGGAGTTCCTGGATAAGGCCACAAACCCAACTCCCTTATCTGAAAGCATCAGACAGAGTTCATTGTCTCTAAAATATGTCACTACACGTTGCAACGCACACAGAATCAGCTTTCAGGGCAGCCTTGTGTAGACTGTTAACTCCTTCCAGCAGGCAGCGTTCACGTTATTCTTGTGGCGTCTTCCTTGTTAATTACCGATCCCACGCAAGAAGGTCCTGTGCCGCAACTTTAGGCTCTAGGCCATATTTAGGGCGCTTATTGAGGAGATATACTACATTATCATCCACGTTGGTATCCTCGATAATGCTTAGCCTTTCGGTGCGGTCTTTTTTGGTAGAAGTCTTGGTCATACTTCTCATCAGACAGGATTGCATACAGCTTCACGTGCTTTCAATGGCAGTACTCACCGCATTGCGGTAGTTCTTTAGCTTCCTGGTAGCCAGCCATATAAGAAAATTGGTGTGGCACAGGCACCTGAGAATGACGTTGAACAACCTCACTTGGCGGCCCAGCTCAGAACGCCAAATCTTGACCATTCTTCTAATATGGCCCCAAGAAAGAATAACAGCGCCGAAGAGTGAAGTGACTACCCGGGGCGGGATTCCTTTTCTAATGCAAAATCCTAGATAAAGCGCTTGATATGTCGCCGCCACGATGTTCTGACACACCGTGTACGCATCAGGGAGACTTGGAAACATACTATGGTCGATACAAAGGGAACCGGAGCCCATGGTATGAGAAAGGTATTCCAAAAGGACTTGTTTTTGGGTTAGTTGGTGCATACTTGGTGCAGAAGACTGAAGCGCAAAAAACATAACGTCAAGCAAGAAGAGCAGGAGAGAAGACAGAACAGCGAACACTACCATTACCTGTTTTTTTCAGCTCCCAACAAACTTGCTCGATTGTGCCCACGTATCACAAGCGATGAGCAAAGGGGCTGCCAGAAGCAGCACACAAGACTTTTTAGGCGCTGTGCACAAGGCGTGGTATATGTGACTCCCCTAGACTGTGGCAAGCCCCGCCGCGGTGGTCTAGTGGCTAAGGTACTCGGCTGCTGACCCGCAGGTCGCGGGTTCAAATCCCGGCTGCGGCGGCTGCATTTTCGATGCAGGCGGAAATGTCGTAGGCCGCTGTGCTCAGATTTGGGTGCACGTTAAAGAGCCCCAGGTGGTCGAAATTTCCGGAGCCCTCCACTACGGCGTCTCTCATAATCATATGATGGTTTTGATACGTTGAACCCCACAAATCAATCAATCAATTAGACTGTGGCAAGTTCTATATCGGTCAAACGGGGCGTTGCATTAACGACAGACTGAGGGAGCAAGCCAATAGTTTAAGCAAAAGTGAGCATGCGCATCTTACAGCGCACTGTAAAGTCTGCGGATGTGTGCCATTGTTTGAAAGAACAGTGATTATTGGTTGGAGCAAAACACGAACAGCTAGAGAGCTCTTGAAAGCCTATTTTATCAAAAAGAAAGGGCCCGATTGTATCAGTGATACATCTGTTGTATTGTACGCAACATAAATGCATTTTTTGGATAACTTAGTGCCTTGTTCATGACGCTGTGCGATGTTTGTTGGCTGTGCACGCATGCGCGGTTTTGTCTTCTTTCCAGTGCGTTTCCTAGACGGTCATTAAACAGTTGGTAGTTGGCGCTGTTCTGTCTTCTCTCCTGCTCTTCCTGCTTCAAGTTATGTTTTTTTAGTCTCAGTATTCCACACCATGGATCTTTAAAGTTATCCGCGAACCCACCTCCGTACCCACCCGGAGCGCCGCGGCACGTGCTTTCTCGCGCACGGTTATGGGTAAGTTCGTTGTCGTTGGGAAGAGTCGGATGCACCTCTGAGCCCATGCGGGCCGGAAACCAGGTGATTGTGTGGTAGCCTACCACACCCCTGGAATTTAGAATGGCGGCAGCCTACCTAGAGATTACCCCCGAGGCAAAGGCCCGGGCGGCAGCCCTGTAGTCAGTAAATATTTCTGGACGCTAAGGGTCCGTCATAGCCAAGGCTATCGTTACCTGCTCTGCTACGGAGGCAGACACTTTCCTCACGGAAACTGAGTTGAGTACCTGACCGCGATTATCAACGAACACAGCTGCGAAACGATCGGAGCGGCCGTACTGCGCCGCATCGACGAAAGCTACACTGCCGGTGGACTTAGCCACGAAGTCAAGGAGAGACTTTGCCCGTGCCTTTCGCCGGCCAACATTGCACTGGGGATGAACATTACGCGAGAAGGGTGCCACCTCGTACATGCCCTTCATTGTTTGTGATAAGATCTCCTGTTCCTCTCCTGCCATATGATGATATCCCAGCGACTGTAGGAGACGCTGCCCAGCTTTCGTGGAGGAGAGTCGCACGACCTGAGCTAGTGTTTGTGCCTCGGTCACCTCCTTGAGGGTGTTGTGCATGCCCAGAGTCATGAGCCGGTCCATGCTGGTGCTCATAGGTAGGCTTAGTACCCTTTTAATGCTTTTACGCAATAAAGTGTCGAGTTTATTCTTCTTACGTTTAGACCAATTTAGCAAGGATGCCACGTAATTGATGTGGCTCATCAGGAATTAATGGAAGAGCCGAAGGAGATTGCTTTCCCTCAGCCCTCCCCTGCGGCTTGAAAACCTCAATATTATTCTGAGCATGTTCTCCGTTTTGGAGGTGATGCGAGCCAAAACCTGTGAGTTTCTGCCGTTAGATTCAAGTAGGAAGCCTAGCACCCAAATATAATTGACTCTTGGAATCGACGGCCCATCCCGTGTGGTTATAATCTGCACCTGATCAAGCGGCGACTCGTTTCTTTTTCCGGGTCGAACTGGTCGATATAGAAGCAACTCCGATTAAAAGGCGGATAGCTGGAGCCTTGTACCCTGCAGAAAACGTTCTGTGATTGACAAAGTAGATTGGAGCGCCTGCTCCACTTCAGCATCTGAACCGCCAATGCACCAGACTGTAATGTCGTCGGCATATAAGGCATGGTTGGTATTGGCCACAGTGGAGAGGCATTCCGAGAGGCCTTTAATGGCTATGTTGAGCAAAAGGGGTGAAATTAACGCTCCCTGCGGCGTGCCCCTCGCACCCAGGGTGAAGGCCTCCAATTTTAATTCGCCAATCTTTATGGTGGCTTTGCGATCCCTGAGGAAGGCGCGAACATAGGCGTGGAACTTGAGATCTAATCTCATGCGCTCTACCTGCTCCAGTATAAACAGATGTGAAATCGTATCGAAGGCCTTGGCGAGATCAAGGGCCAATATTCCTCGAACATCTCGGGTGGGTCGATCGATAATTTGCCTCTTAATCAGCAGCATCACATCCGGGGTAGAGAGACCCGGCCGGAAACCTGCCATGTTGTATGGAAAGAGCTCTTTATCCTCAATAAACCGAGATACTCTGTTGTGTACCGCATGCTCCATCACCTTCCCCACGCAAGATGTGAGGGAAATGGGACGGAGGTTCTCCATGGCGAGTACCTTGCCCGGCTTGGGAATGAGTATTACCGAGGCGGTACGCCAGGCCTCACGCACGCGACCTTCTGCCCAGAGAGTTAACCTCCTCGGTTAACTTAGCGATTGACTTTCCGTCGAGATTGCTCGGCAACTTGTTTGTAACGCCGTCTGGACCAGGGGCTGAGCGGCTGTTAAGTGCATGAAGCACCTCTTCGATCTCAATGTTCGTAAGGGGCGAGTCGATTTCCTCGAGCGGCCTTCCCTGGTAGACCGGGTAATCCCAGTCCCCGGAGGGGCAAGCGGAAGGTATCGCCCTGCCAAATCCTTAAGTGGTGTCAGTGAATCCACTGCTCTGCTGTGCTTGAACTAAGCGGTCGATTGCCAACCTCTGATTAGTTTTGGAGTTTGTCTGATCGAGTAGTGCCTTCATCAGGTTCCATTTACCTCTGGTGCGCATCTGCCCATCTACTTTTGAGCAAACCTCGTTCCGCTGCTGCCTAGAAATCTCCTGACAATATTCTTCGATATCCTTAATGAGGAGAGCTATGCGTTTGCGGAGCCTCCTATTTAGCTTTTGTGTGCGCCATCTCTCAACCAGCGATTCTTTAGCCTCCAATAAATGTGCAAGACGCGAGTCCATTGTATGCACCTGTAAGTCGGTTTGGACAGTCTTGGTGGCGAGGAGCACATCCTCAGCGAGTCGAGAAAATAGTTCCTCTAACGTGACATATTCGGTCTCATCAGCTTTCCGGCGCTTCCTGAACTTGTCCCAGTCCGTCACCCTGTACTCTTTAGGTGGAGCCACCCGGGTTTCCTTCGTGACTGCGAGGATGAAGTGATCACTTCCCAGGCTTTTCTGCAAGTTAACCCACCGAAGTTTCTCTGCATTTCTGATGAATGCCAGATCCGGAGTGGTGTCTCTTGAAACGGAATTCCCCAACCGGGTTGGGAACTGAGGGTCCGTGACCAGCTCCAAGGAGCAGTCCGTCATAGCTTTAACAAGGTTTTTCACTTTAACAGTGGCCTTTGGATAACCCCAGGCTGGGTGAGGTGCGTTAAAGTCACGAATATCTACGAGCGGTGACTTGCCTGCAAGGGTAGTCGTCTTTGCGACCACCGAGGAGAATGCCTGCTTGTGATTTCGAGGGCTGCTGTAAGCATTCAGTACGAATATGCTGCACTTAAGCCAATTATTTGGAATAATTTCAACCAGCTGAGCCTGCAAAGTAGAGTTGCCAAGCGCAAGCGTGTGCTCTAAAAACGCGCATTTGTTCGAAACCAAGACAGCCAGACCACGCTGACCCTCCCCCCTAAACGATATAGATTGATGGCTGGGCAAAGCAACCACCGCGTCAATGGTTTCTTGTAAAGCAATCACATATGGCTGAACTGCCAATGAATCAATGTACTGCTGGAGGGAGGCCTTACGCTTCCTGAACCCCGCGCAGTTCCACTGCCAAATGACGAACTCAGTTGCGTTGGGAGCCATGGCTGCTGCTACTGGTGCTACTTAACGGCACGTCCATATCGACGGGAGCCTGATCCATTGGCGTACCGGGGCGCGCAGAGGGGACAGGTGAAACAGGCGTCACTGGGACAAAAGAGTTCCCGCCTGGAGCGAGTCTGCTTTCGATCATGGCAACTTTACAAGCTACGAGGTCAAAGCATTCCGCCTGCCGTGCTACCGCCTTTTGTAAATCTTTGATTGCTCGCAAGACGTCCAAGTCGGAAGCTGCCGCTGCCTCTCCTTCCGCACCTATCTTTCTCTTAGCCCACCGCAGCTCTACTGACGATGACCGCACCGGGGCCAGCGCTGTATTTTTGAGAGCTTCAAACTCGACCCTCATCCGCTGAAGCAGCGCTTTTAAGCTAGCATTTTCTTGAAGTAAGAATGCAATCCTAGGGTCTTCTTTTTGCTCTGGCAGTGGCGCGTGCGTTACCTGTGCTGGCTGCTGCGCCGGGCTTGGCTTGGCACGATTCGCCCAGATCTTGGGAGCTTCTTGGAAGCGTAGCCTAGAGTGGAAGCGTTCCTTAGAGTGGGAGCCCCCCTTGGAGTGGGCACGCGTCTTGGAGTGAGAGCGTCCTCTTGAGTGGCGGCGACTCTTCTTAACAGCTGGCCAGGGAGAGCACAACCTCGAGGTTGGTGCCACACTTGCATCCCGTGAGGTCAGACCCTCTTGATGCTGCCTGCGTTTCTTGGCGGCCTTTCTACGCCGTCTTTGTCGCCTTACCAAGTAGGGTGCTTGGAATAGATGGTGGCAAGACTTGTCGGCTGCTAGATGTGGCCCCCCGCACAAGGCACATGTCGGTTGGCATTGGTGATTGTTCGCGGGATCGTTGACGGCACACCCGCGGCACACTTTATTCATCGGTGTCGAGAAGACATCGGCACGATGGCCGAGAGCTCCACATACACAACGAACGTCAGTCTGTCTCCTGTACAAAGCACACCGTAGCATGCTCGAACCTCACATAACATAGTTAAGTACCTTGAAACCACTGAAGAGAACGACGGTGGTAGTCGTTTCCTTGATGCGATGCACCTCCATGGCTTTAAGGTTGCGCTGGTTGACGATCATCGCCGCCAACTGTTGCTCACCGATGTCTACGTCGACGCCTCCGATGACACCTTTGCAAGTATCGTCAGAAGTGGCCGTGTACGCCGAAACGTGATACTCAGTCGAGCCAAGGCGGATGAGTCGCAGCGCCACGTAGGCGCGCACGTTGCGGGACGCTGGTGTAGAGACCACAACGATATTCTGGGTTATGCTCGGGCAGATGATATCCTCCAGTGTTTTCTACGGAGACAGTTTTGCTGCCGTCTCCAGGGCTTGGGCTAGACAAATCAGGCTAACCTTCTTGAGATCCAGGCCTCCTTTCGGTCGGACTATGACTCGAATATGGCTCCTCGGTGATCGGGGAAGTCTCGATGCGGGTGCAAGACGCCGAACGACGCCATGCGTAGTGGCCGTGCGATGGCCAGCTGTTCCTTCACTTTGAGAAACAGACGCATGTTGTCGGGGAGAACGCTTATTCTTGCCTAAAGCAGTCTTCCACCCAGGCACGTTAGCGTCTTCTTGGGAAATAACTTCCCCGTCCACCACCATCACCTCCGGCATGATGCCGTTTCGTCGGCACGGGCGGATGCCCGGTCGAAGAAAATTCTTTAGCAAGGGTGAAAATTGGGCCTACCAGGACAGAAATGGGCTCGGTAGAATCCTCTCGATGACATCTGTCGAAGGGCGTACAATTCTGGAGGATTTAAGCAATACTCTGACAGCAATCATTTGAAGACGCTAGAGACGCCGCAGCGTCTCTCGCTGACGCAAGAGCTCCGAAAAACACGTCCGTTCGCACTGGACGCTCGAAAGATACTCAAAAATCAAGAGAGATTCAAATAAAATAAATAATAAATATTCTGGGTCAGAGTGACATTGAGTCTGGGTCATTTGCGTGGCAAGCGTATGTTCTACCACTCCGCAACGAGTCTGTTTGTGGATATTTTGGTAATAACTTCATCTAATTAGAAATGCAGTGAAACTAACATGTTTACCAAACATGCATCCTCTACACATGCTTCACAATATCACAAGAAATATTTGTAACAATAATGTGTTGTATAAGTGCCCCTTGATTGATTGATTGATTGATATGTAGGGTTTAACGTGCCAAAACCACTATATGATTATGAGAGACGCCGTAGTGGAGGGCTCCGGAAATTTAGACCACCTGGGGTTCTTTAACGTGCATCCAAATCTGAGCACAGGGCCTACAAAATTTCCGCCTCCATCGGAAATGCAGCCGCCGCAGCCGGGATTCGAGCCCGCGCCCTGCGGGTCAGCAGCCGAGTACCTTAGCCACTAGACCACCGCGGCGGGGCGTATAAGTGCCCCTTGTAATTGGGTGTCAGAAGCTGTGATTATCATAATGACATCGCTGTTTAAAGCCAGAAACCAACAACCAAAGGCACACACGCTACTGAACCTGATTCTTCAAAGCTACGCGTAGTGGCTCCATTGCTAATTCGAAAATGTTTCATGCACAAAGTGTTTGAAGCGCACACTAGGAACAGAATAGCACCACCGCGTTCAACTCCGAAAGGGGAAACCTTAAGGTGACCGAATTTTTGTCTTTCATTTATATTAGTCTTACCGTTACGTCATGCACTGCCAATTTAGGTGCATGTCGAGCTAGTGAGAAGGCTGCGAGCTCACTAAAATCGCGGCATGTAAATTATGCCCACGCTGCAGGATGCATGTAATTATTCTTGTGTTAGCACTCATTATTGATGTCTCTCATAGAATAACCCATGCGTCTACTATTCTTGGCTAATATCAAGCGAACAAACCGGCCTCGAGCACATCCTGAGTGCCGCATAAAAATCATGTTCAAGCAGCTCGACCTCAGGATTGTCGTGTTTTAACCGTTCACTCATGTTTGCCATACAGTCACCTCATAATCTGTATGCCCCGACGCGGCGGTATAGTAGCTAAGGTACTCGGCTGCTGACCCGCAGGTCACGAGATCAAATCCCGGCTGCGGCGGCAGCATTTCCGATGGAGGCGGAAATGTAGGCCCGTGTGCTCAGATTTGGGTGCACGTTAAAAAAACCCAAGTGGTCAAAATTTTCTTAGCCCTCCACTATGCCGTCTCTCATAACCATATGGTAGTTTTGGGACGTTGAACTGCACATATAAATCAATCAAACAATCATCAACCTTATAATCTGTCGTCCTATGCAGAGTTACATCACGATACGCACGACTTTTCTTGAGCATGCCCGCGTTTAGTTAACGAAACAAAGAAGAACAAGAAGTGGCATTATTTCAATAAACTTAACAAAGAGAAAACCAGGTGGGACCAGGTAGAAAACCAGGTGGAAAACTAGCCTGCGAATTTGATAAGGCTAGATCCACCGGCTACCTACAACATACTAATCCGAATAATAATAATTGCTGAAAACTGAGTATAGTCAAACTGTTGCGAGCGCACCATGAGCGTGGCATGTAAATCTTGCTGTACGCACACGAAGTTCATGCAATGATTTCATGCTACTCGGTATCATTGATACCCGTGATACAGATATATCTAGTAAAAGAAACTTTGGCGTTTATCCATTCAATCAAACAGCCACGAGCGCACCGAGACACTAACGATGCGATCGAGCTGGACCATTTTTACGGGTAAGCCCGCCTAGAGCACGCGGCTCTATGGATGGATGGATGGATGGATGGATGGATGGAAGGATGGATGGATGGATGGATGGATGGATGGATGGATGGATGGATGGATGGATGGATGGATGGATGGATGAATGGATGGACGGATGGATGGATGGATGGATGGATGGATGGATGGATGGATGGATGGATGGATGGATGGATGGATGGATGAACGGCTGGATGGATGTATCCGGCTGTGCCCTTTAGATCGGGTGGTTGCTCACGCCACCTAGCCATAAAGTTATGTACTATAACTGTGTGTTTAAGGATTGAATTTCACTCGTGCCTCAATTGTAGCCACCAATTAATTAGCCTCCTTCTGGTTACTTCTACCCGTTTGAAGTCTATTTTGTCTTCACTGTCCCCAAACACTAATGCTTTGAAAAATTAGGTGCGATTATCTCCGAGTATAGGGCGGAGCTCTTTACAGAACATTATCTGATGTTCTGCTGTTTCCTCCTCCTCTTCACACGCACTACATACTGTGTCTGTGCCTTCGTAATTTGCCCAGTACGTCTTGGTCCGTAATACTCTCGTTCTGGCTTCGAAGAGCAGAGAACCACCTAGAGAGTTATCGTAGATCTTTTCCTTGCAATTTCTTGATTAAAAGTTCGGTAGAACTCCAGTGATGAATTCATAAGCATTCCGATCTTCCACATGTCCCTCTCTATTTCCTTCACCTCCTTCCTAACCGATGTTTCCTATCGGCTTGGCATTGTGCTGTTGTCTAAATACTTACTTGACAGTTTTCGGGTTCGGCTTCTCTATTTAGTATCAACACTGTTCATGTACAAGTAGCTGAAAACTTTCCTAGCCTAACGCTCCTCTCCCATTTTTCTGAATCATTCCTCAAATTCTATCTTGCTGCAAGCTTCCCGGCACTCAAATGATGTCCATCCCATGTCACTGTGATAATATGGGCAGAAAAGTGAAGATGACAAAGAAGAGCACACGGGATCGGGAAGCGCGTGACAGCGTTCGAAGCAGCGAAGTGGGCAGGGAAAGACGGTTCTTGGCTGGAAGACCGGTCCGGGGAACTAGGAGACGTCCTCTAGGCGCTGTATTGTCCGGGACTCCGGCTGGGTGACTGGCCCAGGGACCAGGTGGTCTGCTGCTGTTCCGGCTGCCGTTCCTGACAGCTGGACAACTGGTGAACGAGGCCTCGACTCCGGCTGGGTGACTGGCCCAGGGATCAGACGAGGTTCCGCTGTTCCGGCTGCCGTCTCGTGTGGTTATGAGTCCCGGTTTGCTGTGGGCCGCTGGTCCTGCTGCCGTTCCGGGTGGCTGGCACGACGCAGGTGTGCTACTGGGATGAACGCGGCGGCTGAGAGCTGTTGGTCCAGGGCGGAGCTTCCGAGCGACGACTACCCTCCTGCTACATTGGCAGAAGGCCATGAGGTGGCGTGGGCCAACTCACGTTGAAGATGCCAACGGGACAGACGGCCCGTCATTCCGAGCGATCAGCGTCCAAGCCCAAGCAAAAAATGGTGAGAGGCCTTTAATTAGTGAGAGATTTCCCATAGAACTGCATGTGACAGACTACTTTTAGAAATGCTCCATTAATAGTTGCTTTTCCTGTGTAATTATAGTGTGTGTGTGGTGTGTGTGTGTGTGTGTGTGTGTGTGTGTGTGTGTACTCGTGGCTTGATTGTTTCTTGGCTAGCGGTCCTGGGCCCAAAACCTGACACTACGTCACAATCTGGCGAGCCTGCTAAGATCCCGTTGTTGAAAGCATCGAAGGAAATTATTGTCCCTCGAGTGCACCCTCACAGGAATTCACTCGGTCATGGATACTGAAAGATTAGCCGCGGCAGGGCACAGCTAGGCTTGTCCGGCACAGAATTGCGTAAGTGGACTGAGAATCAACAGGCAAGACAAAGGGATGAACGTGCCGCTGAAAGAAAGGCGATCAATGAAGCGAATGAAAGAGCTTGACAAGATTCTTGAGCTGAAGCTAAAGCCTCAAGAAGGAGCAAGTAAAGCTCCTGCGACTAACTCTGAGCCTTGCCAGGATCGGCACTCAACATCTTTCAGTCGAGAATTGGTCGCGCACAGGATGCCTGTTAACGTGCAAAAACTGCTTTGTATTGGCGAGAAGGTCGGGTGGTCTTGCGTCGACTTAGAGCGAATGTTGCAAAAGACTTTGAAGAGGAACATAGGATAATTGATTTTGAACTGCGGTTCATGTGCAAAAACGACAATGAGCGTGTGCGTTTACGACAGGAAGGAGAGAAGCTGTTGACTGAGATCAGCACAGCTATCTAGGAAATCCGAGAAATTGCAAATAGGGTAGCACTTAAGGAGGGTAATGAAGAGGACCGAGTCAATTCTCTCCAGGATGAAATAGTTAATCATGATTTTGATACAATTCTGTCAGGTACACGCGAAAAAGTGTATGTCGGAGAACATGATGATGTAGCTCTGGGTACACGATCTGCAAGTGAATGTGTTAAGCAGATACGTGATGGAATGAAGGTGACAGAAGTATGGAGCAGCATTGTATCTGCAGTCGTCAGCTAAAACGTCTCGGCCAAAAAAAGAGCACGTCATGCGTATCTGAGACTCTTGCTTCGGAGCCCAACGAAAAGCGAGTGGCAATGAAAAACCTAAAATAGAGCAAGAAGATGATCAGAATTCGAGAAAGAGGGGCCGGAACCCCCCGAGTAGTAGTAGAGCTAGGAGCGCTGTGAGCTCAAAACATGGTACTCCGTACCGTGCGGAGGCACACCTACTTCAAGACAAACGAAAGATGTTGCGTGCTTTGTACTGCGTAGCTTGGCACTCGGACCACAATGTTTGGATTGAATACTGCTTCATCTATATGAACATCGAGAAGCCGCCGCGGTACACGGAAGCACATAGGAAGGAAAAACTCTGGTTCTGCGCTATTACGTGGAAGAAAAGGAGGAAGAATACAAACCTGGTTGACGGATTCCGAACTGAACTGCGACATGACAATGAATGTCGAACTTAATGCATAACAGCAACAAAGGTACCAAGCTAGAGGCATTCCTATATTTTTCAACACCTCGACACCGGGAAGTCGCACGCTACATGAACTACTTCAATCTGGCCAGTCAAAAGGCACGCAACTGTCTTGAAGAGGAGGGAAGAATGTGATGATTATGACGAGAGCGCTATAGGGGCGAAATCGGAGCAAGAAATTAACTGGAAGAAGAGAAGAAATAAGACTGGTGCAGCGAACGTACACAGACGGCTTCGATGGTTGTCGGGGCTTTCTACCCTGTGTCCTGGGCGCTCGCCCCGGTCGAGCGCGACCTGGACACTAGCAAGCCGTGTATAAGGGTGCTGGACATCGTCTTGTGTATTACACAGACGTTTTTCACGTATCGTGTTGTGACGCGACATTGTGTACACATCCAACTGGACATTTCCCTTTTTTGAACTCTTTATGTCCACAGACTTTTATACCACATCCCTGCGACATTTGCTCTTCACTTCTGCCCCTCAGAAAAGTTGTAAATAACTTTCTTTAAACCCGGGGTATTGTGATAATATGGGCAGAAGAGTGAAGATGACAAAAAAAGGCAGCATATCCACGGAGTGAATGATGGAGAGTGGGGCGAAGCATTCATCCGTCCATGCGTCCGTCTGTGTGACCGTCCGTGCGTCTGTTCATGCGCCCGTCCCTGCGTTCGTTCATGCATCCGCCCCTGCGTCCGTTAATGCATCAATCCATGCATCTGTCTGGGTGTCCGTTCGTCCATCTATTCAACACTCCAAGTTCCACCATCTCGCATCTTTTTATCATATATTCCCCATATAGAAGCACCGCCATTCAGTGGGCATTCCAAGGGCTAAACGAGAGGTGGCACACGCACATTTTCTTACGGCTCGCGCTTCAGGTCTACTTCCCACCTTCAACCACCTTGAGTTCATGGTATATACTAGTTCACTGTATTCATGGCACTGCGGCGCAATGCTCGCTAAACCTTTCCAAAACCAAGGAGGTTACGCCCAGCGAGTATAACGTAGCAACCTTTTCCTGTCAGATAGTGCTGAATGTACATGCCAGTGGCTGCTAATGTGAAATGAGAGACAGGAGGATTCAGCTTTTAATTTCTTACGGCTTGCGCTTCGTATCTGCTTCCGCCCTTTAACCACCTCGAATTCATTCATGGTATATACTAGTTCATTGTTTTCATGGCCCTGCGGCTCAACGCTCGCTAAACCTTTCTAAAACTAAGGAGGTTACACCCAGCGAGTATAATGTAGCAACCCTTTCTTGTCCGATAGTGCTCAATGTACATGCTAACGGCTGCTAATAGGGATCGCAGCGTGCGCGTTGACTAAAAGCCGAATTGATTGATATGTGGGGTTTAACGTCCCATAACCACTATATGATTATGAGAGATGCCATAGTGGAGGGCTCCGGAAATTTAGACCACCTGGGGTTCTTTAACGTGCACCCAAATCTGAGTACACGGGCCTACAACATTTCCGCCTCTATCGGAAATGCAGCCGCCGCAGCCGGGATACGAACCCGCGCCCTGCGGTCAGCAGCCGGACTAAAAGCCGAATGCTCCTGTCTCTCATTCCCCATTAGCAGCCATTGGCATGTACATTGAGCACTATTTTTTATTGTTAAACAACGCACAGAAGAAATCTCTCTTCGGCACCACCTTGGAGGTCAAATGTTATACCTATTTCGGGTATGTGCCACTGGTGGTTACGTACTACGAGGGACGCACAAAACCACGCCATAAGGAGCTTCACCCTTAAAAGAGCGCACGGGATCGGGAAGCACGTGGCAGCATTTGAAGCAGCGAAGCGGGCAAGGACAGACGGTTCTTGGCTGGACGACCGGTCCGGGGAACTAGGATACGTCCTCTAGGTGCTGTATTGTCCTGGACCCCGGCTGGGTGTATGGCCCAGGAACCAGGCGATCTGCTTCTGTTCCGGCTGCCGTTCCTGACAGCTGGACAACTGGTTCACGAGGCCTCGACTCCGGCTGAGTGACTGGCCCAGGGACCAGGCAAGGTTCTGCTGTTCCGGCTGCCGTCCTAAGTGGTTAGAGTTCCGGTTTACTGTGAGTCGCTGGTCCTGCTGCCGTTTCGGGTGGCTGGCACGACTCAGGTGTGCTACTGGGACGAACGCGGCAGCTGAGAGCTGTTGCTCCAGGGCGGAGCTTCCGAGCGACCGCTACCCTCCTGCTGCTACTGCAGCAGAAGGCCGTGAGATGGCGTGGGCCAACTCACGTTGAAGACGCCAACGGGACAGACGGCACGTCATTCCGAGTGATCAGCGTCCAAGCCCAAGCAAAAGACAGCGAGAGACTTGTAATTAGTGAGAGATTTCTCCTAGAACTGCATGTGACCGACTACGTTTAGAAATGCTCCACTAATAGTTGCTTTTCCTGTGTAAGTATATTTTGTGTGTGTGTGTGTGTGTGTGTGTGCACTCGTGGCTCGATTGTTTCTTGGCTAGCAGTCCTGGGCCCAAAACCTGACAACACGTCACAGTCACCCTGTAGCCCCCAATTTGGGGTATTCCCGTGTGCTCCCAAAGCAAGTCTGCCTATGCCACGTTGTTTAATTTTCTATCCTCCTTGGACTTCCGATTTCATAAACAGGACAGCAATGCCAAACCTCGAACTCGGGACCATGACACCTTTCGAAGTCCCTCTGACAACGTCATATCTATTCTAGTTGTAAAGTCAACCCCGCTTTATCAACCCCGCTTGATCTGCCCGGATTCTGCGTAGCGTTGGCTTCTCCGCAGTGCAAATGAACCACCTATGACCACGTGACGCGCTCGGCGAATAGGAACGCTGAACTCCTGTAGGCGGAGCGAGCAGCGCCCGGAAAACAGTCGCGCAGCTCTGCTACCTAAAGGTAGCATAACAGCAACCCTATTCACACAAAAGGTCAGGCGCAAAACAGGCCGCAGGTGCGCTGCTTCGCCCACGTGCCGGCAATGGTGGTGGCTTAACAAGCGCTATGCTGGCTGCAAAACAAGCGGTAACTGCCAGGCCTGCATGCTTCTCTCATGAACCGTGGCAAGAGAAGCATATCGCTTATTAGTGGAACGTTAAGGAGTATCACGATCATGGCGCGCCTAGGTGCACCAGCGCTATTGTCACATGGTTTTTTTGTAGTTTTCGGGCATCTTTATTAAGCAGATAAACACTACTAATTAAGAGCTATGAAGTAAGAAACTTCTAATCGGACATTTGGTGAAACTATATACACGTTTTTCCAATATAATTTTGGCTAGCATCGTTGCTTTAAAAGTAAGCGAATAAATTAAGTCTAATTAGGTAATTAAGCGCTAAACAAAATGATTGTGTCTAACTCCAAACGATTGGCAGGTTAGGTACAGTGCGAGGATGGCAACATCGCCGACGCGCACTGACACGCACTAGGAGCAGGAACGTCTTCTAAAGGTTCCGGATCGTTCTTCCAGGTCGATGTGAAGCGCGCGTCGTGTACGTGACTGCGAGCATAAACAGTGACTACTTCAACGTTGCGAGAAATGGAGAGAGTGAGGTGAGAGAGATGACACGTGGCAACAGGCTAGGAAGAAAGTGACATCAACACGCGCGCACTGCGAGGGAAGCGTGACCTACTTAGCACCACCCCAGCACCTGCGGCTAGGGGAGAATAGTGCGGATGGAGCTACAGCGTTGCAGAGGCTTGTCAAAGAGCTGCCTCGGATTTAAAACCAGAAACCACTAAAAGACAAGGAAGGCAAAGGAATTACCCATATAGATACGGTAGTTAAAGTAGCGGAGAAATTTACAGAGATCTATACGGTAGTCATATAACCACGACCAAAGTGGAGGGCGCACAGTACCCGAGATGGCATGCCACCAGCAATGACAGAAGTCGGGAAAGCCTTGGAGGAAATGCAGAGGCAAAAGTGCCAATGATACAGTTGTATACAGTTGTAAGACATTCAGAGGACCAAATCGGCTTGAACAGCTCTCTAAAAAATATTTGCGCTTGGTGCCAGAAATAGGGCATGAAACTGAACGCATGTAAAACCAAATGTCTCACATTCGCTAATAAGAAACATCCGCTGAATTTTTCGTACACTTTAAAAAATATTGAACTCCCTTAAAGTGATCGGGTGAAATACCGTGGTGTCACGCTGTCAGCAAACTTAAGTAGGGAACCTCATATCGACACCGTCTGCAAAAAAGCGGTAGAGAAGCTATCCTTTCTTATAAGAAGGTTGCGAAATGCTCCGGGCCAAGTCAAATTAAATGCATACAAGACTCTTATTCGCCCTGCCTTAGAATATGTCGACATAATATGAAGTCCCCACCAACAACACCTTATAGACAAAATTGAACGCATTCAGAAATTAGCTGCACGGTTCATTTACTCTAATTATTCGCGGCATTCAAGCGTCAGTGACCTAATTAATAGAGCGAATCTTCAGCCACTTTCCAAACGAAGAATAATTTCTAGGTTAAAGTTTCTATACTTACTCTATCACGGTCATTTTAAGATACCGTGCAATCTGTACTTACAGGACCCATATAAACACTCACTCAGGACAAACCATAATGAAGTCATCTTTCAACCTGCTAGCCGTGTCAATACACATAAGTATTTTTTATTCGCAATGGCCATTAGTTTTTGGAATAGGCTGCCAGTCAATGCTGTCAGTTGTTCTACACTGGAATCTTTTGTCAACTGTCTAGAAGAGATTGATGTTCTAGAAATGTGTACATGTGAATCATGAATATGTGTATCAATACTTTCTTTCTTTTTTTTGTGGAGCGTTATTAGGTCTCATGTTACCTCCATGTATCCAGTCCTGCATGGGTCCGATTTGGGCCTGCAGTATGTACAAATAATAATAAATAAATAATAATAATGTAACATCACATCAGCTGCAAGATGGAGAAAAACTTTCTTAGAAAACTGACCACGCTGTTTACGAAGTCTCCTGGTGTGGAAGGTACCAGAATTTCGGGAGAATGCTAACATCATCTTAATATATAAAAAAGAGCAGCAAGAACTTGAATTACAGGCCGATCAGCTTACTCTCTGTGGTATACAAGCTATTCACAACGTTATTGCTAACAGAAATAAAACAACTTTAAAATTTAACCAACCCAAGCATCAAGCGTCCATACTATTAACCAAATGATAGAGAAATGCTCAAAATACACCTAATCAGTATAGATGGCCTTCAAAAATTATCGCTGGAAGACTTGGCTTTATCTTGCTGTTCAGCCACTTGGTTCCACCGAAAGACTTTCATTCTGTAGACCTCGCTTACGGCTACCAAGCAATGGACTTTCTGCGCAAACTGATCATATAGAATACAATACGTATAGACACAATAGAAAACACTGCTGACAGGAGCCCGTAACCAACGCTACAGTTATTCTTAGGAAAACGCAAAACCTGTCACATTTCTTTCAAAGAAATTTCACGTTATCGATGTGTTGTATGCACCGCATGTTTGCTCGACATTGCTTTGGTTTTTTTGTTGGTTGCCCTACCAACACGAATTTCTTGCATCGCACAAATTAAAATCAAACCAGTTTAGGCAGCGAGGGCACGTGGATCAAGTACAAGGCCATTCCTCATCGACGTCGTTTAAGAAAGAGCCTGCGAGATGCCTATGGCCCTGGAGCAATCATATTCGAAAAGACACCTCTCTTTCGCCGGCTACCAAACAACTATTATGGATGCCCTGCAAGCCGGTCAGTCTGCGCATGGCGAGGCAGGGCATCACTGCGAGTTGTAGCAGACAAAGCAGACTCAGTAGCTTTGTCTAGATCACGGACAGGTGAAGACAAGCGGCTCAGAGTGTCAGCATTTGCATTCAGCTCCCCTTTATGGTACTGATAAGCTGCTAAGAGCAGCGCCCAACTTTGAATTCGTGTCACTGCCAATTGCGAGATGGGTTTGTCTGAACTCAGAAAGCCCGTCAAAGGCTTGTGTTCGGTCACCGGAGTGAACGTATTGACAAACAAATAATTCCGGACTTTCACAACACCAGAACTAACCACTAGTGCTCGAATTAAATACTCAACTTCGCGCCAAAATCACCCCCACACCTTCTCGAAACGTGGGAGGCCAAGCTCGCCATGGAGCACCTAGACCAACAATGACGTCTCATCGCCAGGGCCAAGGACGAGGAGGCGAAGGCCAGAGGGTTCCTGAAATGAGGAGACCTCCCAACTAGGGTGGACGCGGAACCTACACCACTACAGCGTTTCGAAAAATAAAAGTTTATTCTTCCCCCTCCTCCTCGTCAACACACGCAGGACATAATCGGGCCGTTGCATACCTAATCGCCCTATTGGTCACATGCTCTCTAAATAACGTGCTTCCGAGTTATACGGGTTCAGTGACGTTCAGCTAACACAAATGATGGCCCGTTTCTTCATTTGATAGGCATCCACAATTTTCTGTTCTGTCTTTGCGTTTTCTTCAGTGTGGTTGTGATTTTGGCGTGAAGTTTGTTTTTTTATTTCAAACATATACCGACTAGCCCAAAAGCAAGTTCCGCTAGTGCCTTATTTTGTGATTGTGAATAGTTACGTTCTGCCGACGCAAACGTTCTGAAGCGGAAAGCGAGAAAACGATTCCACACCCCAACCCCCCTTTAATGCGGTGAGATAAAACTACACTCATTCTTTACTCTGAAGCCATCACACTCAAGCCGCAGGCGTTTCTGAAGATCGTAAGGCACAAGAACGTTTGCGTTGCTCACGGCACGCTTGATTTCTTGGAAAGCTGTCCCCTGTGCGTCCCCTCAACACCAGGGTACTGCTTCTAAAAATAGGCGGTGTAACGGAACCAAAGTGGAAGACAAATTCGGTTCTAGCTTGATACTTCACCAGTCCCCAAGAAGGATTTAATATGGCTTACCGAGGTCGGTAGCGGCGCCACCAGGACAGCTTCTAAGTTGTCCTGCAAAGGGTAGAGGCCTCTTGCGTCGATTCCGTGCCCAAGAAACACCACTTCTTTTTCCCGCAACTGACAGTTTTCCTTGTTCAGCATGAAGCCATTTGCCAGCAGTCATTTCAACACTTGGCGTAGTAACGTGGTATCGAAGGCTTTTTCAGATGCAATGGTATGGCCATCGAAGTGAACCTGCACCACGGATAGCCCCTGTAGCACCGCTTCTATGCGCCGCTGAGACAGCGCAGGCGCCGAGGCAATGGCAAAAGCCAAGCGGTTCTAGCAGGAGACGCCTTTGTGTATTCGGCCCCCCTTATCTTCTCGGCATCATCATGCAGGGGAAGTTCAATGTATGCCTTCCTTGAGTCGAACTGGTTAAACACCCCGCCATCTGCTAGCGCCGCAAAGATGTCAATTTTCGCAAACGGGTACTGCTCTGTTCTTGTCCCTAGCTGGATTGACCGTCAGCTTGAAATACCCACAAAGCCGTATGCCTCCGATCTTCTTTGCTACCGGCACTGCTGGCGTTGCCCATTCAGGCAGGTTCACGGGGGATAGCACTCCCACTTCCACCAGTCAGTTGATTTCGAAGAATACTTGCGCTCTCGTGGCGTACGGAACTGTCCGAGCCTTCCGAAATCAAAGTTCAGCGCCTTCCCTGAGGTATAGTTTCACCGGTGGCCCCTGACAGCATCCGTGGTCCTCAACGCAATCTTCTTCAAGAAGTGCGGTAAGCTGGCTGTCGACGTTATGAGAGACGATATGCCTCTCTCCAAAAGGAACACGCTGGCTTTGCGAAATTCCTCTATCGCGTCTCTCCCAAACACCGGGGGCCCTCGATGGTCCACCCCTATCAGCGAACTGCTCAGCGTTACAGGACCAAGCAGTACCTTCATGAACATCTTGCTCCAGACCAGTAGCGGTCCCAGGAAACTTGAAAGGTGTATGGCGGTTTTCTGCAAAGCCGGCCACAGCTTGGAGTGTTTCTTGCACGCGCTCTTAGGAATCACACTTATTGATGATCCCGTATCGACAATTAATCGCAGCCGACGGCCTTTCCATTTTAATGTGCACTCAATTGGCTGCACTAAGTGCTTATTGGCCGAACTTTGGTGCGACTTGAGCACAGAACGCCTTTTCTTCATTTTCGCATTGCATTCCGTAAAAGGTGAACGTTCCTGACGTCGGAGCGTGGGATTGTACGCCGGCCCTATGAAACCCTCTGTTGCCACAATCGTGGCAAATGGAACTACGATGTTGACACGACGCCATTGTATGTTGCCCTTTGGATCTGGCGCATGCGGTACTGGTACTTCGAGAGTTGTCGCTCCTCCTGCACTTCCTTCTCTGCTGCTGTTTTTGTACCATATTGATGCCACCGCCTGCAGTCAGTGCTCATGGAACTTGTATGCGACGAGCGTCTTCGTTCACTTTTTCAGAAGTGGAAAAAGATTCCTCGGCTTCTTCACGAGTCAACTTCTTGCGGCCCAGCAAGCGCCGGCGCGCTTCATTGTCCCGAATCCCACAGACGATTCATTCCCGCAATACATGGTCCAGTGGCTTTCCGACATTACAATTTACTGATGGTCTTTTCAGCTCAGCAACGTAGTCCTGGACGCTGTCTTATTCTCATTGCCTTCGTGTGAAGAAGGAATACCTTGCGGCAACTTCGTTCGCCTTATGGTTAAAAAGGTCGTCCTGGCATTTACGGCGTCATCAAACGTCAAACAGTTGATGGGGATCCCCTGGTAGTGCCCTTGCAAAATCCGAATGACGCTGCCGCTCAATGACGAAACCAGTAGGGCCCGGTGTTTCGCATGTCTGTTACCCTCGTTGCTCTTAAAGTAAGCTGTCAAGCGTGCATGATAGGTGCTCCAGCTACTCACAGCGTCGTCGAGATCCCATTACTCCGGCGTAAGAATTGAAGTGTGATTAACAGTTTCACTCTTGTCGCCACTGTATACTATCATACGTAAGCGCGACTAAAAGACACTTCATGAAAACAACAAGAACTGAATGATTATTCAAGAGGTTGTTTTAATACCCTGCATAGAGGGCCGCAGCATCCGCTGTGACGAGTGGGGAAGACACGTACCGTAGGTATGCTTCTCACGCGCGCACCTGACGACCAACGATATATCAGTTTATTTATATCGGCGCAAAATATTTGCAGAAAGAAAACAAAAATATTCGGGAAAAAGACGGGTTCACCCGAAATATGATAAATCCCAAAACTCAACATTATTCATCTTTTTCACTAAATGATCCATTCAAAATTCACAATGCACCATCTGCAATTAGCTGTATTGAAAAAATTGAAAATGTGTTGATGAGCAACTAGTTTACAGTGAAGTGTCAGTCATGTATTGAGAGTAGTGCTGTCTCACAACGTGTGAACTCTTGGAAACGCCGGATAACAAAGGTAAGAGTGACAGCGCTCACGATTTTGACAAGGGATCAAGCAGTGAGCGAAGGCAGGGGTGGGCGTGTTCATGATGAGCCGTTTTAACTGGCAGAGTTTGTGGATAGAACTCGCAAAGTCGACTACAACCAATATACATTGTGAACGGATAGCGGCGAGCATAGCGTGCGTCAGTCGTCGATTATCTAACCAACGACAAGGCGCGTCACCATTTATGCACGCATCACACATTTGAACGTTATCACTGGCGGTCGCTTTTGTTCGAGAATAAACTCAGTTGTTCATGTTTGCACACTCAAGTCTAGCGGGTGATAATGAAGTGTTATAAAATACTCCCACGCCTTATGGCGTGGTTTGCACACGGCAGTATCAGCGTGTTCAGTAGGCATGGAAACATAAAACCTAGTTAAAAAGGAGCGTGTGTGGCAACCTTATTGTTGAAAAAAAACATTTCATCATCCTATTTAGATGGCATATCGTCCTTGTTTACAGCATTCCCAAACGTAAGTACAAATTGGATCAAACAGGAAAAATGTCAGTCAGAAAAGTGACTAAGTTACATCATTAGTATTTTCTCGTCTGGCTAAACACATCTCCTGAGCGCCCTATTTTATGGCATATGTATAGCGTATGCCAAATAAAAAGGTGAAAGCTTCACCCTGCCGCCCTCCATTCATAATTACGTGTTTCTGTTCCTTCTCTGAGTGCGTGAAGGTGCTCACACAAATGGGAATAAAATTGACTTAGGTGTAACTGCTGTAAACATAGTTGTCACAGGTGAAAGGCATACGTTTGTATTTGTTTTGCATCGGCTACCGCATAGGGCGACATTACAATGGCTTTTATAACTAACTGATGTGTTTGGTATAAGCAGAAAGATAAAGAAAAGAACGGAAAGCCAACTAGGTTTAATAGTTTCCAGACCAGCTGACTTCTTTGTGCTGAAGAAAGGTAGTAAGGATGATGGACTATAAAGAAGGGAGATGTAACAGAACAAAAAAGAGAAAGACGAACAAAGGAGAGAAGAATGTGACACTGCTTAAAGCACCTCTGGAGGACCACGAAACGCAATAAGCACCCAAACCATGCTTTGCTGAAGACGGTCATAGCTAATATGCTCTCCGACCCTTTGCTCCAATAGAAGTGGTTGTCTACTCCACCGAACACGCGTGAATGACGCTCCTGGGTGCACTGTAATGGGTACATGCCAAAATTGGAGATTGTTTCCTAGCCGCTACTGTAAATGCACGTCGGCCAGTTGGCCATGCCGGCCGGAATGCATGGGCGTTGCGAAGGCCACGTCAAGCCGCAGACGGCACGGGACTTTTATTCAGCTTTATATATCCCCGACGGAAAATGGGGCGCTACGTTCGGTAACTTTAGGATGTGTTAATGCACATTTTGTCCGCTTCCGGGTGAGGACATCTCCGCAGTCTACTGCGGCTTAGCTGCACTATATTTGAGTTCACGGCGTCATATCGACGTCTTACCGCTCAACGGCAGCGCTGCTGAGAGGCGAGGAATGCATGGATAAAATGGCCAGCATAAGCATTACGAGGGCCGCAAGCCACTTGCTCGAGCAGCAAAACTTAGTTCCAGATTTACGTACTCGAGCTTGGAGAGCATTGTATTCGTCGGTATTTTTTGATGTTTTCAAGATTCATTCTCAAAGTCTCGGAGACGAGGCTTAGCGAGCACGGCTAAATAAACACAAGTGATCTCTTCAATAAACACAGAACATACCCAATGCTTCGTCTCAGGCGTGAAGAGACACAAAGCGGTAGCCGATTTCACCACTTAAAACTGTGACGACAGTGGGTGAGTAGCAGGAGCGTGTGTGGAACGGAGCGGTTGGCCAAGTCTGCGCGGGTGTTGCCATGTAGGCTGCTAACCCCAGCTACTGGTTTTTACGGCCACGGCAACTTCGTTGCCTCAATTCATTGGCTGGCAATGCAAGGATCATGATACAGACAGGAAGTGAACAAAGTTTTCTGCATTTTGTACGCACAGTGCCAATTTCGCTCAAATAGCACACAAAAACGAAATAGCCCATTCCTAAGACTATTACGTCTCAAATAAGTGCACAAATAAAAACACAATAGCAAGAATGATAAGGTACAAAGAGGAGAGAAAGACATGAAACTTGAGTTTCATGGAATCTAAAATAAATGTGGAGATAGACTTCGACCTGCACCCATGAACAACTACGCTCATGTGTTTTAACAGAACAAAGTTTCCAGAACTGTACACGTTCAACCCTCGAGTTCTTGGCCCAGTGTTTCTAGAACTGCATAGACTAGAACATTAAAAGGGTAGACCGCGCCCTGCGAGGTTGGCGCCTACCACACGCAGGATCCTGTGAATAAAGTCTTTTCTCTCTCTCTACACGTTTAGACGCAATGTTGGTGTTCTTTTCGCGTGTTTCTCAAGAAGAAACTTTCCGCTTAAGATATACACTTCCTGTACACAGGATGATGCTGTGCCCCTCACGAACTGGCTGTAGTAATTGCTGGAATAAATCCGGGGGGGGGGGGGCTCTTGAATATTGTAGGTACTACTCTCGAAGTAATTGGAGCCTGCTTGCGTCGCCTTCTCCATCAGTCGCTATCCTCGCTTCGCTTCTGGTAGGGCACCCACATAATGTCCCAAAGAAAGGCACGCATCCGCGCCTGTAAATTGACCTTTTCGAATTGTCCGTGAATGCCTACAGCGGGTATAAGTTCGTGAAGAATCCGTTACGCCACCATTCTTTCATCAGAGAGATAGTAAAGTATCTCCTGCGCTTCCGTGTGGTCCCACGCTCGCCACCTGCATGGCTGTGCATGTTGTAGAGGCTGTTGTTCATAATGTTAATTGCACGTGAGTGGTTTGTCACTGGCGCACCATTAAACCTTCTTACGCAAATCGCATAGTTTCACGCCTTGTGTAGTTCTTGAAATTCTCATTCACGAACAACACTGATTTGTTGCTCACCGCTAACGAGGCCTTCTCCGACACCGACACTAGTGGTATTTACAGGAAACGATCGCTTTGAAGATATCCCATTTAAAATAAAAATTTCTGAAAGAGCAGTTTATTAAACCTAAGAAGTGGCTATCCAGTGAAAGCAAGTGTGCTAATTTTCCATATGACTGTTCAATAACCTGCTTCAAACGGGCTATCCACGGCATACTTTATGAAGATATTTCCCCGACGAAGTTTAATTGAACTATTTCTTATTCTTAGGAGGAAATATATTGTTCCGAGGAAAAGGCATTTAAGAATATTTTCACAATGTAATTACAGCTCTCGAAGGCAGGCATACAATACTGAGCCTAGTCTGCATGAAACATCACTAAACATCGTCTCTGTCTCAATCATGCTCATCTATGACAACTCCTGCCGTCACCCTAAGCGGAAATGGCACTCTCGCAGTGCTCGGTTGGCCCGAGTCATCGTTTAAGCCGAGTGACGTCAACAATATCCGAACACGACCGTGGAGTAGTGGTGTGAGGATAACCTTTATTTGGCCCCCTTTCCCCATTTCGCAGTTGCCCTCTCCTTCTGCTTGGTTTGGTTTGGATGAGAGGGTACAAAGCATACACACCCGCTGTAAGGAAGTCGAACGCAGTCTTGAAGAAGATAAGACCACTCGTCCAAACTCTTCCATTGTTTATGAATTTCTTAACGCAAGCTTTAATCTTCTCGTTCTTGCCTTCCTTAGGCAGAAATATCATACACAAACAATACACAAATATAAAGGCAGTACAGAACCTTACAGGTACTGTATTAGTCAGACGTTAAAAAGACACTTAAAATGAGTATGTCAAAATCAAACTGGCTTCTACAATGGGGGCCGATGCTGTGAAATCATTCAACAAGCACCGAAACTGTTGCAGGACATAACAAAGGCACAACTGTTCACGATAAGGACGCGTTGTCGGCGAGATTGACGTCCGGCTGCTCAACGCTTTCTGCAGCTTCTGGTCGCAGCGGCCCTGGCTTCCGGCAGAGGACACTGCTCGTAAGCTGCCTCTCGCTTTGCTGCGCCAGAAATCGCTGCAACCACAGAACGGAAGAAGAGTTAACGAAGCAAGTTGATTTAACCAGAATAAGGTCCTTCCAGGCTTTCTTCAATTACTTATATTTGACAAGGTAAAGCTAGTGGGCTTTCATTTTTCAAAACTCAGCCACAGATCCACTGAGAACAGACTGCAACAGACTGAGAACACAGAACATACTGCAGCAAACTGCTGTCCTGCAGTGCTACTTAGCTTTAGAATGTGCACCTAACGCATGCAATTTTCGAAGATATACAGATTTCATCTGAATCGCCCAGTGTGTTCTTTGCACATAACGGACATTTATGCAAAATTCTGGGCTTCACGGGTGCGAAAATTGCTTACAAACAAGCTTTCATTTACTTCTTCAAACTGCTCACATTTTGCCACTAATATACGTATCACATTTACGACGTCAGCATTGAAAGTGAATAACTGAAGAGGTGGTGATTCGGGGAATCAATGCAATTATCAGCGCAGTATCAAGAAGATAACACTGAACACGTTTGGCTAAATGTATGGCTGGTGTCCTGGATACTAAAAATATTTAACCCAGCATATTTGACGCCAAAAAAAAAATACCAGGCCTGCATGAAAAGCAATGCACAGTCTCACCGAAAGTTGTCACTGTGCCGAATGAATGCGATAGAAGCATGCATGAAGGTGATATAACCAATAAGAGACTGCAAAAAGTACCCTAAAACTAAAGATCAACGACCCTAATTGTAAAGCTGGTGGGCTTTCAGTTTTCAATACTCAGCCACAGATCCACTGAAAACAGACTGCAACAGACAGTGAACACAGAACATACAGCAGCAAACTCCTGTCCTGCAGTGCTACTTAGCTTTAGAATGTACAGCTAACGCATGCAATTTTCGAAGATATACATATTTCATCTGAATCGCCCAGTGTGTTCCTATGCACATAACGGACATTTATGCAAAATTCTGGGGGTTCACCGGTGCGCAAATTGCTTACAAACAAGCTTTAATTTACTTCTTCAAACTGCTCACATTTTGCCACTATTATACGTACCACATTTACGGCGTCAGCAGTGAAAGTGATTAACTGAAGAGGTGGTGATTTGGGGAATCAATGAAATTATCACCGCAGTATCAAGAAGATAACACTGAACAAGTTTGGCTAAATGTATGGCTGGTGTCCTGTATACTAAAAATATTTAAGCCAGCATATTTGACGCCAAAAAAAATACCGGGCCTGTATGAAAAGCAATGCAGTCTCACAGAAAGTTGTCACGGTGCTGGATGAATGCGATAGAAGCATGCATGAAGGTGATATAACCAATAAGAGACTGCAAAAGGTACCCCAAGACTTAAGATCAATGACGCTAATACAACGTCAGCATTGAAAGTAACTAACTGAACAGGTGGTGATTCGGGGAATCAATGCAATTATCACCACAGTATCAAGAGGATAACACTGAACACGTTTGGCTAAATGTATGGCTGGTGTCCTGGATACTAAAAATATTTAAGCCAGCATTCTCACAAATTGCTTACAAACAAGCTTTCATTTACTTCTTCAAACTGCTCACATTTTGCCACTAATATACGTACTACATTTACGACGTCAGCATTGAAAGTGATGAACTGAAGAGGTGGTGATTCGGAGAATCAATGCAATTATCCCCGCAGTATCAAGAAGATAACACTGAGCACGTTTAGCTAAATGTATGGCTGGTGTCCTGTATACTAAAGATATTTAAGCCAGCATATTTGACGCCAAAAAAATACCAGTCCTGTATGAAAAGCAATGCACAGTCTCACCGAAAGTTGTCACTGTGCTAGATGAATGCGATAGAAGCATGCATGAAGGTGATATAACCAATAAGAGACTGCAAAAGCTACCCTAAGGCTAAATATTAACGACGCTAATACAAGGCCTGCTGGGCTCAGGGCTGTACATTCCACCCGTTGTTTGGGACTGATTGAAAAATCTTTTTTTGGGTGTATCTCAATAAAGCTTTCCCAGCAGACACATACTGAAATGCTTCCGACCCACGAAAAGTACTGTGCAAGCAAGTTGAATTGCCATCATAACAAGATTTTGTCATTAGTATGGGACTTAAACTGTTCAAAGTCGCTTCAAAATTGTTCGATCAAATTACTATTTGCTTCAAACCTCGAACTTATTGTTTATCCATCCCCGTTACAATTCATTCATAATAGTTTTTGGGGTTTCTAAGGTGAGAGAGTTACAAAAAAATCAGCAGATGAAAGTAATCACGATTGAAAACTCTATGCAATCAAATGAGAATGAATATTTCATTATCACTTCAGCACAACTTCTTGCATGCGCAGCTTTTCAGAATGAAACCGTAGCTCAACATAACTTTTCTTCAAATAGGTATGCAACAGCAATTTATTTATTGCATGTTTTCATCACAAGTTATATATTGCAGCGTATTAGTTTTATTGGTAACTCCAACAGTGAAGCTGTTTCCTAAAAAGAGAAGTACATTAAAAACCTAGAGAAGGCAATCCTCCGCTTGAAATTAGCACAAAAAAAACCAAAGCTGCGATAGGCTATTAGAACTGACAGACAATGACGCTTAGAATTGTATAGGGGATAACATAGGAAGTAATTGTAGTGTAATTGCAAAGAAAAAAAGTGCACGAAAACATATCTGACCACCAGTAGGGACCGAACCTTGGACCTTTGAATAACGCGCCCAATGCATTACTAGGCGAAGTACAGGTGTGGCCATATCCCCAACCATTTAATCCGGGAGTGTTAGTCGGCGCCTATAGTAGCTATGAAAGAAAGTGTGGCACATTTTCTGCTTGGTTGCGTCACGAAGCCTGTGATACTTTTACGAGCTCCTAGCTGACGAATAATAGAAAAGGGATTTTAAGAGCTTTGTTTTCTTCGCTATAGGCGCAGCATTAATTACTCATGAGCGTATGATTAAAAATAACAGGCAAGAAAGCCAACTTATTCTTTCATCAAATTTACTTTCATCAATTACAACATGATTATGAGGGGAGACAACCCGTGCACTTTCCTAGGTTTTTTATTGTTTGTTACAAATATTTGCATGTCTAGAGAACACCGCGGCCCTCAAATTTTTACGATGCTATCGCAGCCGAAATCGAAATATCTCTTCAAAAAGGAAGTGTGGCTGGTGGTGGTGGTGGTCAAAACATTTAATAACCATTAAATGGTTACAGAGAGGTGATTGGGTTGGGGCCTTATTGGCCTCCTACACTCACAGCACTAGGTGGAACCCCTATTCAGGGGCTCCATTGGCAAGCAACGCCGCCCGCGCCCGTTGAACCAGAGCTTCTTGGGCCTTCAGGTCTTGACAGCCGAGCAGGGCCGCCTCCCAGTCCTCTCTCGTGGGATTAGGGTTGGGGGGGATAGATGGATTAGGCTGGCACGCCCAGACCATGTGGAAGGTGTCAGCCACCTCACTACAGAACTGGCACGTGCCATCAAAGGATGAATTGAAATGTTTTAGCACCGCCGGGCACAGTACAGTATTGGTAAACAGTTTTAAAAGGAGGCGCTCGTCAGCGCGATGCAGTTCCTTACAAGGGTCTGAATAGCTCCGGTGCTTCTCCTTCTAGTAATTGGTAATATCTTGGTAATATCTTTGAATGAAAGGGCCTAATTGTCTGATTGCGAGTAGGCTTCCAAAGACAGGGAGATAGCCCGGGAAGAGAGTGCGCGGGCGGCCTTATCGGCCTGTTCGTTACCCCTGAGTCCTTGGTGACCGGGTGCCCAAACCAGATTTCGCGGAGTTGGATTAACGTATCGGCAGCTAGGTTCCAGTATGCGCTGAGCAAGCAGTGAAGCCCACCCTGGCTGATAGTTCCGACAGGTCCCTCGTGCGTCGGTGATGATATGTTTAGAAGAGGGATAGGTGAGAGCCAGAGCGATGGCAATCTCCTCCGCATGTGTTGCGCTGTAGGCTTTGAAAGTGAGCCCGTTTACGGTGTTTGCGTTGTGTATGTCTGCGGCAGTATACCACCCCCCATGGTGCGGGCCGGCAACGTCCACGTAGCACACGTGTTCCTCTTGACCAAAGTGTCGCTGCAACGCTTCCGCGCGCGCCTGGCGGCGACCACTGTGGTTTTCTTTGGACATGTTGCGGGGAAGGGGTCGGACCCGGAGGGCGCATCTCCAAGGTTCTGGCACTCTCACCCTTTCCTCAATATAGTAATCGTGTTTGATGTGTATTCGGTCCAAGAGGCGGCGACCGGAATGGGTCTGTGCAAGGCGCGTGTATTGGTTAACGAGGTGGGCTTCTCGAAGTTCCCGGTAGGTATTCACCACGCCTAGGGCCAGAAGTCTCTCGTTGGACGTGGTGATAGGGAGGTCAAGAGCCCGCTTGATAACTTTACGGTGGATGACCTCGAGTTGATCATCCTCGTGTTTGCGTAGGTGCAAGTAGAGAGTCGAGTAGAGTATTTTACTCGTTACGAAAGCATGGGCAAGCCGCATTGCATCCCTGTTTCGTAATCCGCCCCGCTTGTTGGAGACCCGGCGGACCATACGGCCCACCTGGTCTCCCACCGTGCGAAGTTTGGCTATTGTGGTGTCGGCCTTGCGTTGGTAGTGTATGAAGAGGCCAAGGACGCGGATCTCCTTGGCCTCACAGATCGGTCCTGAGGGAAGACTGATATGGAGCTGAGTTTTCTCCTGAGGGGAGGGACGTACGTGCACAAATTCTGACTTAGCCGGGGCACACTGGAGTCCGCAGTAGGTTGCGTAGTCGTCGACTACAGTCGCTGCTGCTTGCAGGCATGACTCCATGTGACCCAGATTACCTTGCGTGGCCCAGATCGTGATATCATCTGCATAAAGAGTGTGATGTATCCCTGGTAGAGAAGCCAATTTGGGGGGAAGATGAATCATGGCTATATTAAATAGGAGGGGAGAGAGGACCGCGCCTTGAGGAGTTCCCCTCGAGCCGATGACGTAAGGCCCATGTTCCTCATCTTGTATGCGTATGTAGGCTTGATGGTCTGTAAGAAACTGTCTAACATAATTGAATGTTTTATAGCCACAGTTGGTCTGACTGAGGTGGTCAAGGATTACCTCATGCTTCACGCTGTCGAATGCCCCTTTAAGATCCAAGGCCAGGACTACCTTGTCATTGGGGGGGCATTCAACAGGATCTAATATGTCATGGTGGAGCTGTAGAAGTATATCCTGGGCTGACTTCTGAGGGCGGAATCCAAATATGATGCTCGCAAAAGTGTGCTGTGTTTCTAGAAACTCGGTGAGTCTGTCGCGCACCATCGTTTCTCAACAGGATCTAATATGTCATGGTGGAGCTGTAGAAGTATATCCTGGGATGACTTCTGAGGGCGGAATCCAAACATGGTGTCCGCAAAAGTGTGCTGTGTTTCTAGAAACTCGGAGAGTCTGTCGCGCACCATCGTTTCCATCAGCTTGCCGACACAAGACGTGAGGGAGATGGGGCGAAGGTTCTCCACGTCAATAGGTTTACCTGCCTTTGGGATGAAGGTCACGAGAGCTGATTTCCATTCAAAAGGGAGAGGAGTTTCTCCGTCCCCAGGAGCGTGGCGTAGGCTGCGTCGGGAAGATTGGCCAACAGTTTGACCGTAACCTGGTCACGCCCTGGTGCAGTGCCGCGCTTCATCTTGCGTAAGGCCACCTGGAGGTCGTCGAGCTAAAACGGGGTGTCCAAATGCGTGTTCTTTTTGCCTGCGTAGGAGTATGCGGCCGTCTGGGGGTCCTTGGTGGTGCACAGGTATCGGTCCCTGAGCTTGTTTTCCAGCTTTGTTGTCGTTCCTGTAAAGTTGTGCATGACCTTATGTGAGTGACGTTGAGTTTCCGTGCGTGTTTGTGTTGGATCGATCAGAGCGCAAAACAGGCGCCACGTGTTGCGACCAGACATCTGGCGTGCAGCCGTGTTGCACCTGTCCACCCAGTTAGTGTCGGCTAGCTGAGCAGCTGAGCAGTTATAGGATGCGTTTCTTGAGGCGTCTGTTAAGTTTCTGTTTTTTCCACCGTTTGGTGAG
Organism: Rhipicephalus annulatus; assembly: GCA_013436015.1. Classification (NCBI taxonomy): domain Eukaryota; kingdom Metazoa; phylum Arthropoda; class Arachnida; order Ixodida; family Ixodidae; genus Rhipicephalus; species Rhipicephalus annulatus. The sequence goes on along the minus strand of WOVY01013145.1, from coordinate 206,707 downwards.
GCTGCGGCGGGCCTGCCAAAGGTGGAGGAGGTGGTTGTCCACGTCCGTCTGAGTTTCCGTGAGCTGTATCAGCCGTTCGTGTTGTTTCAGTGTAGACGTCAGTGATTTAGACCAGGTGTCGTATCCCGACTGGAGAGGGTCTACAATAGGTAGAGTGGTGTGGAAAGTTGTGAAGTCTGGGATATGAGTTTGTGTAAGTGGGCGTTTTAAGGGACGCATGTACACGGTTGTGTTTAATACACAATGATCACTACCGAGAGTGTCCTGTGTGTTCAGCCAGTCGGCATGGCGTATGTTGCGTGTAATTGTGAGGTCCGGGCAAGTATCTCGTTGAACAGAGTTGCCTACACGTGTTGGGCTGGTGGGATCAGTGTGGAGGGTGAGTCCAAGTGTAGAAAGAAGTTCCGCAAGCTTCCTTCTACGCGTGTCCTCTCGTGGGTAACCCCATAACCTGCTTGGGGCATTGAAATCGCCGACGATCAGGAGGGGGTCTCTTCCTGCCACCTGTATAGCTTGTGTGAAAGTTGCGCTGAACGTGACGTTCTTAAGCTTTGGGGACAGTAAATGTTTAAAATATGAACAGGTGGGTCAGATCGCCTTATAGGCAGCACCGACACCATCGTGTATGGGAAAGGCGGTGTTGTGGGGAGTGTGACTTCCTGGGCGGTATATTGCTTGTGACCAAGTATACATGTCTCCGGGTTGTGTTGAAATGTAGAGTAATTTGTGAGTTTGACGTCCGTGCCGGGTTCCTGAAGGGCAACCAGGGCAACGAGGAACTCAAAGGTCTCAAGATAGAGGCGGAAATGAGCCCGATTCTTGTGGTTCTTGAGACCTCTGCAGTTCCACTGTGTTAGTAACAACGGCTGAGTTGCTCCTGCTCGCAACCTAGGGTTGAAGGCCATGTTCGGAGATGGATCGTGGGGTTGTGTTGTTAAGATTACTCAGTTCACTAGCACCCTGTGCTGTCGTGCTGGAGTCTTCAGAAAAGTCCGACTCATCTGGAGTCACTCTGTTAAATTCTGAGGGGCGATTAACGTCCCTAGGAGGCCCTACGCGCGTAAGGACGCGTGGATTGTCTTGTATCCACTTTTGGATAATGTGAGTTACTGTTTGTGTCACCTGTGCGATGACAGTCTCTATATGACGCGCGATGGTGTCGTGGATAGTTTTGGGGAGGTCGGCCAATTGTATTTTTATTGCATTCACCTGGGTCTCCAGGGCCGCGACGCGGCTCTCTACAGTAGTAGGAATCTCCCTGACTGTTATATTTTCCTCTTCGTCGCTCGACGAGGGCTGAGTAGTGAGATTGGTTCTGAGCGAGTCAAGTTCGCTGGCTAGTTTTTCATTCTGAGATCGCAAAAGGGCGAGCTCATGCCTGAATTTTTGTGTTCCGGTAGTGCTTGTGGCAGAAGAAGGTGGAGAGGAGAGAGAGGAGAAGAGGAGGCGACCTCCACCCAACTGCCTACCTTGGGTTGGTTGCGTGCAGCGTTGCCAGCTGGAGCGCCGAAAGCTGGAGGTTCCGCCGCGCCAGGTGGTAGCGTTGCCGTTGCTGCTTTGCCAGGAATTGGGGCTTTGCCAGTTGACCGGCGGTTTAGTTTTGTTGGGGTCCTCGATGTCCTGGACCCTGGTTGCTAAAGCCTGATGAATTTTTCAGTGCATTCGCGGGAGCTGGTGAGGTGCGGACCTCCGCAAACTATGCACGTTGGGTTGCATTCGTGGGGGGCCATCCCCTCAGGACCAGCGCCCACGTTTTGACCACAAAGGCTGTATCTTTTGGTGACCAGGTTGAGACAGATATCTGCCCGGTGCCCCAGTGCACCACAGCGGTAGCACGCTGGCACTGTCTTCTTGTACTCCCTGACGGGAGTCAGTTCTGCGTTATAGTGGACGAAACGCGGAACGTTCCTTCCCGCGAAAGTCAACGCAGCTACGTTGGAGTTCACCAGCTTGCGCGCATAGACTAGTTCACCGCCACGCCACTGCACACTATGTTTCAGGGACGCACTGGTTTCAAGGTTGTGCACAGAAATCACGCCGCGACACACATCACCGGTGAGCTTGAGGTGATGGCGAAGCAGCAGTGGTCCTTTGCTGGTGTTGATTTGAAAGTCCGACAGCAGTTTCTGAACCACCTCGTTATTCTGCGTGCCACAGATGATGATGTTTTGCTCCCAATTGGAAGAAATGGTTATGTCATGCATGTGCTGCCTTCCGATGAGTTGGGAAATGGCAGCGCCGAGCTCACCTTGTTGAAACGCTGCCTTGAGGGCTACTGCGATGCGTGGCTTGAGCACGATCGCGTAGTCACCAGGATTCATCCTGACCGTTGGTTTTGGCGTCCACTTGGAGACTGGTGAAGTCTTTTGGGGAGCTTTAGGAGATGGAGCGCGAGCGTCTCCAGTGGTTGGATTGTTGAGAGGAGTTTTCAGTGCAGACGCTCCTTCTGCGTTTCTTCAGCGGCGACGCCGACCTTCAACGAGTTGAAAAATGTCAGCTTGCTCCGCCGAAATGGTGGATGGGCCGTCGTCTGATAGATTTGTCGGGATATATGACCACGACAGATTCGTAGGGTCGTGGCCACGTTGTCAGGCAGCGCCATGTTGAGGAGTTGACCGAGCGGCGTCTCCGCATCCAGCAGCGGCGGAGCCGCAGCCGTGAGGCTTAGCTCGTTCGCTACGTTGTGATACAAAGTTGCTCGAAGTGGTCGAAAATTGGGCGTACCTGGGTAAGATCGGTGTCTCCAGAATCTTTCTGACTATGCAGATGCAGTCGCACAATTTTTAGAACAGCCACATTGAAAAGAGCACGGTTCCAGCCGAAAATCGACGGAGCCGATGAGCGTCGCGTCCGATCACTTCGCGAAGCACCCGCGTCTCAGTGTTGCTGAAGTATACAGCGCCACATAGAGATGCACTTTTCTATGAATACAACACACGCTGTAAACCGAAGCATCTTAAACACAACCGCTGTTTTTTGAACAATTTGTTTCAGGCTTATGTTCGGCAATGCTACCAAACCCCAGTAAATGGAAACATTTTCCTGATTCCTTCATGTCATTCAGTCTACTGTATACCAATATTCTCGCTTCAAAATATGTAGTTGACTGTAAAGCAGCACACCTTTGCTTTAATAAAAAACATCTGTGAGCGTATCTAAAAGACGCGGCGATGGGAATGATCCACTGAAGTAAAACGTGCCATAGGAGGCCAATGCATGCAGGCTTCAAGGCCCGCGCACTTACAGCAAAGCTGCTCATATTCGTAACTTGACAGACAGGCGCGCCTGTGCTGGCGGATGGTCCAGCCTCCTCAGCTTTTGTGGTGGTGCTGGTGGATGGTCCAGCCCCGTCGGCTTCTTTGGTGGTAAGCAGCTGGCGTTTGTTGGCCATTTTCTTCTGCTGCAATCACAAACACGAACAGAAAACATTGCTTCCCACCCACAAGACTGCTGGAAGTGCCGTAGAAACAGAACAGTAATGAGAACTTAGATTATGCCAAGAAAAGTACACCTTCTTGTGTCTAACAAAAAACGAGCTCCTGCACTGACACTTTCCGTCATACACAGAGATAAAACATTGCTCGTAGGCCAGTACGACTTCCATGATTCATTTGGCTGCCAATAATGTAGCTGCTGTTACCAGCAGAGCTACGTGCTCAAAACATGAAGTGCAGGCTTAAAGCGAACGCTAAGGGATGTCACGCAGCAAGCATACGAATGTGATCGACAAATAAGGTTTTCGTCAATGTTACAAATAGACCACATTTTTAGACTCATATTGCCACAGAGATTGCTCCTACTAATTATTTTACAAAGAGGACCAACGGGACGCTATGTGGCGTCTACAGTGCCTCGCAACTAACGAGATGCTATGTGAGCGTCTACAAAGCCTCGCAACCAACGAGACGCTATGTGGGCGTCTACTGTGCCTCGCACCTGCTCACGCATCTTGGGCAGAGCAGCGCATGCCTCCGGTGCACGAGCACGAGCCGGGAAGACTGACGGAGGAGTTGTTCAGGAAGGGACACGTAGGCGGAACACTTTTAGCAGACTCTTCTTTGTGACATAGCTACTTTTCTGGGCACAGTTCGCCCTCAAAAAATCATTGTGTGTGTTCCCCCTGTTGTATTAGGTGACATTCTGGTGAAGGTGCGGAGTATGATTAAAAGTCACCTTGGCGCAAGAGAAAGAAGCCCTGACCCCCAGCGATTGGAGCCTGGAGAACTGACTTCAGTACACCAGCGTTCAAGTCGGCGCCTCCAAGGTGAGTCACCTGAATTCGGATCACTCCTCACTACTCCAGCAACACGGGCAGCGGTAACCGCCAATCTAAGAGAAATGGCCAACCCAGCATCAACATCTGAACTCATAGTGTCTCCCCCGTGCTTACCTGAACCCTTCCACGGAGACGCGCATGAAGATGTGGAAGACTGGCTGGAATATTTTGAGCGGGTCGCAACGACCAATGCCTGGGATGGGGCGAGGAAATTGGGCCGCGTGTACTTTGCGTTGGAGGATGGAGCGAGAATATGGTTTGAGAAACACGAAGGGGCAATAGCACCGTGAGAAGACTTTCGGCAGCAGCTGCTTGCTGCGTATGCCAGCACGGATCGCCGGGAAAGGGCAGAAAATGCCCTTCAATCAAGAAACCAACGCACGAACGAGAGTGTCAGCATGTATATCGAGAACATGCCCGCCTCTTCAAACGAGCCGATCCGAACATGACCGAAGAAAAGAAAGTGGGCCATTTGATGCGTGGAGTCAAACAGGACTTATTTACAGGCCTGTTTTGCAATCCTCCTCGCAACCTTGCTGAGTTCCGCACAGAAGCCACGACCATAAAAAGAGCACTGCAGCAGCGTGCCCGCCACTACAATCGGGATGCCGGTTTTGAGCCCACGAGCGTCTTTTTGGCGAAGCGAGACAGCAGCAACGAGACGCTGAGGGAGCTGGTGCGTTCCATCGTCAAAAAGGAGCTTCGTAACATTCTCCAACCGCAAGTCATGCTGACAGTTCCATCCCTCACATCCGTCATTCGTGATGAAGTTCGGCACGCCATTCTTCAGCCGGAACCAGAAGTGCAACCTCATCGACTTCAACAACCACTCCAGGAACGCCATGTATCAACGTACGCAGACGCTTTACGCCAACCTGCCGTCCAAAATGCCTCGTTCGCGACTCCCGGTGCTCGCCAGTCAGCTTCGACCAGCCCACCTTTTCTTGGAGAGCAGAGACCACGGAAAAGCGATGTGTGGCGCACACCTGAAAGGACACCGCTCTGTTTTCACTGCGGAGAAGCTGGACATCTTTACCGACACTGTCCATACCGAAGGGTTCGTCTGCGTGGGTTTTCTGTGTATGCTCCATGCCCGCGTAATGGTGAAAGGCCTATAGAATAGAGGAGTACCTTTCAAGGCACGGATCTCCAGCCGCTAGCTACCAGCACCAGCCAAGGTCACCAGCACCAAATCGTTATCGATCGCCAAGTCCGCGACGTTCAAGTTCACCACCAAATTCACAAAACCATCGGTCAACGAGCCCGCGTCGGGAAAACTGAAGCCAGCGACCTGGGGAGGCAAGGCCGCTGATGTCCGACAGAGCAAAGATCCTCTGTCAAGGCCCCAGCGAAGCAGCAACGAGCAGAAAATGACGGCGAATATAAGTAAAGAAAAAATTTCTTCAGGCTTGCGTATTACTATGATCGGGCGGGAAGTTAACGTATTGGTTGGTACTGGTGCCGATTATTCAGTCGTAAGCTATGAAATCGCAAAAGATTTGAAGAACGTTTTGACGCCTTGGAGTGGACCAAAAATACGCACGGCTGGGGGCCATCTGATAACACCTCTGGGAAGAGGCACCGCCAGGATCGGCATTCAGGATGCCACCTATATCGCTGATTTCCTAGTTCTGCCAGAATGCTCGAGAGACGTAATAATCGGACTGGATTTCCTGCTAGATAACTGCGCCATAATAAACATGCAGAATTCTAGTATTTCTTTTTCGACAAAGCTGGCCATAGACGAGGAGACGGGAAGTTCTGCGTTGCGTGACATCGACGGCTACGTAACCGTGCCACCACGATGCAGCGTCCTGGTTGGCGTAGGGAATGACGCATTCGTCGACTCTGAAGGAATAGCGGATGGCAATGTAGAGCTGCTGCTAAAGAAAGGTATTTGCATAGCTCGAGGCTATATTCGCTTACGTGGTGGGCTTTCCAACGTACTGCTCAGTAATTTCGGAAATGAAATTCAGCATGTCACAAAAGACACTGCCATGGCTTTTCTACACAGCTTTACTGAAGTTACCGACTTATGTGCCATTGAGTCAGAGCCGCCTACTTCGGAAACTACGCATGACCTCGGAACATCTGTTTCAATCAGCCGAAGTCTATCGCCAGCCGAGAGGAAAATCCTGGAAGACCTGAATTCGCAGAATGTTTTTCCACTTCATCAAAAGTACGTTGCACGCAGATCGTGAAGCACAAGATTATAACAGAGGAAACAACCAGGCCTGTGTATCAACACCCTTACAGAGTTTCGCCGAAAGAACGAGAGGTTATAAAGAGCCGGATGCAGGAGATGTTGCAGGATGATGTCATTCAGCCATCTAGCAGTCCGTGGGCATCGCCGGTAGTTCTAGTGAGAAAAAAAGACAATACGTTGAGATTCTGTGTAGACTACCGGAATCTAAACAGCGTAACCAAGCGGGATGTATACCCCTTACCGCGTATTGATGACACATTGGTTCGGCTACGGCACGCCAGATATTTCGCTTCGCTCGACTTAAAAGGCGGATATTGGCAAGTTGATGTGGATGAAAGAGACCGTGAAAAGACCGCTTTCGTAACCCCGGATGGCTTGTACGAGTTTAAAGCATTACCTATCGGCTTCTGTTGTGCACCAGCGACATTCCAGCGCATGATGGACAGTGCCCTCACGGGGCTGAAGTGGCAGTCATGCCTAGTCTACTTGGACGATGTTGTGGTATTTTCTGCGACGTTTGACCAACACGTAGAGAGACTGCGGTCAGTGCTTCAGGCTATCTAGTCGGCCGGCTTGACAATCAAACCAGAAAAGTGCCAGTTCGGCTCCGACAAGCTTCGTTTTCTGGGACACGTACTCAGCGCGGAAGGTGTTGGCCCTGATCCTGACAAGACTGCGGTGGTCGCAGGATTCCGAAAGCCCAGGGCCAAGAAAGAGGTGCGTCGGTTTTTGGGCTTATGCGCTTACTACAGACGATTTGTAGAAAATTTCTCGAAAATCGCCGAACCTCTAAACTAACTCACAAAAGACGAAGAATCATTCACTTGGGGTGCAGAACAAGAAACGGCTTTCAACAAATTAAAGCAAATTTTGCAAAGCCCGCCGATCTTTACCCACTTCGACGAGACCGCTGACACGGAACTCCATACAGACGCAAGCAATATTGGTCTCGGCGCAGTACTCGTACAATGGCAAAATGGAGAAGAAAAATTGATAGTTTATGCCAGCCTAACCCTCTCAAAAGCCGATAAAAACTATTCCGCGACAGAAGAAGAGTGGCAGTGGTATGGGCTATCAGCACGTTCAGACCATACCTCAACGGAAGGACGTTCCGTGCCGTCAGCGACCACCACTCACTTTGCTGGCTGGCGAACTTAAAAGACCTGTCGGGACGTCTTGCCAGATGAAGCCTCCGACGGCAAGAATACGACATTACTGTTGTATACCGGTCTGGGCGAAAATACAATGATGCCGATTCCTCATCCCGCTCGCCACTTGACTCTACTTCTTCAGAAGAAGATGACTCGACACTTCTCTGTGTGATGGAAGCCTCAGATATTGCGGAGCATCGACGAGCTGACGCATAACTGAAATGCTCCCATTGATCGAACACCTCGAAGGGCGTGCCGGCCAGGTCGCACGTGTATTTAAGAGAACATTTCCTTCATTCTGTCTCCGTGAAAACGTGCTATACAAAAGGAACTTCGGGCATAACAAAGAGAAGTTCTTACTCGTAGTTCCATTAGCAATGAGACCAGAAGTCCTAGAAGCTTGTCATGATGAACCATCGTCTGGTCACTTGGGCGTCAGCCGGACATTTGCCAGAATTCATCAGAAGTATTACTGGCCCAAGCTGCTGGCATCCGTGCAGCAATGTGTGAAGACATGTCGCGAATGTCCAAGGCGCAAAAGACCACCACTGAAAATGGCCGGCCTGCTCCAGCCCATAAAATCGCCTGCTACACCATTTGAACAAGTTGGAATGGATCTTCTTGGACCCTTCTCAATGTCATCATCGAGCAAGAGGTGGATCGTAGTCGCCACCGACTACTTAACGCGGTACGCTGAAACCAGCTGTCTTGAGCGAGGAACGGCAGCTGAAGTAGCCAAGTTTTTCGTGCCCAGCATAGTTCTTCGACATGGCGCCGCAAAGGTAGTAATCACCGACCAAGGACCAGCCTTCACGTCAGAGTTGATGCAATGTTTGATGATAATGACGAACACCAGCCTTAGGAAAAGCACTGCGTACCATCCCCAAACGAATGGGTTAACAGAACGCCTAAATCGCACTATCGCCGACATGCTGTCGATTTACGTGGACTTGGAGCATAAAACGTGGGATGAAATTCTGCCTTACGCAACGTTCGCCTATAATACGGCCCTCCAAGAGACCACCCACGTCACCCCATTGCAGCTTGTCTATGGTCGCATAGTCAATTCAACTCTCGACGCCATGCTCCCAGTCGACAATGACCACTACGAGCCATCTGACATTGACCAATATCTGCAGAAAGCTGAAGAAGCACGCCAGTTGGCAAGGCACCGAATACGTCAATAACAGTTCAAGGATGCGGACTACTACAACCTGCGCCACAGGGGAGTCAAGTACCAGCCAGGTGATCAAGTATGGATCTGGACACCAATACGACGCCGCGGCCGGTCAGAAAAGCTCCTTCGACGGTACTTTGGTCCATACAAGGTCCTTCGCCGGCTAAGTGACCTAACTTATGAAGTAATCCTTGACGGACAAGAGCACTCGAAACGGCAAAACCATGCGGAGGTCGTCCACGTTCTCAGCATGAAGCCATTCCACGAAAGAGAATGAAACATCTATCCCCTCAACTATTAACCTTGCGGATTCACGCATCGAGACGATGCGCATTTCGGAGGGGGAGTAACGCCACAGAGATTGCTCCTACTAATTATTTTACAAAGAGGACCAACGGGACGCTATGTGAGCGCCTACAGTGCCTCGCAACTAACAAGACGCTATGTGAGCGTCTACAGTGCCTCGCAACCAATGAGACGCTATGTGGGCGTCTGCAGTGTCTCGCAACCAACGAGACGCTATGTGGGCGTCTACTGTGCCTCGCGCCTGCTCACGCATCTTGGTCAGAGCAGTGCATGCCTCCGGTGTACGAGCACGAGCCGGGAAGACTGACGGAGGAGTTGTTCAGGAAGGGACACGAAGACGGAACGCTTTTAGCAGACTCTTCTTTGTGACATAGCTACTTTTTTCGGCACAAGTTTGCCCTCAAAAATCATTGTGTGTGTTCCCCCTCTTGTATTACGTGAGAATATTATTGTACGTCAATATAAAAAAGATATTTTGCTCTAATTTTTGACATAATGCTTATCTTTTTTCCTGCTTCTTTGTAGACTGCGCTGAAATTTCAGTATCCTAATGTCGTATAACTCCGCTGCCAATTCATTGAAGAAGTGTTTCGTCACTGACTTCATCACTCGGGAAGCATTGGCCACTAGTGTTTCTTGAAATTGGGGCACGAGCGGTAGTTTCTAAGCGTGAGGTCTGAAGTGTACAGTGCGCGGGGCATGACAGTTTCTTGGGAGGTGTTCGGTTTGACGGGAAACGTGAAGTTGGTCGGGCGTTGTCGTAAAACAGCGTTCCTCGTTGTCGGTTCTGAACAAGTCGCCTTAGCTTTCTTGAAGGTGCACAATATCAGTTTAATTTCACTGTTTCAGATTTTATGAAAACTTTCAGCGATCTCCCTTTACGACCACAAAAACGCACTGGTCCACTTGCCCCAAAACACGTCTGCGAAATTATGATGAATATCCTTTCTGCAGACAGAGTTCGTTTAAACTTTGTGACTGTTGATCCTGAGTGACACCATTGCTTGAATTTTCGTTTTCTTGTGGGAGAGAAATAAAACACCCAGGTTTTGCTCATTTAAAAATGAAGTCTATTAATATGAAGTGTGTGTGTGTGTGTGTGTGTGTGTGTGCGTGTGCGTGTGCGTGTGTGTGTGTGTGTGTGTGTGTGTGTGTTGTGTGTGTGTGTGTGTGTGTGTGTGTGTGTTCAATAAACTGTGAGCACAGGAAAGCGCTTCTCCTAGTTTTCTGCTGTGAACACATGCGGTACCAAAGGATAACAACCGCAGCGCTACCCCAATTTTCTGTCCTAGCTGTTTTCACCAGTCGGTGAGTACTCCGAGGAATCGTCATGCTCACTAACGGCCATACTGCTGTTCTGAAGCACTTCGCGATGGACCGTGTGGACAATATTGCCGCCGCTTGAAACAAAGAACGAAGACGATGTGCGTGCCAACAGCCTCGTGAAAGGGGGGACTGAAGAAGACGACGTGCTTTTGTTTTGCTCACCTGCTCTTGGCTCCTGCATAAAAACACACGCCGTCGGTTCTCGGACTCAATGTCTCGGTTGCACTGCTTACGTTAAACCGCGACACTGGTAGAGGCGCAGGGTAGCAAGACTGCGGATGCTCAACACCCCATTTGGGAGCCGTTCATCAATCCCGACACGCAGCCACCTGTTACGACACCAGTGCACCGCTTCAGTGGGCGGTTGCTACGCCTATCTCCTGAGCTGACCTCCTTGGACGAACATTCTACCAGGCATTACGTACCTCTACCAATGGCCTCCGCTAGCAAGCCACAGTTTATTCAAAGAATACAAGGCAGCCCACGTAACACTTCTTCAGCCGCTTGTGCCTGATCACTTCAGTGGTGCCCCACATGAAGATGTTGAAGATTGGCTTGAGCATTACGAACGCGTTGCCGACATCAACCAGTGGAATGCTCAACAGAAGCTCGCCCGCAAGTACTTCAATCTCGATGACGGTGCTCACACGTGACTTGAGAATAGAGAAGGCTGTATATCCACATGGGATGAGTTTTGTCAGCAGCTGATTGACACCTTTGCTAGCGTCGACCGTCGAGAGTGGGCTCAGCAGTTGCTCGAGTTAAAGCTTCAAAAACCTAACGAAACTGTGGCAATGTTTGCTGAAGACGTGACGCGCCTCTGTCGTCGGGCTGATCCCAATATGTCCGAAGAAAAGTTGCGCTACCTTAGGCGCGGCGTGAAAGAACAACTGTTCGCTGGACTTGTGCACAATGCCCCAACTACCGTGGCCGATTTTATAAGAGAAGCCACTGCCATTGAGCGTGATCTGCACCAAATATCGAGGAATTGTGATCGCTCGTCTACTACCACTCCAATCAACGCCGCTTCAGTGACTCTGGACAATCAGGGCTCCCTACGTGACCTGATCAGAGATATTGTCCGAGAAGAAATTCAGTAGCTTTGGACTCCTCGAGTGGATACACCAGTGGCAGCCGTCCGCAGTCGTTCGTGACGAACTTAGGCACGCTTCTTCAGCAGCTGATCTCAGTCGCGATCAGCGTCAACTGAGTTATGCTGACGCTGTCCGCCGTCCACCACCCATCCCGCCTAATACATCATACTACCAGCCACCTACAGCCGCACCTTCGTCGCAACCATTTCAGAAGGCTTTCAGACGTTGGCCAATGTCTCTGATGTACTTATGCCACCAGCCACCACTTGCCGCGCCTTACTCACCACCACGAGAGGACATAGGACGCCCACATTTTCGCAGAACGGATGCTTGGCGCACCGTCGATTGGCACCCTCTCTGGTTCAATTGTGGTGGTGCCGGCCATATAGCTCGCCATTGTTGGTACCGCGACACATCGCTTCGCCCGTCTTGGTCAGGGTACGACGGTTGCCGTGCCAACGACGACTACATTGTTCGCCGACTACGACCCTGATTTTCGAGGACCTTCAACAACGTGGTCTCTCTATCACGAGTCGCTTCCTAATCTTCAGCCCAATTCCGTCCACAGGTCACGCTCTCCATCCCCTGCTCAGACATCGTCACCGAATCGACGTAGTTTTGCTGACCTCTGGAGAAAAAGGTCCCCCAGCCCTTACCGGGGAAACTAAAGGCAGCGACCTCTCAGGGTAAGGTCGCAGCACAACCACAAGACGATAAAAAGTCCCCAGTACTGCCGCTACAGAATGACTCGACGCTGATGAATATTAACAGCGACGAAATGGTTAGCGCCGACGTCAATGTAATTATTGATGGAGAGCAAGTGACGGCCTTAGTCGATACGGTTGAAGATTTAAGTCGCAAGCTGGCTGATCATCTTAGAAATGTAAAAACGCCATGGACAGGACCACATATAAGAACAGCGGGTGGTCAATTGTTGCTCCCTACTGAAAGATGCACAGCAAGAATCAGCATAGGAGATTCTTCTTTCGTTGCGACTTTCATTGTTCTCCCAGAGTGCTGCAAAAATTTTATTATAGGAATGGACTTTCTCAGGGAGCATCGCGCAATAATCAACATCCCGGACCGCGTGGTTTCATTTTACGAGAGTGCTCGTCTGACTGCTCCTACATCACCAGAGCACAAATCCTTTCGTCTCAAAGACCACAATATAGTCGTGCCATCTCGATCATGTATCCTCGTTTCAGTAATATGTGACGTACCGTTCGACGGTGAAGGAGTCGCTGACCAACTAACCTCGCTGCTTTTCACACACGGGATTTCCGTAGCACAAGAAATAGTCAATGTCACCGATGGCCGAACGAACTTGCTGTTGACCAATTTCACCTCCGAACAACGGCACCTTCCAAAAGGCATGACATTGCCACATTTTTACGATATCGCAGATGCTTGTGACTGCTTTTCAGCACTCGAAGCAACACCTGCACAAGACCCACGTGACCTAGCACCTAACCTTGACGTCAGCCCTACTTTAACTCAACAACAGCGGGAACGCCTGTTTGTGCTGCTAGACAAGTTCCACGACTGTTTTGCGTCAACCACGAAAGTTGGCCGGACGTCCTTGACCAAGCACCGAATGATCACAGAGGACACGGCTAGACCAATCCATCAAAATCCGTACTCTGTGGCTTCAAAAGAACGAGAAGCTATAGAACAGCAAGTAACAAAAATACTTGAAGATGACGTCATTCAACCGTCGAAAAGCCCCTGGGCATCACTTGTTGTTCTTGTGAAAAAGAAGGACGGCAGCCTGCGTTTCGGCGTGGACTATCAAAAGCTGAATCGGGTTACAAAAAAGGACGTGTACCCGCTTCCCCGCATAGATGATTCGATTGACAGGCTTCGAAACGCACGTTACTTCTCTTCCATGGACTTAAAGAACGGATATTGGCGTGGGTCACACGAAGAGGTGGAAGAGTCTCGCTTCTTGCGGTGGGGCAGCGGCGGAGGCGGTAAGAGAAGTGGCAGATTGGATGGCGGGGGTGGCGGAGGCGGAGGTGGCGGAGGCGGGTGTGACGGTGGTGCGGACGGTGTCGTTGCAGGAGACAAGGGTGCGCCAATCAGGACCGGTGCAAACACACACGAGTCACTGTGCTGGACGTAGGGTGGCGTCAGCGGAGTGGAGGCCTGGCGTCCTCCCCTTTCGAGGCTGGAGGTGCGCCGCCCCAGTTAAGCAGCACCTGGTGACTTCCGGCCGATCGCGTCAGCCGCTGCTGCTGAAAAACATTTATTTATAGATGTTATTTACAGGGAGGGTAGGAACGGTCCTTAAGGGGCCGCCCCGTACAAACACTAGGTGGGCTCCCTCTTACGGGAGCCCATTGGCGTTGGCCGCGGCCCGGGCACGCTCGACCAGGGCCCGTCGGGCCGTCAGGTCAGAGCAGCCGAGCAGGGCTGCCTCCCAGTCCTCCCGCGAAGGGTTGGGTAGTGGGGTAAGGTTTGGGGTTTTTTGGCATGCCCACACCATGTGGAAAATGTCAGAGGAACTTTCCTCACAATGCGGGCACTTCCCCGTGCAAGCGGGGTCAAAGTGTTTTATGATCGCCGGGCACAATAGAGTTTTAGTATAAAGGCGAAGGAGAATTCGCTCCTCCGCCTTCGTGAGGCCCTTACAGGGTTTAGGATAGACGTTATGGCCGGATTGATAAAATTGTGTGATCTCCTTAAAGGTGCAGGCAGGATTGGGTTCGAGTTCCGGATCGGTAGGGGACGAGGATGGTGCCCGGAGAGTGAGCGCGCGGGCAGCGGCATCGGCCGTCTCATTACCATCGAGGCCCGTGTGAGCCGGAGCCCATATGATCGTTCGGTGCGCGGGGGCACCTAGGTAGCTGCTGTTCTGCAATATTTTATAAGCACGGTACGGAATGTATCCCTGTTCAATATTGCGACAGGCACCCCTTGAGTCGGTGATGATGACCCTCGAGTCCTGATCTGCGGCGGCTAGTGCGATGGCGATCTCCTCCGCGTGCGTAATGTTATGTGCACAGAATGTGAGTCCGTTTACAACGGTGTTTTCGTGGACGACCGCAGCCGTATACCAACCACCGTGGTGCGGGCCGGAGGCGTCCACGTAGAATACCCCGAATTTGTGGCCGTAGTGTCGAGCCAAGGCTTCCGCCCGCGCGAGGCGTCGGCCAGTGTAGTCGTCTCGGGTCATGTTAGCCGGAAGAGGGCGCACGTGCAAGGAGTATCGCCAAACTTCTGGAATCCGTACGCGCTCTTCCGTGTGTATTGAGTGATTGATGTGTAGCCGGGCAAGGAGGCGGCGACCCGACGGTGTTTTAGAGAGTCTAGTATATTGGTTTGTCAAGTGCGCCTCTCTCAGCTCCTTGAAGGTGTTCACCATTCCCAAGCCCAAAAGGCGCTGGTTAGAGGTGCTGACAGGAAGGTCGAGGGCGCGCTTGTAGATTTTGCGGAGAATGACTTCGAGTGCATTCTCGTCGGATTTGCGTAGGTGGAGGTATGGAGCCGAGTACAGGACTCGGCTGGTTACGAATGCATGCGCCAGCCGCAAGGCATCTTTGCATCGTAACCCCCCGCGCTTGTTGGAAACCCGGCGGACCATCCGGCCCACCTGGTCTCCCACCTTACGCAATTTGGCCAATGTTGTGTCTGCTCTGCGATTTTTGTGTATAAAAAGCCCCAGTACTCTAATCTCATCGCGTTCGGGTATTGGTCCGCTGTGAAGGGAGAGGTCAATCTTTGCGGTGCACTTTGGTGAGGGGCGTATGTGCACGAATTCTGATTTGGACGGGGAGCACTGAAGGCCGCAGCGACGGGCATAGTCATCCACGATGTCCGCCGCTTGCTGCAGGCTTGCCTCCATGTCTCCTGCCGAGCCGTGTGACGCCCATATGGTGATATCGTCGGCGTACAGCGCATGCTGTATGCCTTCGACTTTCGCCAGCTGAGCGGGGAGTCTCATCATTGCCACATTGAATAGGAGGGGCGATAGGACCGCTCCCTGCGGAGTCCCTCTCGTGCCTAATCGGTAAGGGCCGTGTTCAATGTCCTGAATCCGAATGTATGATTGTCGGTCAGTGAGGAATTGGGCATCGCCTGTTGTTCTAGTGAAAAAGAAGGACGGCAGCCTGCGTTTCGGCGTGGACTATCAAAAGCTGAATCGGGTTACAAAAAAGGACGTGTACCCGCTTCCCCGCATAGATGATTCGATTGACAGGCTTCGAAACGCACGTTACTTCTCTTCCGTGGACTTAAAGAACGGATATTGGCGTGGGTCACACGAAGAGGTGGAAGAGTCTCGCTTCTTGCGGTGGGGCAGCGGCGGAGGCGGTAAGAGAGGTGGCAGATTGGATGGCGGGGGTGGCGGAGGCGGAGGTGGCGGAGGCGGGTGTGACGGTGGTGCGGACGGTGTCGTTGCAGGAGACAAGGCTGCGCCAATCAGGACTGGTGCAAACACACACGAGTCACTGTGCTGGACGTAGGGTGGCGTCAGCGGAATATAAGGGCTGGTTGGAGGCCTGGCGTCCTCCCCTTCCGAGGCTGGAGGTGCACCGCCCCAGTTGAGCAGCACCTGGTGACTTCCTGCCGATCGCGTCTGCCGCGGCTTGATGCCTGGCGACTTGAGCGGAAGGTCGGGCCACCTGCGCGGAAATTTGGGTGGCTGCTTGCAGCCGCGGGGCTCAATCTCCAACGACTTGTTGTACAAGTAGTCTGTGAACTCCTTCTCCGTCATGTCCTCCTGCGGGTTCAGGCTCTCCAGGAATTGCCACAATATTTGTAACCAAATCGCTTGTTCCTTGTCGGTTGAATATGTTCAATGTACTATATCAATATGTTCAGTATGTACTATATTACTTCAAATCTTTTTTCTCTTTTTGGTGACGTGTACGAGATGTATTCGAACATGTTTGTTTTATCCGTGACCTAAGCGGGGTGTATTCCGATATAGTTTTGCGTTTTTGTTTTTGTTATTTCCATATAGTGTGCGTCTGGAGCGTGCACTGTGAAACTTGTTCACACTTGTTCTTTGTACGTGACAGATATGTAACCCCAACTCCTGCCTTGGTCCTTGAGCTGACAGTATGAATAAATAAATTGAAGTAGACCCGAGGGATCGTGAAAAAACCGCTTTCGTGACGCCAGATGAACTGTACCAATTTAAGGTTTTACCATTTGGCTTGTGCTCCGCGCCTGCTACTTTCCAGCTCATCATGAATACCATTCTCTCTGGGCTTAAATGTAGAACCTGCCTAGTATACCTTGACGACGTCATTGTGTTTTCTACAACGCTTGGCGAACAACTTGAACGATTGCAAATGGTCTTGCAGGCCATACGGGCCGCAGGCCTGACGCTCAAACCGGAGAAATGTCACTTCTGCTTTGAGGAACTGCAGTTTCTGGCCAAGTCGTCAGTTACGAAGGAGTTCGTCCAGACCCCGAAAAAGTTGCCGCTGTCGCACAGTTTCTAACACCATCAGATAAAAAGGCAGTGAGGCGTTCTCTGGGTCTCTGTGCATATTATCGGCGATTTATTCCAGATTTTGCGCGCACTGGGTCACCTTTAACTCGTCTTACGAGGGATGACATTGCATTCGTTTGGGGCGACGAACAGGAAGCTGCTTTCAATGACTTGCGGCAACGTCTACAGACGACCCCCGTGCTTGCCCATTTTGATATACAGCCTCTACAGTGCTATATACTGACGCCAGAAATGTTGGCCTCGGATCTGTGCTTGTGCAGCGCTAGGACGACGAGGAAAGAGTGATCGCTTACGCAAGAACAACTCTGTGACGCACAGAAGCAAATTACTCAACCACTGAAAAGGAATGCTTCACCGTGGTGTGCGCAGTTATGAAATTTCGCTCATACCTGTACGACCGCCCATTCAAGGTTGTCAGTGACCACCATTCGTTGTGTTGGTTAACAAGTCTGAAAGATCCTTCCAGGCGATTGGCCCGCTGGAGCCTTAAACTGCAGAAGTTCAATATAACGATGGTGTATAAGTCGGGAAAACGACACCCGGACGCCGACTGCCTATCTCGATCACCAATAGAGTCGGCTGCTGCTTTTGATGAAGAGACAGCGTTCCTCGGAATCCTCGACACGTCAACCATCGCAGATCACTAGCATGACGATCCTGAGCTACTTGGCTCGATTAATTATTTAGAAGGACGAAGCCAGAATGCACCCAAAGCCTTTACAAGAGGACTATCGTCGCTCTGTCTGCGAAACAATGTCCTTTACAAAATGAACTTCTCGTCGGACGGGTCCACCTACCTGCTTGTCGTTCCTACCCCTCTTCGTTCTGAGGTGTTGGAAGCGTGCCACAACGAGGTAACATCTGGACATTTAGGCTACATGCGCACACTGAGCAGAGTTCGAGGCAGATATTACTGGCCTAGACTCACCGCTGCCGTGAAGCATCATGTTCGGACCTGCCTCGATTGCCAGCGGCGCAAGACACTTCCAACGAAACGAGCCGGTTTGCTACACCCTGTCCAGATCCCGACAATGCCATTTTACCAAATCGGAATGGACGTTTGGGGCCCACTTCCCACCTCTAGTGTTGGTAACCGCTGGGTTATAGTGGTGACCGACTACCTTACTCGCTATGCCGAGACAAAAGACATCCAGAGAGGCACAGCAGAGGAAGTAGCCCGGTTTTTCATAGAAAACATTGTGCTGAGTCACGGTGCGCCATCGATCGTCATAACAGATTGCGGAACCGCATTCACGGCCGCGCTTTTAGATCATGTGTTGGTGCTCAGCGGTAGTATTCATCGCAAGTCGACAGCTTACCATTCGCAAACCAACGGGTTGACCAAGCGACTTAACACAACTCTGGAAGACATGCTTTCAATGTATGTGGACATCGAACACAAAAACTGGGACGAGATTCTCTCTAACATAACGTTCGCATACAATACTGCAACACAAAAAACCACATGGATGACCCCAGTCAGCCTTGTTCACGGACGAGAAGTGAGAACAATGTTACACGCGATGCAGCCACACGACTGCGATGACAAAGAAACGAGTGCTGACACGTTTACTCAACGCGCAGAGGAAGCCAGGCAGCTAACACGTCTGTGAATATACCGACAACAAGAGTACGACGCAGGCCGCTATAACCAACGTCATACACCTGTAACGTACGAAAACGGGGACAGGGTATGGGTGTGGACGCCTGTACGAAGGCGGGGACTATCCGAAAAGTTGCTCAGAAGGTACTTCGGACCTTATCGAGTGCTGCGACGACTAAGTGACGTTACCTATGAAGCCGTCTTGGACATCCCAAACTGTTCAAGGCGTCGCCAGCTCCGACCTGAACTTGTGCACCTAGTGCGCATTAAGCCATACGTCAGCGAGTGACTCTGCGAGGCACCGTCGCTTCTACAAAGTGACTTCATGCGCGAATTACTGTCTCAGCTATAGCATCACGGCGATGCTCTTTTAAGGGGAGGCAAATGCCGCCGCCCGAATCAAAGAACGAAGACGATGTGCGCGCCAACAGCCTCGTGAAAAGGGGGACTGAAGAAGACGACGTGCTTTTGCTTTGCTCGCCTGCTCTTGGCTCCTGCATAAAAACACACGCCCGCGGTTTTCGGAATCAACGTCTCGGTGCACTGCTTACGTTGAACCGCGACAATGTCCTCTGAAACTGGCAGGCAGTCTTCACTCCGTTTTTCATCGTGCACAGCCTTCTGACCAACACTAAACTCACTGCAACGCTTGTGATGTGTAGCATGTGCATGCACTTGCCATAATACACGTCTTTGAAATGATGAAAAATATCCTTCGGTGAAGTTTCTTTGGTGTGCAAAAAGCGATTGACCCAATGAATGTCACTCTCGGTGGGAGCAACAGTTGGTACCTACATCTTGGAACCGAAATTTAGTGGCGTAGCAAAGCGCAGCCGGATGGAATGGGACAGGGGAACAGCTATGCACAGCCGTCTTATGCAAAGTTCAATTCGTCTTGCACCATGGTGGCATACCAAGTGGAAGACGTGTAGCACCAGAATTCTCACAAAGCGTTCTGTCAGCCCCCTTTTTGGCACATGCCTTTGAGGATGCGGGCTTAGGAAAGATTGTTTCAGCACTGTTCGGCTTAACGAGTGCCCGGAAATTTGCTAAGTTAAAACTTCAGGTGACAAATTCCAGAATAAAACCACGATGGCCCTGAATGATGCGCACACTTGATTGGACTTGATAAGGGTCGTACTACTGGGTCATTGAATCTGTAAATAATCACCGTTCGCCTAATCACAGCTCTAACTGAATCATAACGACAATTGTTTTCACCAATTTTTTTCGTCTAAAATGACACTTCTTACTCTCCCATAGTAACCGAAGAATACCTCAACGCACAAGTTTAACAAAACTCCTGTTTCAGCGCTAGCGAGTTACATCCCGGTAACACACACACGCCAATGGAAATGTGAACCTATTGCTGGACAAAGCTGTTTTGGTTGTTGCTCCAGCATGTTTCCACTGGAGTGAAGTGGTAACTTCGGCCAAGAGAGTGCATTCGCTCGTTTATGAATCAGGGTTAAAAATAAAGCGTTCTATGTCAAATAAACTCAACGGAACCAAGTACATCTGGGCAGCTGGTCTTGACAATGTCCAATTCTCTGCGCACTCAACCTCTGCACAGAAATTGAACTTGTTTTGCCATGACCATTGACACATGAAGGTATACAATGCTTCCGTCTCTTGTAGCAACTCATCTTCTGTTGGCATTTTTATTTCTAAATAGAGTAACCGAAATGTTAGCTTTCACGATAAATTAGAGTGAATACTAGGAGTGTGTCCATATCAAATTTTCATACTAGAAAAAAATTACAGAAATTTAATCAAAAACTTTTTTTCTATACGTCACATAGTGCAGAGGAAAATTGCGCACTGACTGCACAGCACTATTGCTTGACCGGCACCTATATTTCATTAATAAATGTTGTCCCCAGCGAAAAATAGATGCTAGCTGCTATCAGTGGGCCCACTGCCGAGATATAGTTACCTAAGAATTGAATATAGACATTTATGCTAACTTAGTCACCGCCATGGCTGGTAAAACCATTGGGCTAATGGCACACTCAATAAAAAGTATTGTTGTGCACTCCAAAACATCTCAACACTTATTGGCGTTTTGGAGGTATACAACTCCGCATGTTAGATATATTGACCTTCAAATAGATTCTTATGCTACTCCATTCAAATTGAATATTCGCACATCACTATTAAATGTGGTCCTTCAAGAGCTAATACATACCAGTATTTTTATTGAGCGCCGTCGGATGTTCCTAGCGGCTGCGCCGGATGCACCGACCAGTGTGCCTCCGCGCACAGACGGGCTGCTCTTCCCGACTGATGCGGCCATGCGCCTGCTGGAGGCAAGAGTCGTACTGCTCTTGCTGCTACCCGGTGCCGAGGGTGTAGCCTTGCGACGGTTATCCTGAAAGGCGGGGTGAACAAGCACATCCGACTTGGAACAACGCCAAAGAGTCACGCAAATCTCCAACATCAGCGCTTTAATGCCCCGAAACCTCTCGAACACAGGGTGAGAGGTAAAACTGCTGCGTTATGTCAGCCGACTTTTTAAACCTCTAATCCTCGTTTACCGGAATACCTTCATTGTAAACAAAGGGAGACAGTGTTGCCTTGCAGTCAGGGTTGATGCTATAGGTTCACGCATGCAATGAAAATTGGTTGATTTCTCCGTTATAGGAATTAGTAAAACACGAAAGGAAAACGTGTTGTTTAGTTATATCCTTACTGTACATTGATATAAAAAGCTTTCGTAGTGTCTATTGGTGTTTGACAGCTACAGCACCACCTGACGTGAATGCAATAACGTTGAGGCTTAGTCGTACATATACATACCGACTAGTAACATTCAATAAATGATCAAACAAATGCTTGTAGCAATCTAGTAGTTAACGATAAGTGTTGAACTAGAGAACGCGATAAGAAAGCCAAAAGGGAACGACTGATTAGACGCAGAGCTTCGGCTAAGGTCGCCTGCTCCCGGCACATTGAAGCTATTGAAAACCACTGTCCGATCAGAGGGCAGCGCGACGCGCATTGTGTCTCCCCGTTGGTGGGCCGCGATTTTTCACGGGTCGCTCGAAACGCACCGTTTATAATAATCATCATCATCAGCCTGATTACATCCTCTGCAGGACAAACGCCTCTCCCATATTCCGTCAGTCAACACGGTGCTTGCTGCTGTCATTTTATACGCACAAACTTCTTGACCTCATCTGCCCAGCCAACTTCCTGTCTCCCCTAACCCGCTTTCCTTCTCTTGGAATCAAGTTGGTTACCCTTAATGACCAGCGGTTATCTTGCCTACGCGCTACAGCCCGGCCCCTGTCCATTTCCTCTTGATTTCGACTATGATATGTTTCCCCCGGTTTGTTTTCTTATCCACTCAGTTCTCTTCTTAATATAGTAGTATAATTGAATATTAATGGTAATATATATAGTAACAAAACTAGCCATGGTTATGAGAGACGCCGTGGTAAAGGGCCCTGGAGATTTTGAACGACTGGCTTTCTTTAACGTGCACATTAATATAGTGCCTACACGGGCTTCGGACATTTTCTCCTCCATCACAAATGCAGCCGCTCGAGCCGGGATCCGATCCCGCAACATTCAGGTTTACAGTAGCGCATCGTAACCACTAGACAACAGCGGTGGGAAAAACGCGCCAAACGGGGCGGACGCTTACAAACGACTCGTTAAGTTAACTCATCGCAGTTGCCACGGTCAGGATGCGTTATTTCATTTAACCAAGAAGGCCTTGAAAGGTGAGTGGCAAGCACCAAAGGCGTACTTTTTAATGTGTCCGAATTACGTAAACGTTGCTGAGTGGATAGCGTACATGGCTCTTGAGGTCGCTGACCCAAAGGTCGTGGGTTCGGTTGCCGTTCACGTAACAATCTTTACCATATTGGTGGTATTTTTTCGGAAACCTACCGCTGAAGTCTAGTTGGCCCCGGCATTAAACACCCTAATGTTAAAACTGTTAAACAGCGAAAGAAAGCGTTCAAAGTCTTCTTTGTTTCAACCAGAAGATCCAGCCTGCTCTGAAGTACAAAAGATGCTTTAGAGGTGCAGGCCAGTGGACCTGAAAGCACTGGCTCACCTTTACTAGTTTAGTATGAACATTTAAGCTCGCCGGTAACGCAGAATGCAGTAAGCATTACACACACACGTGTGTGTGTGTGTGCGTGCGCGTGTGTTTGTGTGTTCTTTACAATTACAATATAATTGGGTCTAATAACTTCCCCTATACTCTAATTTACATTATTCTCTGTCAGATCATCTAACAGACAATAATGCCACAGAAAGTATAGGGGGAAGAATGAGGCTCATTATTATTTTGTCAGAACATGGAAAAACGAGCCATTAAGTATACACTTCTTTCCTTTATTCATTACGAGGGTCTCGTACTGGCAGACTTTATGCCTTTAGGTTGTATACAAGAGACTATTAGTGAGCTGCCAACTCAAAATAGGTTCAAGTGCTACATGACGCCAAACAAGCTCATAAAAAGAGTGCGACACTCACCGCCATGGCTACTGGTGGCGCTGACTAACACTCTCACGCTCAAAAATTCACATATATACCCAATAAACTTACTGGGAGGGTAGCCGCCATGGTATCTCAGTGCACGGTAGAGTGTTGAACGCGTTATTCGAAGGTCACAGGTTCGGTTCATGCTCACGGCAAGCTATCTTTTCACCCACTTTTAACTCTTCGCAATAACATTTCAATTCGGTCTAATAACTTCCCCTATATTTTCCTTGGCATCATTGTTTGTTAGATCATGTTAGATCTCATCAATATTGTATCAAAACACGAAAAAACGAGCTGTTACGTATATACTCCTATTCCTTAATATATATATATATATATATATATATATATATATATATATATATATATATATATATATATATATATATATATATATATATATATATACACACTGGACTCTCAGAATTTTGTCGGCAGTTCTGACTAGTCTTTGCTTTGAAGAGAAAAGCTGAAAACGTATTCACCCTTTCAGGGCGCACGCGTTTCTTCTCTTGTGCGTGAGCTTGCTGTTGGCCATCCAGGTGCTCAAGGAAGTCTTTGCCCCACAGGTCAAAAATCTTGTTGGACCCGCTGTAGGTGGCGATGAACTTCTCGATTTCATTTCTTAGCTGAAACCAAAAATGTCAACTGAAATATGCATGTCAAAATGAAGATATAGTGTCTCAAATGTCCAGCAGAAGCTTAAACATTAGCAGAAACGGAAGAAAAAAACAGTAGACTAAAAAACTTTTAAATTAACACTGCAAGTGTAGAAATTAAAAGGCCATGCTATCGTTTCAAAGAAACCCTCGTTGGCCCTCATTGCAATGTAGGTTAGGTCAAGTTGTAAAGCATCAAATAAATGTGTTTTTAAAGTCCGTTCATTACTAAAAATTTTCAATGTAAACTAGACCCACGGCGAATACCAATCACTGTCAACAGATACACACCCCATCTTTGTCCCTTTGCTTCGACTAGCAACTACAAACAGCGCTGTTTCCCTAAAGAAGTAGTTCGGTGTATGCTAGTTAGTGCAAAGTACTCACTGAGAAAGAGCCCCGCAATAACACAGGGATAAGACACAGCGCTCTTTGTGGCTACTGTGTGTTTTTTTCTGCGTCTTTCTACTGATGTTTCTAAATGAATGCGATTTATTTGATTTCTGTCGCGTACTAGAAGCAGAGATTCTGTCCGATTTACGTGAGAAATCCAACATTTTTACAACCGAGCTTTTAACGCTTTCATCTGTCGGTTTCGGGCAAACAACTAGCAACATAAGCATAGCCTGCCCTATATGGCATCTCTTGACACCTAGCACATGGCACAGCTGCGCATAGCACGTGCAACACAATTAGTTCATCATCATCATCGTCATCTTCTTTTTCTTCTTCTTCATCATCATCATTATCATCATCATGGGCTTAACCCTGCAGGGCAAAAGTATCTCCCATGTTCCGTCAATCGACCAGCCTTGTGTTTTCTGCTGTCACGTTGTACCTGCAAACATTTTAATCTCAACTGCCCATCCGACTTTCTCCACCTCGCACGTTTGCCCCATGTTGTGATTCAGTTATGCAGTTACCTGAATGACCAGCGACTGTCCTGCCTACGCGCTGTGTCCTCGGCCCATGTCATTATCATCTTGATTATAGTTATGACTTCATTAATCCCCGTTAGTTACCAGACCCACCCAGCTCTATCCGTGTCTCTTCAAGCTATTTTTGTCATTTTCCTTTTTATTACTCGATGCGTCGTCCTCAATTTAGGTTGAACACTTTTTGTAAGCCTCGGAGTTTCTGTTCCGCCCGTCGGTACCGGCAAGATGCAGCTGTCATGTACATTCCTTTCGAGGAATAGTGTTAGACTGCCATCAACCATTTTGCAATTCATGCCGAATGTGCTCCGCCCCATCTTTACTCTTCTTTGTTACTTCACTCTGATGCTTCGTAGTTACTACCTATTCTATTCCCTTACGACTTCGAGTGTCATGACCTATCGCAAGCGCTGTTTTCTGCCAAGACAGTTGCACATTAGTTGAGTGACGTGAATATTGATTTTCAGACTTACGCTTTTGTTTTTCGTCGTCAGTTCAGTAATAACGCGTTTTAATTCATGTCCTTAGTTACTCACCAATGCAATGTCATCAACGAATCACAACATACCAAGGGCCTGAACACTTCTTGTAAACAAGTTATGAATACCAATTTTTAGACCGTGCCTCCATGCTTTCAATCATTCTTTGTTGGGATACCGATTTTCTTTTGTAGGACACTATGGTGGATGTGGATCCAATGTAGATTTGTTCCAGTATGTTTACGTAGGCTACGCCGTAGCCTCGATTCTGCACTGCCTGCTGCATCCCTGCTGATATTTCACCAAAGGAAATGCCTTTTCGCAATACGTAAAGTCTATGTATATATGTTGGTTGTATTCCGTTCATTTCTCTATCACCTCATTTTCAGTATAATTATGCACAATTGTGTACCCTCTACGAAATACTAGTTGGTTCATTTGTCGATTACACTCAAATGTTACTTTATTACTATTCGCTATTATTTGTGTAAACACCTTGTATACAATGGACAATGAGCTGATCAACCTGTAATATTTCATGCCCTTGACTACCCTTCCTCACAGATCAAGATGGTTTTGGCATTCTTGGTAGTTTCTGGTACTCTACCCGTCAAGAGACTTCGTATACGGGGTGGCTAGGTTTTCTAACGCAATCTCTCTTTCTTTCAACAGGTCTCAAGTACTCTTACTCTCACCAGCGGCTTTGCCTGTTTGCATTCCCGTTAGGGCTTTCTTTACTCCCTATCTTTACTGCTGGGATATTACTGTCACCTAGCTTATTACTATTTCTTATGTTAACATCCCTGTTCTCTTGACCCCTGTACCAATCTTCATAGAACTCCTGTGCTACCTCCTATGCTTTGCAATTAGAATACAACAGTATCTTCCATTACTTGTGGCTCAAAATTACCCTTAATATTTTTCTTGCTTTTTCTTAGAACAGTTTTCACTCAACATATTTGCACAGCGCAAGACCACGAGTAGTTACGACGTAACCACAGAAGAGACAAGGACAGATAGAGCGCTCTTTCGGTCCTTGTCTCTTCTTCTGTGGTTACGTGGTAACTACTCGTAGTCTTGCGCTGTGCAAATATGTTGATTCCCAATCACCAACTAGCGCAAGCATCTGTCTTATCAAGTTTCCACTCGCACTGCTTGTTCCGAGCCGCCATTTACCAAGATCTATGATGGCTAGAGCTGCAGTGTTATTTTATTTTATTTTTTGTATTCGAGCGCTTCACATATTCTAATGAATATTACAACATACGATTTCACTTCGGTTCGAACTTATATCATCAAAACTTTTCAAGTATTCGCAATGATCCAATGGTCGTGTATCATTCCAAATGTAAACTTCACGTAAAGAAGCGTCGAGCGCAGTGGAGGAGTGTTTTACCATGAATACACCTGTCCACAGAAAAGCTGCCCACTTCCGCAATAAATAATCCCCACATCAATTCATCATTATTTAAGCTAAAATCTTGCTATAGTAGCATATACACTCTAGTTAATTGTGACGCATTTTACCAGTTCTCAGTAGTATTCTACCAAAAGTCAAAACCTTTAACTATTCAAAGTTGCTCCAACTTCTCTTTAACCAAAAACAACAATATTTACAAATGAATACTTTCAATTAAAGAACATCGTGGGGCTTGGTTGAATTATGTCTCGTATGCTCATTTTCTATACTAAGGGATATGTAATATTCAAATTCTCTTGCAAATTGTTCGCCAAATTGCTCATTTCTTCAAATTTGAAATTCGAGATTCGCACAAGCCTGCTAAATGCCTAAAGTGTGACCAGCTTCAAGCAGATACATTTCTATATTTGAAACGGCTTTTGTTCTTGGGAGTTAGTACGTGTGCTGTAAACGCTGAAGTCCAACGAGCTGTTAAGGGGTTAATTGTTAGATGTCACACACAGAGCACACTGTATTTCTGCAGAAGCAGCTGACACCTACCCTGGGGATCTCACCCTGAAGCCTCTGCCTCTCCTTCAACTCCTGCAGGAGGTGCCCTCCGCGGTTCTTCAGGCGCGATGGGTCTGACGCACGCTTTTCCAGCTCCAGATACCTGGACCACAGGGCTTCGTGGCGCTCTGCTTTGGCGATGATGAGTTTGTTCTCAGAGTAGAACTCCTTGAGTGCCTTCAGCTGATCCTCCAGCAGTGCCAGTCGCTCCTCTGAGATGTCTGAAAAAATGAAGTCAGTTAACAATTATGTCTTCTGGTAAATAAATACTAATGAAAAATACTACCTAAACTAAGTAACATTGATAATTATTTCTCGTTTTGTGACGGAAAAGAGTGGGGCTGTTGAAAGTCAACTTGGAGCAAGCTAAATGCAGCAAAATCGCATATTGCTGCACCTCAGGAAACACTCGTGATGTAGCAGGCCAATCCGCAATTTGTATACCCTTACAGCGAAGCTAACTGCTTCATACTACATTTGACATTCAAACCTTGGTAAGGTTTTATTAAGGGGCAGTAATCAGCAAAACTATGCATTACTGCCATAGAAAGTTCAACGAAAAATATTGTAAGACATTCATAATTATTGTATATTTAAGCCTTTTTTTGCCTGCAACAAAGTGGCTGAAATACCTCACGAGCAGTCTATATTGCTTAACTTTGAGAGCATGCTTTGTCAATTGCTAGGGAACACCGCAAATACTCTAAAATACCCCAGCCTTCGTCCACCATTTCAATGCACCAATCTATTTGCGGTCGCGGTGAATCTCACGTTAGCTATGCTGCATTGCTAGATGCAGTGACGGTATGCGAAGTGATTTAAACTATCACTGCATAGGGTGAACCACATATAAATATTGAATCAAATGTCTCAGTACGTTGTTGAAGTCAAAAGATATATAGTAACTCCTCGGCGGCCCAGCTTTAGCAGGTAGAATCAGTGACGAGGTCAAGCTCACCAGACAAAAAAAAAACAGGATAGAATGTAAGCAACTGAGAATGTCGTAAAAGTAATTCAAGTCTCTCGTTTGCTTTAGGGACTATTGTTTCATAAAGTAGGTACTGTAAAGATGTTCCAATGATATGGCCGTTTGAAGATTATCATTTCACCAACATTTAAACCTATTAAATGAAGGGTCCACATCCACGACTTCCGGTAGGCGTCCGCTGGACTTCACAGCGGGCATATATCCCACGTAAAAGAAGGGGAACGCTTTGTTTTATTTTAGTATAAAAACGCACCTCACAAAATTTCTCTTCCAATTTGTTCTTTGACACTCGATTGCACTATCTTGTACAAACACATTGAGCAGCAGAAGTACTAAGGGTCATCCACAGACTGATTTGAGCTCTCTGCGTAAATTTATTGAAACACTTCAAGGCTGCAAATTGGTGCAGATCACTATGGCTCCGTTATACACGTTTTCAAACGATCATTCGCAGGATGGCATCCAGTGGAAGGGCGAGGTCACCCTGGCTCCAGATCTGTTCGGTTGTGGAATGCGCGTAATATCATCTGCTAGTTTGGCGGCACCTGTCGGAGCAGATATCAACCGCTTCGAGATCTTCGTCTCTGTTGCTAGACGGCGTGCGTACTGCCGGGAGCACCGGGAAACGAGACTGTGCGACATAGCCCTAACCTGTCGTAACCTCCGAGATTGAGCGTGGACTGTTGGTGCATGGCCTGTCTTGGAGGTCACGACTTGTCAAAGCTCAAATGTTTGAGTGCACTCATCCGAGCTCTGGCCGCTAGTGATGTTTGTGCGTATCATTCGCTGTAGAAACAAGGCAAGGATAAAAAGGAGGCTATGATATTCTTTTCCGCGTGTTCTTTCCTGGTACTAGGCGTATCGCTAAACTTGTAGTGCGAATTGTTTGATGACATTCAAGCCTAAATGCTGACATATATAAAAAAACCATTTCAGGGTTCTTTTAGACGAAACTAGCAATTATGTGGTGCTTTGCAACTGTATTTTGTTTGGTCTCGTTTTTAACGAATTGGAAGTCATGAAGTGATGAATCGAAGACAAGTATTTTAGAGCAGCATCGCTCCAGTTCTTCAAACAAGTATTTTTGCTGATGCGTGTAATGAATATATTCCCGCTACCCTACGAATGTTCGAATAGTTCATGTTTCGAACACTTTTGTAATTGTACTGGCTGTTCAAATCTATTCGCACGAAAGAATTAGTATTCGAACTATTTGAACAACGCAAAGACAAATGTAGTTAACGTCCGTTCGACAACGGTCTCCTTCATATTTTCATATGCTTCTCCGCACAACGAACAAACACCGCGGCAAAGCTGTTTTTCAGACTACTACGGTGGCAGACGTATTGACCCAAGGAAACATGAGTTCTAACATGAAGATGACAGATGTGGCAGAGGTGTTTGGACTCAAAACTTGGGCAAGAATTCTACAACAACAAACGTCGAAGATTTTTAATCACCTGAATTTTCAGGTAATCTTAGTCTAACGTCAACAAGGCCGATTTGGAGCTCCTGGCTCAAAGAGAGCACACCTTTGTATGCCACATCCCTTGAGCTTTCACAGAAGGTGAAAGAGGATGGGAGCCGAAGAAATTATTTTATTTATTGCTTTTCGCGTGTTAACTGTTATAGGCCGAACTTTGGTTGCACCAAATTGGGTACATAAATACAATAAATACAATAAATACACAAATAAAAATTTTAAGAACAACTACTATGTAACACCACTCTGCCAGCACTTAATAAACTAAGTCAAAACAAACTTTCATCTTCCTACGTCATGAGAGCATGCTTAGAAATCCTCGCTGACTTTTCTGCAATTTTTCTTCTAACTATTCAAAGCCATTTAGAAATATTCGAAAAGCATTCGATCTGCATTCGAACATTACTATTGGAAGTCACTTCGCCCTCAAAATTTTGTTATTCGCAGAGTTCTATTTAATTTGTATTACGTTTGTACACTGAGGGTAAAAAATTAACAAACTGAGCATTACTGTCCCTCACCGCAGAGCACACTGTGCCCTCGCAAGATGAATCATCAAATACAGGAGCACGACATAGATCTTAAAAGGTGTAGTGGTAGATGTGCCCCTCCCTCCTTTTCCGGAACCTTCAGTTACTAGAACCAAACCTGCGCTGTATCCCAGAAATATATGGCAGCCATGCAGCAAGTAGGAATCGCCGTTGTAAGGAGCACCAAACAGAAACCTTGGGGCAGCTTAACGCAAAGCACGCACCTTCAGAGTCGTCAACGTCCAGGTACAGTCGGCATTGGGGTACGCAGCACTTCTTGTACCACGTGAGCAGATCATCCTTTGCACGCGTGATAAACTCCCGCAGGCACGCTTGCTTTCGCCGCTCATACTCGGCAAGAGTGGCCCGTAGCTGTGAAGGCGAGAGAACATTGACATAACCGAGGAGCAATTCACGGCACAATTTTAGCATTTTTGCGGGCACGCCGGCACAGAGGTGCTGCAAGCTTGCTTAACATGTGGCCATTTTATTTATTATAGGCAACCAGTAACGCTTGACCGTTTACTACCTAGTATCATAAATTTGCCACAAATCAAACAAAAATCACAGCATATCCACGGAGTGAATGATTATGAATGGGGCGAAGCGCTGGAGGGTTTCATCGCCAAACTGTGAACCGTCCGCGAATATCGCCCTCTACATAATCAAAGAAGTGACAAACAAGAAATTTTATTATTTGTAAGTAGTAGCTATACGTCGCTTCCGTTCCCCCTCCAGTATAACGGCTTTATGGTTGGTGAAATGATGGATCGGTGATGCGGCGTGGTGGGAGGTTTGCGACGACGAAGTAGTGCGCAGTTTTCAAAGGTGGAACTATAGGCGGTCACGTGAAAACAAGGGATGGACACAGTGGGAAAATCTATGCATGGTTCAAAAACGCGCACCTGAATACAAAGCACGACCATCTTGCATTTCATATTGGCTACTGCTCAACAGTATCGGCTTTACGTTCGCTGATGTGGTGGATCGGTGATGTGGTGTAGTGGAACGTTTGTAAGGTGGATACATACATACATACATACATACATACATACATACATACATACATACATACATACATACATACATACATACATACATACATACATACATACATACATACATACATACATACATACACACATACATACATACATACATACATACGTAGATAGGACAGACCCACATTCTTAGGAGCTTCACCCCTAAAATAAATCCAGCAAGCAATTAAAGAAATGATTGACGCCTCTGATGCCGGCTGCCAACTACTCATGGCAAATATAGCTTTAAGCTTGAAAAATAAGGCGCTGTCTTGTCTAGGACATTTCATGCTAGAACCAATTGTTTTGTGGCTGAAGGCGAAGGGCTCGAAGCGCGCTCAGCACATCCCACGTCTTCGTTCTTTCTCGTCGAGATGACGTAAGGTCTATCTTCAATAATTTCGTTTATTTAGTGTGTACGCAAGCAAGAGGCACCACAAGACACGTACGTTATTATGAGGCTCGTTTTTTGCTGCAAGGTTCTCACTGATGTGGTATATGAATAATTCGTAACATAAATGAAAGTATGCATTAGAATTGAATTTTTCATAATTTACCGGCAGAACCACCGAAATGTTGCCACTTAAACCTGGAAGATGAAAACAATTTAAATTTTGTTCGGCCTTTTATATATTTAGGCATTAAAGTGCTCATAAAACACTTGTTGCCACGTTTATAACCGAGATATTAGATACAGTGCAGAATCAGAATATTAATAAAAGTTTAGTAATATCACAGGTGAGTAACATGGAAAATGAGGTCCCACAGTTGCATACTTTACCGAGACCTCCTCTACAAGCATTTGTCCCAGTTGCATGTGTTTTATTAAGGGTTCAACTGTGCCGAAAAAAAATGTGCGTAGAAAAAACAAGAAAACAAAAGCACAGCTCACTAAATGCCGTGTTGACAACAGTAGGAGAAGGTACCTTAATCCCCAAGATTCACTAAGCAGTTGTCTGGCAACTGCGTTTGTGTATTTTTTATAGTGTTGCCACATAAGAAATTCATTATAATATTAGCAATAACTGCTGGGGTTCAACGTTTGAAAACCACGATGTGATTATAAAAGACGCCGTAATGAAGTGCCTTGGAAATTTGGACCACCTGTGGGTCTTCAACGTGCACCTAGATCTAAGCACATGTGCCCAAAAACATGAGTCGAAGTGATAAGACTGAAATTTAACACATGTTCATCGAATAAAAAAAAACAAAGGAAGATGTTTGAAGCAAGTGAAACAATAAATATTTGTTGTACATCCCAAAACCCAGATACGATTACAGCAGGGACTGTTGCCATGGGCTCCAAAAATTTTTACCCAGAGAAATATTTTAGCGCTGGTCAAAATTCAAGCACACAGACCTCTAAATTTTTGGCTCAGCTGTCCAGCTTCATAACCAAAAGACCACCATCATATGCGTGCGCGTGGTTCCCCTTGAGGATGCGGGAAATATTTCAGTGACCCTACCCTCTTTGCTAAGTCACAAGCAGCCCCATCCTTAATGAGAAACTATTGATACGATTGTATATAACTTCTCTTAAGGTAACAACATTTGAACTGAATAATGTCACATTGTAATCAAAAAGTGGACCAATTTTTCTCTCCTAATGTGCCGACACCTAAACTGCGATATTGGTTGAAAATTGTTTGCGGCCCAAAGTTTTAGATTTCTTCTACAAATGTGCGCTTTTATGTTTTTCGCTGAAGTGAAATAATTGTCTGGGCGTAAAACCTGCCCATTGGGTAAATTTTATCAAGATAGCGAATGACGGCCATGTCATCGTATTTTTAATTGGGCACACACCTCGAGCAGCCACACCCTACATCGTTCGTAGGCACTGATAAATATGTCTAGTGCTGAAGATAGCCTTTAGGATACTACATTTTCTATCAATGCTAACAACTATATAATCACAATTTCTAATAATTATCTGCTTACTTTTATCCTTCCTACTCCCACGAAAAAAAATCTATCGGAAATCTGCGAGGCAGCTCTCAAGAAGTCAAGCAAGCAGCTTACTGCAGCCAGAGTCGACGGCGTTAGGTCGGTACTGGAGCTGCGGATTCGATGTTGCTCCTCAGGTGGAATGTCCAGTCGGTCAAAAAATAAGGCAAGCTGCTCCTGCAGGTCGGCCAGCTCCCGACGACGGGTCACCTCAAGCTGTTGGAGCTGACCATGCAAGCACACCACAGTTCACTCGCAAGACCACCAGAAAGAGGGCAAAACACAAGACAGGCCCATTTAGAACACCACACATGCAGTTCACAAGGGTAGCCACCCTCACCCTACAGATTATGAAATGTAATTTAGAGGTTCCTTTAAGCCAAGCCAGTAGGTGCAGTAAAAATTCATCAATTCAAATTCACAGTTAAATTCAAAGTGACGCCTTGGTCCAGGCCCTGTGTATTTATATAAGGGAGGTTCTCGATATTTCCACGGGATTGTATCGACGACGGTCAATTCAAACTGGGATTTCCCGGCTTTTGTCACTCCTAGAAGACGTTCAACCCACCTGATCACAATTCGCTACACAAGTTAAATCGGCTTACCAGATTCACAACAAAGAAACAGCCGCATTTTTCAGCAGAATACGAGAATACGGATGCTGATATGAAGGACTCGGTCATTCAGCAAGCGATGCGCATGGACGCATGACAGAAGGAAAAGAAGAATGTGCAAATTGCTGATTATTCAGATAGTGCTATATCTGTCATGTGAATAAATGTGTTTAGCTGCATGAGGGCCCTCACATTTCCCATTAAGGCACACTGCTGGCATTGGTGCATTGTGGGCACTTTCTTCCCTATCACTGAGTGATGAATTTTCGTTTTCTCTCAGTGTTCCACAAACCTAATGAAAGAAATCACCTGCCCTAAACGAGAAGTATTTCCTGTATCCCTATGGAGTTAAAATATGCGTTTTGAATATAGTTCAAGCAGTGTTTGTTCATTCTAGTTCCCGCCCGCCAATTCAAACCACTTGCTTTTACTATACCACTTGTACCTTACAAAGGCCTAAAAAGCAGTCGTCATGCTCCTACACCATTCCGCGCAACTTTTGACAGGTGTTTGCTAAACTTTTATTGAAATACAATAACTAAGCAGAAACAATATCTCTTATACGAGATACACGTAAGGCAATTCCGGCACGATCGTATAACATGTACAGCATTATCGTGGTTTTACCATAAGAACTACCATATAAATGAATAATGTATTGACTGTGGTAAAGACTGAGCAAGTTGATGATGCCTCTTAAAAGTTCCCACGGAGCTAAACAAGGAAGAAATGTCGAAAAGGGCCAAATAACTCTTTGTGCACCCATTTTTTTCAGTACCGGCAGTTTTTCCTTCCCATTACTTGCCCCACTGAAACAAGTGAGAAATAAAAGACATAAGACTGACAAAAGGAATGCGAAACAAGAGTAATGGTCTGAGTGGCTCGCTCGCTCTGTGTTGTCCACAACTGATGAAGCCAACAGAAGGTTCTTCCATAACCCGGAAGGAATTAATGTGGGCGATACAACATTGTTATTGCAAGTCGTATCCTTACCCATAATTTCCGAGTTATGTGTTCGATGATCTGCCATTTCAGCTATGACTGAGGGCGTTCCATCGTAGCTAAAAGGGGGGGGGGGAGCTGCGTAAATACTGCCAATTGAAAGCAGGTGCAAACGTGTTTTGTTGACCCATGTTAAATAACGTCGACACTGTACTACTTGCGACAAAGGGCAGAGTTTAATGAATCTTGCATGGCCGGGGCCGCATTATGAACTGGTGTAGTGGGTGAGGCTGGAAACAGACAGTGAGGATAAGATTCTTCGAATTAGGATTGACACTAATGTAAAAATCTAGAATGCGAATCCTATTTGTTTTCAATAGAAACATATACCACAAGCGAAATCTCTGAGGTTAAAACTGCGTTGTCGACCTAGAGACAAAGAGTGACATGGGGTGGGGCGGGGGCATGATGTCCTTCCGGGGGCTGCATAACACTGCTGCGCGGGCCACATGCGGCCCGCAGGTTGCCGACTTTTAATTTACATCATCATCAGCCTATCCATGGTTTTCTGCTGGACAGATGCCCTTCACGATAATCTCAAATTTACCCTGTTCTATGCAAGTACATTCCCTCTTATTCCGGTACTTTTATTAATTTTGTCGCTCTCTGACCATCCGCTGCTTCTAACCAGGCCAATTTTTCACTCTTAAAGACAACCGGAATATCGGTCGCCCCCTCTTGCCCACTCTACTGTCTTTCTATGTCTTCTTCGTATGTCTGTCATCTTTTCGTGCTTATTCACTCCTCGTGGTTCTCAAGTTAGTCTGCAAGCTTCGGCCTCCCGAGGAAGCCTTTAAAAAATAGCAAGTCATTGTCACAAAATGCGCTGCGTAATCCAACCCACATTATAGTTGCACGTTAAAAAATCAATTGAAATGATCAAATAAAATATTCTGGCCACACAGCAAGCTAAGGAGCTCAGTTATGCCGACCTAAGTAGAAGGTCACCGTAAATAAGGGTAAAACAAGTAACACGCCAGACGATGACTTGAAGGCAAAAACAACTCACACTTACTTCATAAGCACAAAAAATAACGCAAAGAACAAGTGATTCACGTTCCTTTCTCTTGTCCTCGTAAAGTGCAAGCCCTTCTTGCATGATGATAAAGAGAGACAAACTTAGATGGTATACGGGCACCAGCGAACCTGACAAAAACAGGTGTTAACGGAACACTGGGAGAGTTTCGACACCTTTTCTCCACACAGCTTCTCAAGCCTACCTTGTGCTCGTGTATTTAAGGGCATAACAAGGGGCTTGCAATACATGAATACGGTTTATCCAGAAACTAGCGCGATATTTTGAAGGACCACTGATAGAAAATTTCGAAGGTGAGATAATGGGCAGTATGTATTTACGTGGAGACAAACACGACACCTATGAGATATTAATGGCAGACATAGCCTTGAACATCCTAAGAATCTATTTTAAACTGGACGCTGGGCAACTGATCGTAATGCGGAGCCCCTGAAGACGCCATCTTCAAAGCAGGGACAATGCAAACACTGACGTCATGAGTTTTCGTTGGCTGGTAGCTCGCACGTGCACTGCTCTGGCGGTATACCTTTCATTTCCCGTTCCGTGCCAGCAATATCGCGTGAATTGCTGTGCTGTGATGTGGTCGGTTTTGTTTGCCGTGCCCCCGGAACTGTTCCTGCCTTGCTCGGTTCTCTTTGAAAGCGAAACTCAGAGTAGGCGCGCTAATAACATCTGTAAATGAATTTCCCCCAGGCACTCCCGTAAACGAGGCTTTCAGTAACTCATATTCACAAGCTACCTATTTCTATAAAAAATGACGATGTGTAATATTTTTATGTAAGTGCTCATTCAATCAGGGGACGATTCACGAAAAGGTACAATTGATGCGGTATAGTTTTCTATGAAATATTAGAGACGTACAACTTTTGACATTGAAACTCACCATTAAACTCAAAGCGCATCTCTTTTACAAAGATCCACGGGCCTAAATAATATGGATAATTTGGCAAGTCATCCCAGTGCTTCAGAGGCAATCGTCTTAGCCCATTCAAGAGAATTAGCTCCCCAAGAGGAAAGCATTATTGCCAATGGAAAATAATACAGGAAGGTACGTTGATGATGCAAAGTATACTAAAATTAAAATTTCAACTCACTTCATCGAGGTAAGCCTTCAATTCATCGATGTTGTTTTTTGACAATATAAAATCCTCCTCATCATTCATAACCTTCAGATGGGCTTGCGGCTCAGAGCCAAGCAGGTTCAGCTCTGCAATTATTTCTTTTCGCAGCAAAGACACTTGGCAGGCACGATCAACCTGGAACAAACAGTGTCCAGCAATGGCTTGCAGTTCTCAGCAGCTGGAAAATTTAGCAACAGAATGAAAATGCCTGTCCACTCAATAATTTTTGTCTGATTTTTTATATGTTATGCGGACATATTCAAAGTGTATTTAATAAAAAAAACTTTTTGGAAGAGCACCCGGTGCACAAAAAAATCATACGTAAGTATATTTTGAAGATTATAGTGCTACCTATCGCAATTCTCCCATTTCATGGTTCGATTCACTTAAGAACTACGAACTGTCAAACCATTTCCGCTTCTTTTAACTCATCACTGCATATCTGCCTTACCTTTCTTGCAAATTTTCATGTGCAGTGTCTGTTTTCCTCTTCGCTTTCTTTCCAATCTTTCTTCCCCATTCCCCCTTCCCCTTGTGCAGGGTAGCAAACCGGATGCTCCATTTTCTGGTTAACCTCCCTGCCTTTCCCTCATTTTATTCTCTCTCTCTCTTCATGTGCCCCGGTTCATTTTCTATTTCGCTCAAGAACTAAGGTATTGCAAACTTTTTGTGAAAGATCATCTTCTCTCAAGCACTGTAAATTAAAATGAGAACTTTTCCCAGAAAATATACTATTTGAAAACATGGATGCTCCCTCAGGCGGCTAGGGGTCAGTGTAACAAGAAAGTGAAATCTGTCTTCACAGAGGCAGTACAGCGTTTATTGTGCATTTTTTCGCCTCAAGAGCACACGAATGAACGCTACCGCAGGAAAATAATTTCACGCAAGAACGGCAAGCGGCTCGAAACTTTCAGCCCGAAACTCAAGCAGGAACGCACGAATGCACGAGACGAACGCACGAGTGTCCGAGCAGCGTGCTCCTTACGTAGAGCGGCCACCGCAGTGAGCGAAGTGACTGCTGTGCACTCGTTAAGGGCCGTTCCACGCGCTTCCCGCACAGCCGCAAAGGACGTGCCAAGACCGCTACCGCACCCAAGCGGAGGGTAAAAGAGCGTCGCCGATTCGCTCATTTTACCCCCCCCCCCCTCTTTGGGTGCGGCAAGTGTCCCTCCACGTGCGTTTCGGCTGGTCGGGGAGCGAATGTAACAACCCTAGCTGCTGTAACTTCAAAGCAAACTTGCAGTGAAAGCAGAAGACGTAGAAAGCGCCCCAAGAACAACTTAAACACGCGCGCTTTTGCGACTATGCCCCGATGAGGTACGCGCGCACCCGAATGCGCAGAGCGAAGACCTTTATAGCGCGTCCCGCACACGCACTTTGCGCCATCTCGCTACTGATGGTGGAAACTAGCTGAAGTCGGAGGTATGGAAACTGAACAGTGTAGGGTGTAGATGAACAGCTTCTTCTTAACAATATCGTCAACGTTCGCTCCGTGGCTAGTGGTTTCGCGCCGTGCACCCTGGAGTGAGAGATTGCAAGTTTGACGTACGGTAACTGTACTTTTTCTTTGGAATCTGTTCACGTTTAATAACATTTTAATCGTAGAGCAAACATGTCTGTGAAGCCATGGTGGCCATCAGGATAAAAACAATTTCGTGTTAAAAAAACAGAATAGCTAAATCTTTGAACTTATTAAAGTATTTTGCCAGCGAGCCCTATGCCAGGTAAAACAAGGCTTTGAAATTTTGCGCGTTCGTTTGCCTACTTATAACCTGCTGAAAAGTGGCCTATGCCTAATGTGCTGCCTTTCATGCCTTTCCTTGTTACCATCTTGCAGTGTGCGTAAATATACAGTTATTTATTCCGCGTAAATATACAGTTATTTATTCTGCTGCGACAGAACATCGTCGTGGTCACTTGTCTTGAACAAAAACGCCTTCTTAAATTTCACTTTTGTCTACCCTATGCAAGGTAGGCTATCGCAAATATAGCACAAAGTTTTTCAAGCAATCTTTTCGATGCCGCTGTGATAGCAGACACTAACCTTCTCCCGCTCAAGACCTTGAACCCGAAGCTCCATCTCCTGAAGGTCCTTTTCTGATGGAATGGAGACACTGCACGTGCTCAAGCAATGAGCGCCCAGCTTCGCACACAACTCAGCCTCTTTTTTCTTGAGTTTCTTCTGTGCACGCTCTCGATCTCTTTTCTTCTCTTTCAGGTGCTCCAGGTCTTTCCTGATGGTGTTTTCTTGTTGGAGTATTGAGAGGGACGCCGTGAACTGAAATGAAATAGCAGCATCAGTTGCGCTGCTTTCTCCGACAACGCTACCGAGAAAGCTATATCACGTGCTCACGTGCAACCAGACTAGAACTGCATGGTGTACTCTCAAGGGCTGTAAATGCGAAACCACGTGTCTGGTGCAGTCTGTAGCGGCTGGCACCAATTCCTACTAAGCTGGGATTGAGAAAAGGGGGATACAACAGCCACCAGGATGATTCCGACGTGGTTACTCATAGTATTATTCCTGTATCAGCCCATACATCCGATGGCGAAATCGCTTTTTTTTCAACCACAAACCTTAAGTACTCATAAATATGCACCATAAACTTCATCATGTCTCCAAAATGCGTGTTTAGGTCATTGAACGCGAGGCAATAGTCTAAATGAAGCAAAGTAGTGCAAGTTGTGGGCTTGTTTTCTTTGTTGGTAATCAATATTACCGTTACTTAATATAGCTGGCAGCCCATCTGAAAAATAACAGTGTGGAGGGAAGCTTGGCATCTCAAGAGGTGCATTATTGGAAATAACTGTCCAATGAGAAATTTGATGTTTTATTTAGCACTGCATCAGCATAAAAATTCATAGTTTTGCAAAAAAAAGCAAACACTATTTTGTTCAAGTAATTATAGGTCGGAAAAGTGCTGATAATGTTCCTTCCAATATAATTTTAATAGACACTTTTAGCTGGGCGTAGGTAACGAGCCTACGAACGCGGCACGATGCGTAGCGTACGCTGCATGTGAAGCGCTCAACGACACTTTCAGCTCACCGCATTGACCGTACCGAGATACGTTTCGTTCAAGTAGACGAATGTTGTTAGAAATAAAACAGGGTTGTCCGCAAATCCTGGCGTCCTCCTCGCAATCTTTCTTTTCCCTCTTTCTTGCGATGCGGGACCATCAATGTTAAATACGCAGCCCGGCCGTGGTCGAGCGAAGGGATACACAATGCTCAGGAGGGGGTGGGGGAGGGCAAGAGCGAGGAAGAGTGCAATGTCTCATGAGATCCTTTCACCACTGCTTCGGCAGGCGCAGCATATATGCACAATTTTCGACTCAGTGGTGACACCTGGTGGGACACTTTCTCAACTGTCCATGATTCTTGGCCACGTTATTTCACTGTCACATCCTGTTCTATCTTGATTGATTTGTGGGGTTTAACGTCCCAAAACCACCATGTGAT
The DNA here is from genome assembly GCA_013436015.1 of Rhipicephalus annulatus. Lineage (NCBI taxonomy): Eukaryota > Metazoa > Arthropoda > Arachnida > Ixodida > Ixodidae > Rhipicephalus > Rhipicephalus annulatus. Next base: position 166,345 of record WOVY01013145.1, on the reverse strand, counting down.
TATGAGAGACGCCGTAGTGGAGGGCTCCGGAAATTTCGACCACCTGGGGTTCTTTGACGTGCGCCCAAATCTGAGCACACGGGCCTACAACATTTCCGCCTCCATCGGAAATGCAGCCGCCGCAGCCGGGATATTCTGTTCTACCTTAAATAACTTGAACAAATATATTTCCTGTTGTTCAATCTCGTTGCAAGTCGGTACAAGACAAAAGCAAAAGAACAGACGGAAAGAGACTAGACAAAAACAAAAGAAGAGATGGAAACACAGAATGCTGTGTGTTCATCTGTCCTGTCCTTGAACAGTTGAAAAAATCGCTGAATATAAACTCGGTAGCCCAACAAGAAGCCTCAATGTAGTCAAGAATGCAATACAACTTCCTAAGAAGATAAGCATGAGGAAGCTATGCACCACTTTATTTGACAGCTGTTGGGTATGCTAACATGTGAATGAAGGGTAATACATTTCTTCACACTTAACACTGCCTTATGTTAGCGACATTCGTGCCAGAATGGCCCTGTCTACATCTCTTGCTGGCGCATTGTTCGCTGTGACGTTGATTAGCTATCACAATTTTATATAAACATTCATTTTATTCTTTTCGTCATAGCAAGCCTCTCCGTGCACAGAATACATATCCCCAGTCGTCACCATATTTGTCACACAATGAACACCTTAATTAACTCTGTGCTTCCACGTGCCTTTTGATCATAAAGCTTAATTGAAGCAGACTCTCTCCAGTTCGAAGAACGAAAGCTAATACAATGTTACAATTCATTTGCGAACATTAAGGAGCGGATACGCCCACATTTAACGATCATACATGCGTTTTGCAAAAAAAAAATCATCGCTGACCTCGGGCGATCATCTTACCTCAGGGAGCGGTATCGAAAGCTCTCTGCAAAGCTGGTGCAGGTGATCCTTCAACTGCGCAATTTTCTTTAAAATCGTTTCTTTCATTTCCACGTCACTATCAATGATCTGGTTGAGCAGCGTTTCGATGTGGCTCTTGGTGCGCTCAAACCGGCTCCGTGTGGGCTCATACTCGAAGCCCAAATCGGCCCACACACTCATCAGTAGCTGTAGTTTTCGTGCGACCATTGTGCAGATTTCTTCAGCCATTTCGCATCTGGGTTCAGAAAGAAACAATCATGCAAACTTTGCTGTGGGATCGCTTTTTTTTTATGCACCGACACTCTTACACACTGCCGTTCTCTAGAGGCTTTTTTTCTTCTTCCGTAACATTGTCTCACGCTTATTTTGCGCGCATGCAAAAACTTGCAACTTTGCAGAGCCCTATTTTTCGTAACCTTATATGGCAAAAAGTTACAAATAATGCACAACTTAATGCTACAATCCTCCAAACTAAACAAAAAATGAAAACAGCTTCACTCTGTCTACATTGAAGCCTGCCGTAAGTTTTTTTATGTGCCACGTATTTTCTTTCTAAGTACCTTACAGGCCCCAGGAGTGGGGGCATTGAGTAAGGGGGGCGATACTATAAATACATGTACATATACATATAGACTTGGCAAAAATACATGAGGAAAGATACAATTGCAATATAATTAACAGAAAGCATTTGAGATAAGTCTATACATGTAAAGATGACACACGCATGTAAACAGTAAGCGAAAGTATGCGTTAATTGAGCACAAGAAGGGAGCGGTTACAAGTCACAGCTGCAACAATCTTAAAGCGAGTTCATGTTTTACAAAATAAAAACTAATACCATGCGCGATGAAGGAAAAAATAACGATACAATTCATAGCGGCAATACAGCGGAGGGAATTCACTGTGCGAGAAAAAAAAGCGCGATAGGCGGGATAACTGCCAGTCAGAAATAGCTCATCTGACGTCGCATACGAGAGATTTGCTTTGATAATGATGTAGGGTGAAAAAGTTCCCAAACTTCATCCTTGCGCTGCGGAAATGCATCAACTCGGTGAAGTTTGAGAAGTGGATCGATAACATATGACGGAATCTTCCATGATTTGTCTTGGCAGCAATGTAATCAGGCAAACTATTCAGGAGAATAATAGCACGTGGCAGTGCCAACTTTTTGAACGCGTTTGTGGAGCCGTATATACGGGAATAGCTGAGATAATTGTTTAATCGGTGTGAGGTGAGATGTGGTTTGTGTAGACCAGTAACGGTGATTCGGGAGGAGTGGGCGATTTTATGAAAGAATGAAATCAAGACAGTGTCACGATGGATGTTCAAGAGTGGAATTGAAAGCTGTAGTTTTAGATATGATATATTGGAATGGGGATTGTAGTTATTGGCGTTGAAGCGGCTTGGCCTATTGAGATTTTTTCCAATGTGTCAATTAAGTATTTTTGGTGGGGAGACCAGATCGAAAATGTATATTCTAGTTGAGGGAGAACCAGGGTTAAGTATGATATTTTGCGAATACTTGAAGGTGCAGCTTTTAAATTACGTCTTAAGAAACCAAGTGACCTGGAGGTGTTGGCAGAGATTGCTTTAATGTGGTACAACCACGATAAAGTAGGTGTAAGTATAATGCCCAAGTACCGATATTGCGTTGCGATCGAGATAATGAACTGAGTAATGCTGTATGAAAAGTCGGATCTGCTAGATTTACGTATGAAGCGATGATGTGTTCTAGCATTTTACACCAAATGCATGTAAGCGAAATAGGACGGTAATTTTTACATGAGGTTTTATTTCCACTTTTGAATACTGGTATTACTTTTGCCAACTTCCATTCAGACGGTAATATGCTAGTTTCTAGAGACTGCTCGAATATATAGAGTAGAAGTTTGCTTGAGACCATTACTGTATTTTTAGCACCTTAGAATTAATTGCATCTACACCGCACGACGAAGATAACTTGAGATTGTTTATGGCTCTAACTGTGCCGTCTAGCTCAATGTCTATTGGTTCCATGAATTGGTAGTCAAGCTCGGCTACGTAGGGTATGTTTGTACTGTTCTTTTTAGTGAAGACAAAAGTGAAAAAGGAATTAAGTGCTGTTGGGCATTGGCTAGCTGAAAAAGGGACGTTGTTGCAATAGTGTAATGAGATGTCCTGGTTTTCACTGGTGGGATCGATGACTTTCCAAAATTTAGCTGGGTTGTATTTCAGTAGTGTAGGTAGGTAAATAGAATAATACTCCGCCTTAGCCTTACTTAAAGCAGCGCAATGTGCTTTATGCAGGTTTTATATTTGCGCCAACAAGAAAAACTGCCCGAGCACTTTGCTATATTATATAGCCGCTTTTTCTTTTTCCGCATTTTCTGAAAATTTCTACTGAACCACGGATTTGATTTATCGTTGCTAATTTTAACCAGGAGTACATATTTGTCTAATAACGTACACAAAATATTCTTGAAAAACAGCCAGTCCTCATGAACAGATCGATTGTGTAAGCAAGGTAGGAAAGTATTTAAAAAAACAATGCTAGTTGATAATTATTCTCCTGATAAATGCCTTTCTTATAGTCTCGAATTTGTTTTACATGTACACCGGCTACAGCTCGGGGTATGTTTATCTCTACTTGGAGTAGCGTGTGGTCACTGAATCCGTCCAAGTAATTCGTTTTACGTATTGTGTCTGGAGAAGTAGTTAGAATAAGGTCTACAATGTTTGCAACATGTGTAGGCTTCAGAACAGTTTGGAAAAGGTTGAAATCTAGAGTTAAGAAACTCATTTGACGTCTGACATGGTGATGACAGCGTGGCCCAGTCAATGAGGGGAAAGTTGAAGTTGCCTTTCAACTATAGCAATGGTTCTGCATCAAGACAAGAAAAGTCAAGGCTAGAACTTATGGAGCTTCGCCCCCTAAAAAAGTTCAGCTCAGGAGCAACTTGGAGGGTAAGTTCGTGAACGCCTGGCGTCACTGCAGAAGACGTTTTAACTAGCGTACTTGTACTCGTGGTTGCAGTCCTGAATCGTAAATGTCCACTTGCTGATTTGTCGGCTTTATTGAAGCCCCGTGATTACAAATTTTTCATCAGTTTATGGTGTTTTTTGCTGTGTAAGAAGCTGCTACCGCCATTTCCGAGGTCGAAAAAGTCATTACCCTCTTTCCGCAAATTTCGGTCAATATACAAACCATGTTCAATTTTGTGACATAAAAAACAAGAACTTAAGGCGTCTTGCAAGAATTGAGAATAATTGTTTGCCTTGAAATGAGTTTCGGAACACACCAAGAGGTATGTACAAATACCCCTACAAAGTCATTCCTAAACAAATTTAGGGCCCGGCTATCCAACGGTAGGTTTCTTAGAGGAACATTGCCAATAGAACAGGTGGGAATAAAACATAAACAAGGTTCCAAAAGGACACTAGCAAACTGGCAAGCCTCAATGTAGATGAGTTACAGCAGGCTGGAAACTTGTCACCAACTGCTTCAGCCACATCGACAAAGTGACAACACTTCAATAAAAAAAAAGGGCAGGGTTAGTCGTTTCATAAAATCTGTCGCCGATGTGACACATCCAGCAGTTCGGAGCTCAGCATAGCTTTAGTTGCCTGCTGTATTGGAGCAGTGTAGCCCTGGCTTTGGTTCTGTTTCCAGACTATGGTGATTTTTTTGTTTAGATTTTCGTTTCTCAAATAAGCTAGTAGTAGACACTGAATGCTATTGTTATCAAAAACAAAAGTGTCTTAAGTAAACAATTAGGTTTATGCGCATTATAAGAATGATGTTGGTGTATGTTTATTGGCACAAGGGCTATTGATAGCCAAAGAGGGCCAATAAATTTTGAAGTGTGTGAACAATGGTTAAGTGCCTGTATAGGGGCCTAAGATTTCTCGCCGTAAAAGCGCATAAAAGAACAAGTATTCAAATTATCAGAGTAACGTAAAATCTGTGCAGCTAAAAATATCGGTGAATTGTTGGGATAAAAATATGGAGACACTTGGTTTGAGCAGGAATGTCTCATTAACCGATCTTGTGTCTTGAGGTCATGAGACAGGTGTGTTTTGCGATGTAGGTATCGAAGCAGCGATCTCCGTTCGGAGATCATGCTACGGATTACCAGCGCAAATTAGGTGACAACAATGAACGTCCTTCATGATGGCGAAAAGTGAATCATGTTTCAAAAGGGACACCTTAGCGATGGGAATCGTGGGATGACGAGGCAGTTCCTCTCGGTAGGGTAATGGTAAGTGCTTTATTTCCTGCTAAGATTCAATTTACTGCACTGAATGAAAATATGACTAAAGAGGGACTCAGTTTTGACCACATAACACCTACACTGCTTTAATATGAATCTTACTTTAAGCTCATGAGAAGGTGCGGGCTCTTGTCAGAATGTCACGTGAGGCTAAAATTAGATTTCATGGTAGATAGACCTCTATGGCTAACCTAAACGAAAGAACATGATTGGCAGACACGATTCCTCCTCACTTTGAACAACAAACGTTTCACACAAGCTAGATCTGACAATATAGCGAAAGTTGGGCTAGTTGGTGGCTCATGCTTGGTGGTCCAAGCTTGATCTGACTTATTGGCAACAAGAAGAAACAAATTCAGATCGCACGCATTTACTTGCACGTGGGCACAGCGCCAAAGCTTTAATACTTCACTGGTCGATCTAACGAATTGCAACAAAATTATTTCCCATTACGGAAGAACTGTCACGGTGTCATGACATGGACAAAAGGGCAGTCGGCGTCTTTGGAGTGAAGCTTTTTATTCGGATGAACTTGGGGCTGTGAAACGAAAAATTAAATTGTTGGCAGCAATGCAAGCTGCACACAGCTATTGGCACAAAGTATCAGTTGTCGACAAAATTGATCCGTGGTAAGGCGCTTCAGTATTTGTATGTTACGCAGGAGACGTCATGAACGCAGGAGACGAATTTGTATGTACCGCAGGGAGACGTCTGTACAAAGAACTTGTGTAAATCAATTCCGTCTTCCCTTTTCATGACTACTGCACCACACCATTTTCATATGATTTGACATACATACACACGGTTATAAAAAAAACTAGCATTATGTCTGGTGGTCACTGCTGTGTTGGGGGTTGGCTGGTCCCGACAAAGCAGAAGAAGAAGAAGTCGGCCGACGGAGACGTACGCGGCCGGCGGGGACACCAACGAGCCCGAACACGCGGGTTGGCGCGTAGCGCCAAAAGAAAAGCACACAACCGCACTCCACGGCTACCTAACACACACTGGTTTTATTTTACAGTCGCCTTGAAATCCCGGATGCCAGAGCGGCGCCCCCTGGCATCCTCACATGTCAATTCGAAACCGAAACTGGAAACCCAAAACACAACAATCATCCCCTCCTCGAAAAAAGCACACCTATACACTGTTGATATTTATACATGATCGATACAAAAGTATATACAAGGTATGTACGTTAGAACTTATGAAAATTCAAAACACGGCACACCGAACTCACACACTACAAGTCCTGAAAATGCATTGAAAATATGTACATTGGAAGTCCTAAAAATGCACCAAAAATTGTATACAACTCAGTACAATATAGATTTGTAGTTCTACGTCACGTAGTCTTCGAACCGACGCGGCTTCTGCCGCTTCCGCTTAGGGCGAGCCCTTTTGGGTGTAGAATCGAGTGCAAGATGAGAAGAAAGTTGTGAAGGTTCTGAACGAGCGTTAAAATTCGCAGTCTCATCAGAGCTCGCAGCATGAGCTGTACTTGAACCAGCGACACCGACTGGTAACTCCTCCCCACTTGAAGAAATGCCTGTACATGGAGGCCACATGTAACAGTCTGATGCGTAGTTGAAAGGCGTGGACGGAACGTGATGAGGAAAACTTTTAGGTGTTGAAGGCGAATCCGTATGGAAAATAACAAGGCGCGAAGCATTCCAGATGTTACCATCACTTAAGCGAAAAGAAGTGGGGCTAACCTGGCCCAAGACTTTGTAAGGACCGCGATACTTGGGCCGCTTGCCTGGCACACGAACCTTGACTAAATCGCCAGTGCGAACTTTGGACTGCTTTGCACCTCGACGGGTGTCGACATACTTTTTCATTGCTTGTTGCTGAGAAAAAACCCTGGTACGAATTTGATCAGGAGAAGACACTGCTATGTTGCGAGGCGAAGAGACTATGTCGAGAGCAACTCGCGGTTGCCTACCGTGGAGAAGTTGAGCAGGAGACACTTCAGTGGTGCCTTGTGGTGTGAACCTGTACGAAGCTACACATTCCGTCAAGACTTGCTTGAGGGGACGGTGCTCTAATTGGGCGATCTGGATATGTTCCTTAAGAACGCGATTAAAGCGCTCGATTTGCCCATTTGATTGGGGATAGAAAACTGATGACCTCAAGTGCTGAATTCCTCGTTGTGAAAGAAAAGCCTCCAAATGTTGGGACTGAAACTGTGGACCATTGTCCGTAACTATGGCATCAGGAAAACCTTCCCGGCTGAAGATTGAAGACAGAAACTCAATGATGACCTCAGAAGTAACCGTATGTGTGAAACAAATTTCTGGCCATTTGGAATGGTAGTCGATGAGAGAAACAATGAACCGGGCATTTTGCGGAACATCATGCAAGGGACCGATGATGTCCATGCCGAGTTTCTGCCAAGGCCGATCAGGCCACTGGACTGGCTGCAACGGAGAAAATGCAGGTTTGGCAGACATGTCAGCTGCCTGACATATATGGCAGTTGTAAACTGCATGCTCGACCTGCTTATCTAAGGCTAGCCACCAGTACCTGTCTCTTAGATTCTGTTTGGTGCGGACAATGCCTGGGTGAGTCTCATGGGCAAGCTGTATCAGCTTGTTACGGAAAGAAGCAGGGGGAATCACGCGTTCATCGCGGAAAAGCAAGTCCTCGACACAAGACAGTTCCTGCCGGACTGCGAAGTAAGGCAAGAGTTCAGAAGCAAGAGCACCTTTGGAAGGCCATCCTTCACGTAAATATTTGAGAACTTGAGACAAAGTGGCATCTGCAGCTGTAGCTGCCTGAAGCTCAGCTTTAGTAATACAGGAAGTAACTAATGAAACAACTTCCTCATCCCACTCTTCAGTAACCGGTATCTGAAGAGGAAGGCGCGACAGTGCATCAGCAACCACGTTATTAGTACCCTTACAATGTTGAACACTGAAATTATAATACATGAGTTTGGCACACCAACAGGAAATGCGAATGGGGCGGCGGCCTTCGGATCCTGCAGAAAGAAGAGCAACTAGTGCTTGGTGATCTGTACGTAATGTGAAGTGCCAGCCCCACAAGTAAACATGCCATTTCTCACAGGCAAAAAGACAAGCGAGAGCTTCACGCTCTCCTACTGAATATCTGCGTTCAGCAGGGGTCAATTTACGAGATGCAAAAGCAATAGTGATCAGCTGATCACTATTGCTTTTGCATCTCGTACATTGCTGCATTGGGGGCTGGCTGGTCCCGACGAAGCAGAAAAAAAAACGGCCGACGGAGACGTACGCGGCCAGCGGGGACCCGACCAGCCCGAAACACACGCGGCGAAACCGAAACAAGCCTTCGTGCGATACAAATGTGGTCGAGTCTCTACTGCACTCAGAAAGTTCAACTTGGTGATAAGCGGATGCGAGGTCCAGCTTAGAGAAACATACTGCTCCGGAGAGTTGATGAAGCAGTTCTTCAATGTGAAGAAGTGGAAACCCGTCTTCCACGATTGCCTTGTTCGGTTCTCGTAAGTCGACGCATAGTCGAAGGAATCCATCTTTTTTCTTGACGACGACCAGTGGAGAAACCCAGTCGGAAGCAGAGACAGGCTCGATGATTCCGCTGGCTTGAAGGCGAGACAGTTCCGCAGAGACTTGCTCACGGAGAAGAAGAGGAATGCGGCGCAGCTTGGCACGCACAGGGCACACACGTGGTCGACGCATCACTTTATGCACAAAACCGCGCACGCAACCCAGTTCACGGGTGAACAGGTGGTGGAATTCAGAAGGCGCGTTGGCTGGAAGATCATCTTGGACGTCGACTTGAGCACACGTCATAGACGCACCGTCGATGTTGATGGACAAAGCCCTGATGGCATCACGTCCCAAAAGCGAGCTGCCATTGGCAGTTACATAAAAAGTAATGGAAGCAGTGCGACTGCGATAGGAAACCTGAGCTGTAAATTGACCTAAATTATCAATCGTTCCCTTGGAATATGTCTGTAGAACGACGTGTGAAGGCAAAAGCCGAATGTTGAAAAAATGACTATGAAAGTCAGCGGCGCTGATTAAAAGACTGAGGCACCAGTGTCCACGAGAAATGACAAGGGCATTTGGCGCACTGAAACTACGATGCTGGGCTCGGACGTAGTGTGGAGGCCATCCACATTTAAAACAGCGACCGTATTGGTTTGTGCAGTGCTCGAAGGAGCGGACGAAAAAACTGGTTCCGGAAGATTTGCTGGACGGGAATTGCATACGGACTGAAAATGTCCGATTTTTCCGCACGCAAGACAAGTGCGGTTTCTCGCGGGACACTGCGCGAAATTGGCTAAATGCCGAGCCGATCCGCAACGAAAGCAATGCGCGGTTGCGCTTGAAGAAGAAAATTGCGAACACGAGTTAGGAGCTCGGTGCTGTTCCTGAAAACCCGAGTTTGGCGGAATGGGGTCGCCATATTGCCGGCTTCCTCGCCCCCGTGACGCAGAGGTGCCGCCATGTTGGCCGCAGCGCCGAGACGAAGATGAAGGGCCGCCTTGTTGACGCGTCCCGTGAAACGAAGAGCCGCCGCCTTGGCCCCCCGCAGCAGAAAGTTGCTGCACTGAATGCGGAGCGAATTGCTCCAACTGGGAGCTAATAAGCTCGTCCTCTCGCGCAATCGAGAGGGCTTCGGATAATGAAATCGAGGAGCCCTTTTGAAGCATGCGGCAGCGGACGTTTTGCGAGGCTACCCCGATGAAAAGCTGATGGCGGATCATATCGTCTTCGAGCGCGCCGAAGCCGCACGACGCGGCGAGCGTTCGAAGAGAAGTAATGAACTCGGCGACTGGCTCCCCAGGCAATTGTCGCCTTTCTTGGAATTTCACGCGTGCGAGATAATCGCCCGAAACATCTTTAAAATGCTCATCGAAAAGAGCAACAGCATTTTTGAAGGCATCGCCTGACGCTGGCGTCGGCGACGCGTTGGTTGCTTCCAAAGTATAAAAGAGCTTTAACCCGGCAGGGCCCAACGCGTTGAGCAGCAGGGCCTTGCGACGCTCGGGCTTTCTGGCGTCCTCCCCGACCGCGTCTGCGTAAGCCTGAAACACCAATTTCCAGTCCGCCCACGGAAGTGGCGGGTCTCCGGGCGAATGAAGAAATAGGGGAGGTGGAATAGGAGACGCCATTTAGCAAGAAGAATGGAGAGGTGCAGACGAGAAGAAAATGACGCCAGTACACTGTTTGAAGACGAAGGCAGAGGCAGCGTAGCTGAATGAAGAAATGAAGCGACGCAGCACGCAGTAGCCACCTTGCAGGGAACAAAGAGCGTCTAGGGTTAGCACGAACACGGAGAACGAAACTGGTTCTTACAGGTCCTCGTCGCCATTGCTGTGTTGGGGGCTGGCTGGTCCCGACAAAGCAGAAGAAGAAGAAGTCGGCCGGCGGGGACACCAACGAGCCCGAACACGCGGGTTGGCGCGTAGCGCCAAAAGAAAAGCACACAACCGCACTCCACAGCTACCTAACACACACTGGTTTTATTTTACAGTCGCCTTGAAATCCCGGATGCCAGCGCGGCGCCCCCTGGCATCCTCACATGTCTATTCGAAACCGAAACTGGAAACCCAAAACACAACACACGCTCATGCGAAAATAAACGCAGCTGTTCGCGCTTGTACGCCGAAGCAAAACACGTGATCTAATAATAATCTAGAATGCTCCCAGACATTCTGGCGCCGTTTGCACAAGACACTATTAACACATGCTATGGGCAGAAAATAAAAAATCAGAAAGAAAACAGTGGCTGTGGCAATAAGTTACAGTGGTAAGATTTTTGTCGGGCTGAGCGGACTCACCGGCACTAAGTACTTTGTAAGATCTCAGTCAACGCTCAACAAAGGACGCCGCTTTCTTAATCCGCCTCCCAACGTGCTCGTGGCTGTAATATCCGGGTTAACTTAGGCAACACTCGTACGTAGACGCGTTCGTGAAATGGTATGTAATATTGGCGTTTCACAAATATATGGAAAAAAACACGGAAACAAGCAAGCGAACAAGACAAATACCGCAAGAACGCTGGCGTTCTTTCCCTCAAGCCTGTGTGGCCACGTTTTTTTTTCTTTTTTCCTTGCTGCTCTAAAGCATTGGCGTTGCCTCAAGCGTCGATCCACCACAAACTAACCCAGAGAAACCCTGTAAGTCACGTTCGTGAAAACGTCACATCAAGCTAACATGACAGTGGGCACCCACGCAATAGTCTATTTAAACGAAAAGCGCATGCCACATTTAGCTACCAAAATGCCGGAGACGCAGGTTTTTCACTCGCTGGGACGGTGATATTGCCGCTGTTGACCAGAACAGTCAAACTGGACTACCATGTACGAGCGTGCAGTTACGAACAAATTTAACAGTGTTGAGATTGATAGCGTTTATGCCCGAGATCCACTAAGCCACTACACTTCTGTACTAAAGCTACACACCGCTAAATTAAGGGACCCGGAAACGGCTTTCACAATTTTTTTACAAATGCATAGAGCCGGTAGAACAAGTCCCGAGGGTAATATAGAGACCTATTTGAGCTCTCTGCGAAACTACGGAATTTATTACAACGCTTTAAAGCTGTGAATCGCTCCAGACCGCTGCAGATCGCTTCGACTCGGCCAAACGCGTTTTCAACCACCCATACACCGAGTGACACGCTCTGCCCCACTGACGTCATCGTTTCCAGCTAATATGGTTGCCTTTGGAACGCGCAGCACAGACTGCCGGTATCGGATCGATGGCGGGATTTAAGCGTGTTCAGTCTCACGCCACATCGGGACGCCGGCGCCGTGAAGGTGGAGCTTAGTCCAGAGCGCTCGAGGGAAGAGTTGAAGGCAGTTGAGGGTGAAAGGCGAAGTGGAGAAGGAAGGTAGTTTTCTAGTGCTCGTAGCTCCGTTAATGGGTGTTTAGATTGAACTCTGGTGCTAACGATTTGCTCCAGTAGTGGCCTAATCGACAACGGAATGTGAAAAAAACCGTCTCAGGGACCCTTTAAGCATTTGTTGGGGTCAAGGCATGAGCGAACACCTTTTGCTCGGCAACTCTGCTAAAAACACTAGCTTGCGACGCTGTGCTGCCGAAGTCCGCCAACCACATCTGCGCTACGCTCTCATAGCAGGCATCTAAGAGCAAAGTAACGGCACCATCGGCTGAAAACGAGCACGTAGAGTATCCGAGACACGCGCGTCTAACATGGGCTCCTGGTCTCAAATACTACCGCAGTTGCACTCACCTTAGAGTGTCCATCTCCATGTTGTTCGTGTTGAAATAAACACTGACCAAAAACAGGCCAATGACGGCCTCAAGCTATTGCGGGCGGAAGTTGCCAGCTGTAGATTGCGGTAGATTGCCCTAGGCTAAAAGGAGTGGCCAAAGCACCGGCTCACGCTTGGACAGCTTGCATACAAGTGCCGCACCGCGCCGCTGCTGCACCGGAACCACGATGTGAGGCCCGAACCGGAGCCGTGTCTTTTCTTGGCTCGGGAAGCGCGGGGCAAGTGAAAGGGCGTCTGCCACGCGCTGTAGCTTTCTTCATCCTCTTCTAACCACTAACACCACCATCAAGTTCCGACGCAGAGTGCTAGAAGTCAACTTAGCTTTGAAAATTGGCGGGCCCTTCATTTCTCGCCTTTAAGAGTTGAACGCGATAGTGATACTCCGTTACTAGTGTGTACTTCGAATACTTAGTGCGTGAAATCTCTTCGAGCTTGCTATGCACCCACTACGTGGCTTTAAATGTGCAGTAGCCTGTGTTCCTTTTTGAGTGGGTGACTGACTTTATACTCTGAATGATAATTCGATGTACCGACGTGCGACGGCAAATTGTGCTTGTACCATGCATTATTATGGCAATATTTTACATTGTACTTTGAAACATGCACACAGGACCCCTCTGTTTATAGAGTATGAAGGCTAATTTCACTGTGTTTTCAAGCAGAGGAAGATATTTTCACTGCATTCACAAGCGCAGCTGGAGCTGTGTGGTGAAGCGACCACTCGCCACGCAAAGGAACCGGGTTCGATGCCCACCCTGATCCAGAAGATTTTGTTAGGCATTTTTGTTTTCACCCTTATCGATTTTTCTGTCACACAAAGATGATGATTTTTTCTGTCACAACCAAACGACGCCGAAATCACTGTGAAACGAGCACGTGTTAAAACAACATTGGTTTAATGATGGACTTTTCCCATATTTAAGTGTTGTGTAAGCGCGGGGACAAAAAAAATGGCGGATCCCACGTACAATGGGAATCGATGATATGCGAAGCACGAATGAGAAAGGTTGATATGTCACTTCAAAATCAGCACAGCGTTACGAGGTAGAGGTAAATGATGCCGTACATGACGTCCGTGTCATGATTATCATGTTTGGATGTGTCGTTTACCTTCGTCATCGATTCACGTCACGTGATACCAAATTTAGTATATTTGAAGCTTGCGAAACGCCCGCGAGTATGCTATGAACATGTTATGATGCCATGTTCCTAAATGACACGCGTGTCAGGATTATCATGTTTGCACCAGTCATATATTTCGTCATCCGTTCACGTCACGTAACACCATATTTGGTATATGTGGAGCTAGCGAAACGGCCGCGAGCGCATCATCAGGGGCCCAATATACTCCAAAGTAGCGTTGACGCGCTCGCACGCTGGCCAAAGCAACGCTATGTCAGTAAAACGCGAGCACTCAATAGTCTGACGCCAGGCGCGACTGGCGCGACCAGCGTCCGTCAGTGCGGCCCGAAGGAAACCGGCGCGAAATGCCACATGCTGTTTTTCGCACCGACGCGCTACCCGGACAACACTTCGTCTCCCTGTCTTTGTGACGGAGGGACGCCAGACGCGCTGAAATGCACATGCGTCAAAGCAACGCAGCACGGCGCGCGCCAGCGAGTATATGGCAGGACAACCGCTGGCATGGCAACACCAGCGTGACGAAGCGACATGAACGCCGGCGAGCATGCGCACCACATCACGTCGAAATGTATTGGTTCCTTGACTGTGGCATGTAGTCATGTTCTTACATGACACGCCCCTCATGATTATCATGTTTGCACCAGTCACATACCTTTGTCATCCATTGACTTCACGTAATACAAAATTTGGCATTAGTGAAGCTAGCGAAACGGCCATGAGCGCGTCATAAGTGTGGCATGTAGTCATGTTACATGACGCGCATGTCGTGATTATCATGTTTGGATGTGTCATTTACCTATGTCCTCCGTTCGCGTCGGGTAATACCGAGTTTGGTACATGTGAAGCTAGCGAAACGGCAGCAAGCGCATCATGAGCGTAGCATGGAGTCATCTTGTTACATGACACGCGTCTTATGTTTATCATGTTTGCACCAGCCACATACCTTCGTCGTCCATGCACATACCGTAATACTAAATTTGCTATGTGACGCAAGCGAAACGGCAGCGAGCGCATCATGAGCGTAGCATGGAGTCATCTTGTTACATGACACGCGTCTAATGTTTATCATGTTTGCACCAGCCACATACCTTCGTCGTCCATGCACATACCGTAATACTAAATTTGCTATGTGACGCAAGCGAAACGGCTGCAAGCGCATCATGAGCGTGGAACGTAGTCATGTTGTTACGTGACATGCATGTCATGATTTTGAAGTTAGGGCCTGTCGCCTGTGTTCGCCATGCAACCATGCCATACCATACCAGTTTTGTAACTTGTCGCGTGAATGAAACCACCGCAAGAGCTGCAGGACCATGAAATGTAAATCATGACATTACTCACATACATACCATGATTTGACTGGTCAAATATGTTCTTCATACAGTCATGCTATGCCGTACCAAGTTTGGTATCGATACCAATATCTAAACGGCCAGGAGAGCTAAAAGTCGTAGGCGGCTAGATAGATAGATAGATAGATAGATAGATAGATAGATAGATAGATAGATAGATAGATAGATAGACAGACAGACAGACAGACAGACAGACAGACAGACAGACAGACAGATAGATAGATAGATAGACAGATAGATAGATAGACAGATAGATAGATAGATGGATAGATAGATAGATAGATACGCTCAAAGTCGCCTAAATTTCCTAAGAAATGCTTCACAATTAACAGAATGCTAAAGGTCATGTGTGAAGAATTTCCAGCGGGGCCTGGTTCCAATGATGAAGTTCGAGAACATTGGGTCGTGCGTATAAAAACGCAAACGAACAGACACAAGGAAACAACAAAATAAAACTTCTTTGCATTCGTAACTCGGCGAGGAAATAACGCATGCAAGAACCAAGACTAATGAAAATATAAATACTTACGAGCAGTGACCATTTCACCCACCACTACATGCTTTTTATACATGGTTGCAGTTCCTTTCCAGCCTTGTGCAAACTGCTTCATTCGATCATTTCGTATCCTCCACCAGCACTTTGTTATTAACAGATCGTATCGGGAAGACGTAAGCGAAACAAAAGGAAGAGTCCGCAATAGCATTTGCCTATTTTAATTTCTGAGATAGCTTACAACAAAGCTGACAGAGTGCTGAGCTTGCGTTTAATTCTGACATTCTAAAGAAAAGCAATAATGCCACAGAGACTGTTTACACTATCCGACATTATGAAGAATCAGCGTCCACAGTCTTGTGCGCACTCTTGCGTGTGGCCGCACGACTCATGCCTCTTGTTCACGGGCACGAGTCAGTGTGCGTTGGAGCTGCGAAGAAGAAGGTGCGTTGGCGGATGAACATTTCAGGCAACCAAGCGTATACATTTGTGATCTTCGATAAAAAATTAATATTATTACTCCCCAGGGCAAAGTGCAGTAAACACAGCTGAGTGGTAATCATGACACCTGAAATCTCAAAATTGCTCAACTTGACTTTTCTACTTTTTTTCCTCGTTTGCTCTTTTTTATGTTGTTTTACTTACATTAGTCCTATTATATTACAAATTCATTACACATAGTTAAAATGATCACACAAAAACTGCACTACACATTCTTGACCAATCCCTCGGAGGGGGTATGAGCCATCATCGCAGGGAAACAAACAAACAAACAAACAAAAAAGGATGAACAGTTTTTGATTTGAAACGCTCTTGAGGACTCTTCCATCTTTTCGCACATAATTTTCAGGGCACAAGTTCGCCCGTAATAAACTAGTCTTTGACGTTTCTTCTCTTGCACCCGTTACATTCTGGTGGACGATTCTGGGTATGATTGGAAGCCCCCTTGGCGCGAGAGAGCGAAGCCCCAATCCTCAACGATTAGAACCTGGCCAACTGACTCCAGTACACCAGCGTTCAAGCCGTCGCCTTCAAGTAGAGCCGCCTGAATTTGCACCCCTCCCCAGTGCTTCAGCAACACAAGCAGCGTCCACAGACAACAGAATGATGCCTTACCAGGTGACATCATCGGAACTTATTCTGTCCCCACCGTGCTTGCCTGAGCCCTTCCACGGCGACGCGTTTGAGGATGTGGAGGATTGGTTAGAACACTTTGAGTGGGTTTGGAAGACCAACGGCTGGGATGAAGCAAGGAAACTGCGTCGCGTGTACTTCACATTGGAGGATGTAGCGAGGACGTGGTATGAAAACCACGAAGCATTCACACCGACATGGGAAGGATTTCGACGACAAATAGTAGCTACAAATGCCAGCACAGATCGTCGGGAGAAGGCGGAGAACGCTCCGCAGTCCAGGAACCAGCGCATGAACGAAAGCGTTGGCATGTATATTGAGGACATGTCCCGCCTTTTCAACGCGCTGACCCGAACATGAACGAAGAGAAAAAGATGCGTCACTTGATGCGAGGTGTCAAACAGGAGATATTTGCCGGTTCGGTACGCAACCCACCTCGTACAGTTGCTGAATTCCGCACCGAAGCCACCTCCTTAGAGCGGGCATTGCAGCAGCGCTTCCGTCACTACAATCATGATGCGAGTAGTGTTCCTGCAGATGTCCTCTCAGCAAACCTGGGCAGCAGCAGCGAAGCATTGAGGGAAATGGTGCGATTCATTGTGAAGGAAGAGCTCCAGAAGCTGCTACCCAGACAAGTCGCAACGCCAGTTTTGTCTCTCACTACCCTGATCAGAGATGAAGTTCGCCACGCCATTCTTCAAGCCGAACCCGAGGCGCAACCTGTTTGACTTGAACAGAAATTGCAGGAACACCCCGTAACAACTTACGCCGATGCTGTGCGCCAGCCTGCCGTGCACACTGTTTCTTTTGCAGCTCCCAGTGGCTACCGACCGGCTTCGCGTGGCTCAAACTATCCAGCTAATTCGAGGCCACGAAAAAGCGACGTGTGGCGCACACCCAACAGGATGCCTCTCTGTTTTCACTGCGGCGAAGCTGGACACCTGTACAGAATGTGCCCATATCGACGAGCTGGTCTCCCTGGGTTTTCTCCAAACGCGCCATGCCCTCGAAATGGCGAAAGACCTGTTGAAATCGAAGATTACTTGTCCGGCCATCTGTTTCCAATTGCTGGTTTCCAGCATCAGCCTAGATCACCAGCGCCTGCTCGCTATCGATCACCAAGCCCTCGACGATTTAGTTCACCTTCTCCACCTTCAACCTCAACACACCGTCGTTCAAGCAGTCCCCATCAGGAAAACTGAAGCCAGTGACCTATGCAGGCAAGGCCGCTGATGTCCAACCAACTGAAGATTCTCCGTTAGGTCTTAGTGCAGCAACGACGAGCGGAACACAACAACTAGGTTAGGTAAAGACAAAATTTCTTCAGTCTTACGCGTTACCGTAGACGGGTGTGAATGCAACGTTTTAGTTGACACGGGTGCTAAATATTCGGTTATCAGTTACGCTGCCGCAAAGCATTTAAAGAAAGTCCTGACGCCTTGGAGTGGACCCCAGATACTCACGGCTGGGGTCATCACATCACACTACTGGGAAGATGTACCGCAAGAATCCGAATACAAGGCGCTACTTACGTAGCTGACTTTGTAGTACTTCCGGAATTCTCTAGAGATTTATTAAGAGGAATGAATTTTCTGCTAGCAAACGGAGATATAATCAACCTGCAGAATTCTAGTGTCTCTTTTACGACCAAACTGGCCATAAACACAAATGAGGCAGACGTGTTATGGAGGCAATTACGTGTTATGGAATCTGATGTTACCGTGCCGCCACGATACAGCGTAATAGTCCGTGTAAGAAATGAAGCATTTGTTGATTCCGAAGGTAAAGCGGATGCAAACATCGAACTACTGCTCAAGAAAGGCATTTTTGTAGCTCGAGGCATTATTCAATTACGTGGTGGATGTGCCGATGTATTGCTCACGAATTTTGGAAACGAAATTCAGCATGTTGCAAAGGACACTGCTATCGCCTTCCTGCACGGTTTTCAAAGAGTGACGGGCTTATGTGGTCTGGTGTCAGGGCCACCTACTTCGGAACCTGCGCCTGATAACGTGGCAAGAGTTGCAATCAGTCAAAATCTATCACCAGCCGAGAAGAAAATCATTCAAGACCTCCTAAGAAACTTCATCAGATGTTTCTCTACCTCGTCAAAAGTATGGCGGACCCAGGTTGTTGAACACTGAATAATAACAGATGAAGCTACAATGCCAGTACACCAAAACACGTACAAAATATCACCAAAGGAACGAGAGGTCATAAAGAGCCAAGTGAAAGAGATGCTGAATGACGATATCATACAGCCATCCAATAGTCCGTGGGCGTCGCCTGTAGTCCCTGTGAGGAAAAAGGACAATACGCTGAGATTCTGCGTTGATTACAGAAAGCTGAACAGAGTGGCCAAGCGGGATGTCTACCCTTTGCCGCGTATTGATGATACGTTCGATCGGCTACGGCACGCAAAGTAGTTCTCTTCATTGGATTTAAAAAGCACTTATTGGCAAATTGAAGTGGACGAAAGGGACCGTGAAAAGACTGCTTTCGTAACCCCGGATGGTCTATATGAGTTTAAAGCACTCTCATTCAGCCTCTGTTGTGCGCCTGCATCATTCCAGCGCATGATTCACAGCGTCCTTTCAGGCCTCAAATGGCAGTCGTGCTTAGCCTACCTGGACGACGTTGTGGTGTTTTCAGCAACGTTTGAACAGCATGTAGAGCGACTACGTTCGGTACTTCAGGCTATCCAGTCAGCCGGCTTGACGATATAACCAGAAAAATGCCAGTTTGGATTCAAGAAGCTTCGTTTGCTCGGTCATGTAATCAGCGCTCAAGGTGTTGGCCCGGACCCGGAGGAGACTGTGGCCGTAGGGCTGTTTCCCAAACCAAAAGACAAGAAGGAGGTACGCCGATTTTTGGGTTTATGTGCTTATTACAGGTGGTTTGTGCAAAATTTGGCGAAAATTGCCGAACGTTTAACAAGACTCACAAAAGAGGACGTGCCATTTATTTGGTGTACCGAACAAGACAGTTCATTCAACGAACTAAAGAAACGTTTGGAAGCCCCACCTATCCAGGCCCACTTCGACGAAACCACAGATACGGAAGTTCACACAGATGCCCGATATCTTGGGAAAGGTGCGGTCCTGGTGCAATGGCAAAATAGAGAAGAGAAAGTGATAGCATATGCTTGCTGAACCCTCTCAAAAGCGGAAAGAAACTACTCTGCGACCAAAAAACAGTGCTTGGCAGTTATATGGGCGATCAGAAAGTTCAGGCTATACCTCTACGGCAGGCCGTTCCGTGCCGTCAGTGACCACCACTCACTTTGTTGGCTGGCAAGCTTAAAAAACCCATCGGGACCGCTTGCGAGATGAAGTCTCAGGATCCAAGAATACGACATTATGGTCGTATATAGGTCTGGCAGAAAGCATGATGATGCTGACTGCTTATCACGTTCACCAGTCGATTTGACTCTTTCAGAAAAAGAGGACTTCCCACTCCTTTGTGTGATAAAAACCTCAGAAATCGCCGAACATCAACGGGCTGACAAGGAACTGCTTTCAATAATAAAGTATCTCGAAGGACACGACGAACAAGTTTCTCGCGTATTTAAGAGGGGGTTATCCGCATTCTGCCTCCGAGACATTGCACATTACAAGAGGAATTTCGAACACAACAAGGAGATGTTCTTAGTTGTTGTACCATCAGCCATGAGGCATGAAGTCTTGGAAGCCTGTCATGATGAGCCGTCTGCGGGTAACTTGGGCGCGAGTCGAATATCCGCCAAAATTCATCAGAAATACTACTGGCCCAAGTTGCTAGCGTCCGTGAAGCATTACGTCAAGACATGTCGCGAGTGTCAAAGGCGCAAAACACCATCCCTCAAGACAGAAAGGGAGAAGTGCTGAGCTTGCGTACCATCCCCTTCTCCAGCCCATAGAGCCACCTGCGACTCCATTTCAACAGGTTGGAATAGACCTCCTCAGACCGTTTCCGATGTCGGCATCAGGAAAAAGGTGGATAATAGTTGCGACTGACTATTCGACACGATACGCTGAAAGTGGCTGCCTTGAGCGAGGAACGGCAACAGAAGTCGCGAAGTTTTTCGTTCAGAATATTGTTCTTCGCCATGGAGCCCCTATCGTCGTGATTACCGATCGAGGAGCAGCGTTCACGGCTGATTCGATGCAGTCTTAATGACAATGACTAACACCAGCCATAAGAAGACCACTGCATACCATCCCCAAACCAACGGGTTGACAGAACGCCTGAACCGCACCATCGCTGACATGCTGTCGATGTACGTTGACATTGAGCGTGAATTGTGGGACGAAATATTGCCAAACGACACCTTCTCCTACAATACGGCCGTGCTGGAGATCATCCGCGTCACACCATTTCAGCTGGTCTACGGTCGCAATGTCACTACGACACTCGATGCAATGTTGCCAGTAGACAACGACAATTACGAGCCATCTGAACTTGACGACTTTCTGCAAAGAGCTGAAGAAGCACGCCAGTTGTCACGACACTGAATACATCAACAGCAAAAGAAGGACGCAAGCCACTACAACCTGCACAGCAGAAAAGTTCAGTACAACCCATGCGAGCGAGTGTGGATATGGACACCAATCTGACGCCGCGGCCAATCAGAAAAGCTTCTTTGTCGATACTTTGGCCCCTATAAGGTTGTCCGACAAATTAGTAACCTAAAATACGAAGTCATCGCCGATGAACACATCCGTTCAAAGCGGCAAAACAGCGCAGAAGTCGTACACGTCGTTCATATGAAGCCCTATTATGAGAGGGAATGAAAGCGCTCCCTTTTCCTGTTTGCCTCCCTACATCGCGCATCGGGACGATGCGTATTTCAAAGGGGGACTAATGCCACAGAGACTGTTTACACTATCCGACATTATGAAGAATCAGCGTCCACAGCCTTGTGCACACTCCTGCTTATGGCCGCGCGACTCATGCCTCTTGTTCATGGGCACGAGTCAGTGTGGGTTGGAGCTGGGTTGGTCAGTGTGGGTTGGCAGATGAACAGTTTTTGTTTTGGAACGCTCTAGCGAACTCTACCATCTTTTCGCACATAATATTCAGGGCACAAGTTCGCCCATCATAAACTCGTTTGTGACGTTTCTTCTCTTGCACCCATTGCAATATAATACGGTCGCCAGCGGCATTAGCGTAGGTTGCGGGCAACTACAGCACTAAAGTCGGCTTTTATTGTGATCTGATAAAAGGTTTCGTTGAAGCGTATATAGGGGCCCGAACATGATCATTGCTTCCAGAACCACGGCCGAGAGCACTGCCGAGAGCATTGGCTGCTCACCAATGGCACAATGGTAGCGTCAGTGGGGTTTCGATCCTCGTATATGTTATAGCAACTCATGATTACGGATTTAGACAAGGAAAGCATAAAAGTAGGTGTTAAAATTAATCTGCAGAAAACGAAAGTAATGTACAACAACCTCAGAAGTGGACAGCGCTTTGAGATAGGTAATAGTGCACTTGAAGTAGTGTAAGACTCTGTCTACTTACGACAGGTAATAACCGCGGAGCCGAACCACGAGACAAGTAACTAGAAAAATAAGAACGGGGTGGAGCACATTTGGCAAGCACTCTCCAATCATGACAGGTAGATTGTCACTATCCCTCAAGAGGAAGGTATACAACAGCTGCATCTTGCCGGTACTTAGCTACGGAGCAGAAACCTGGAGGCTCACAAAGAGGGTTCAACTTAAATTGAGGACGACGCAGCGAGCAATG
The DNA here is from genome assembly GCA_013436015.1 of Rhipicephalus annulatus. NCBI lineage: Eukaryota > Metazoa > Arthropoda > Arachnida > Ixodida > Ixodidae > Rhipicephalus > Rhipicephalus annulatus. Next base: position 144,103 of record WOVY01013145.1, on the reverse strand, counting down.
GAAAGAAAAATGGTAGGTGTAACCTTAAGAGACAAGAAGAGAGCAGAGTGGATTAGGGAACAAACCTTGGTTAGGGATATCATAGTTGAAATCAAGAAGAGAAAGTGGACATGGGTTGTAGCACGTAGACAGGATAACCACTGGTCATTAAGTATAGCTAACTGAATTCCTAGAGAAGGCACGTGGGTTAGGGTTATGTGGGCAGATGATGATGGTGATATGTTATAGCGAAAGCTGTTGTGCGATCACAACGGGAGCCCACTACGACACTGTGGCTGCCCACCACCGACACTACAGCCGTTAGTGCCTGTACCTGCTTCAGCGCAAAATAATAAAATTCACAGCATATCCATGGAGTGAACTATGATGACTGGAGCGAAGCGCTCGTCTTTCTGTTTGTCTGTCTGTCGGTTCCTGTTTGTTGGTCTGTTTCTCTGTCTTGCGACGAGCACGAGCCGCCATGGCTCTCCGCGCCAGCCACTCCGCTTCGTTCATGCCCCATCATCGATCCGACACGTACGACGACAATCGAGGAAACTGAGAGACACCCTTTCCCAGCCTGCGCAACAGCCAATTAAGAGTAATGGTACAGCGCCATCTATAATGTCTTCACTCAACTGCAGTTTGTACTTACTTCTATGAGACAGTGCCATCTTTTGTATATATTCGGGAGATACTGGTGGTTACGCCAGACACGGGACAAGGTTAGGCTATAAAGCACTTCGTTTCTAAAAAATTACGGCGTATGCACAAAGTGAATTATGATGATCTTTTCTGCGGAGTTTAAATTTCGTAAGCCGTGAATTCTCCGAAAACACCCACTCGGCCATCACCCACTCGGCCATCTCCCCCCTGCCTCCGCGAAAATTCCTCCGCGAAAATCGGCGGATTCAACCAGAAGTCGCAAGCGCCTTGTGCATTGAAACAGTGACAACTAAGGGTGCACCAACGGACGCCATTAGCATCGGTTGCATGCCGTGTTCGGAGCTCGAGTTTCGCTAGCGTAGCGTCACTTGTCCAGCGTGCCCTTTGATGCAAGAAGAGTGACGCACGCATCGCTTTTCATTCTTGCCCTACGATTTGCTTCCGAGGAAGCGAGGCTGCTTCGGTGGGATGGATGGACTTCGAGGAACGAACGAGACTTCGTGGAACGGACGGAATTTCAGTTCGAGCCCTCTGCGTGCCTGTCGAGAATCCTACGAGAAAATCACGCTGGTGCCTGGAACTTTTTCGCTAAAACGCCCTCTACAACCGAAATGTCGAGCAATGAATCTTCACGTGAGATATTGCGTAGTGATTGATTAAAATAACAATGCAGTGTGAACTGTGCAACGTACGAGTAGGTATTTGATAGCTTCAGCATTGCACATTACAAATAAACTGCTCATAATGCCTACATCATCAAAGTTGCGATAATACATGGTGGGCTGTAGTAGCCCTAAGAGAGTCTACAACTGAAAAGGAGCCTCTTCCAGCTTTCACTGTCACTTTGCTGCGTGTTCCACGTAGCTCTAGAATTTTCTTTCTTGGTTGATTTTTTTCTAGTTTTGCTCGATAGTGGTTGCGGACAGTGGCGTTGGTGACGGCGGACAACCACCCCATCACCCTGCCGTTGATATCTGATAACAGCTTTCACTGTAAATAGAAAAAAACTGAAGGTCAAGAAGAAGATTGCTAACACTCACATTAAGCTTCAGACTTGATACTGCTAAGGCAGCGCTGCCTTTTTTAACACAAAATTGTTTTATGCCGGGGTCCACCACGGCTCCACTGACGTATTTCCGTCACGGGTATGACGTTGTAAAATGTATAGCAACAGATTGAAAACAACAAAGTTGTTTGGCGGAGTGTGGAACCAACTGTTTGTGTCAAACCTGAAGCTCCGCAATGCGCAACTACTAAAGTACGGAACTTACTTTGGCAACCTTGCTAACGGCAAGCAAATGCACCAGATAGCGTCGGCTGGTCCTCGGAGCTAAGGTCCCTATATGAAACAAGGTAGCGTCACTCATTGTTCTCGAGCCGTCCTCCTCACTCTCTCGATTACTCCTCTTTTTCTCTGCCATCCGCGCCTGTAATTAGTGCATTACTTGCACGTGATCTTGCAAATGGCTGGTGGTGCTATTTATTATTATGCAAAAGGTTCAAAACGAGTACGCATGCGCATATGGCTCCAGCCGGATTCTCGCCGTGACCAAAGACAAAATCGTAGCCAGAACATAAACTGAAGATGAAGAGCGTTTCGGTGTGCGCTAAGTCGACCAAGATTGTTTCGCCATGCTCGTTCAATGCAACATCTGTGTTTTTCAGCAATGCTGCGTTGCCGTAAACAACAGAAAATGGTTTCGTTCTCTTCAACCTACCTCGTGCTTTCCGAGATGAAGCGCACCATGAAGTGCAACTATGAACCATTTTACGCGAATGCTTTCGTGCAACTCCGTCAACGTATGTCGACGCGGATCTGCGAAGCGAGTTCACTTGTCGGTTTTTATTGAAATGCCAGGCGCGCGTCTAATGCGTGTCTAGTGCATGCCAGTTGGTACAAATTCATGTGGGTATGCACGTATACAGAGCAGCTGTAGGTTGTAATCAACGCACCTTCAGAAACATTTCACTCTTGACCAGTTCCCGCTTGAGCCGAAACGCAATGCCTCGAGACACCTCACCAGCAGAACTCTCATTTTTCAGGAATTTCCAGCACCGCATCAGAATCACTTGGCATCACGATTGTCCAAATGGGCACATTTAAAAAAAGTCATCGCAGTGCTGCTGGACGAGTGTTCGTGCCAGTCTGGTCGTCGTTTTTTTCTTGCGTGTGCACAAGCCAGTTGTAATCAATCGTCACAACGTCACGCCCTGTGGCCACTTACAGGATGCAGCAAGAAGCACGTTCACAGTGTCTAAGCACGAACAAAACACAATCAGAGAAGTGGACTAGTTAGAACTGGACGAAATACCGCGGCCGTGGAACTAAAACGTACTACGCGAGACGCCATGGCTAGTGGTGTAAAGTATGAAACTGCACAACGTTGCCGGTCTAGTAACGCACATACCGCTTGCTCTTGTGTTGTGCCGTTTATGTTCATAAAAGTAACTGTTTATTCTACGTCTTATTTTGTTCCATTTTGTTTCATTTACATCTATTCACCGTAGCAACGGAACCCAAACATTCGCTTTTGGGTGAAAGTTTTAAACCTTCTAAGGGGCGCTTCATAAACATAGGCGAAGAGGAAAGGGAAAGGTGTCGCTACCTCGGAAACTTGTTTCATCTAGGGACCTTACTGGGAGCTCCACAACATCAGGGCGTTTTCATCAACAGTAGCGAGATGGCGTGGACAGCTCGCGTCGGTTAGGGAGCCTTCATATGCGCAGACGCGCGCACATGAAGGCTCCCAAGCGTCAGACGTGCACTAAAGGTCGGTGCCTCTCGCGTTCCAATGAGCGCGCAAGTGCATGGTCATTCCTACTTGAACGCTTACGGGCACGTTCATCGAGAGAACACCAAGGTCCCTTCCTGAGCTGTCGCAGCTGCGTTTAAAAAAGCGCGCTGCTCACATACGATAAAGTAACAATGGACCTTTTTCACGGGCACCATCTGCGCATGCGCACTGGAAATGCTTCGACGGCGCCTCCCCCGAAACATTTTTGGTGGCTCGTGGTCTCCGAAACCTGTCGGCGCACCATCTCGGGCGCAAAGGAACGCGCAAGCTCCCTCACTGTTGCAATGACAGGAAAGCCACCAAATTTGCTTTTGGCTCTCGCCGCTAAGGGCGCTGTACTTGTCGTGAGAATGGCAAATTGGGAGCGTTATTCGTGCTTTTCCTGCTTGTACTTGTGCGTTCGTTAGGTGCGACTTTCTTACTGCTTGAGCAGCGCGCTTTAAATGTCAAGCGGTGAGTTGTCGGTCTGCTCTCGTCACGTGTATGCTGATTCCATGCGTGGTTTCTGCTTAAGCAGCGCGTTGCAAGTTTCGATGTGCTTTCCTTTGTTTGCGTGACATTACAGTTTTTTTGTGTAACATTAATTTCCTCGCTTTTGTGGTGAAGCAATGCACAAAAACCACTCAACTGCCTTTGTAAAGACACGTTTCCTTTTCGTGCTGTACCGATTCCTAAGCAGAGAGATCAGCCACGTTATCTCTCTTTCTCTGTTAGAAATGGGCACTGCAGTTTCTTTTTTCTCTGCGTTAAACATCACTGTTCTTTACGGTTATAAAGCTGCTAAACGCACTCCTGTCTTTCCTCTCCTGAATTGAAGTCACCGCCACCTATAGAAACTCGCTGCGTCTCATTCTAATGAAGGCAGTTGTACTGTGGAAAGATTACTGGTATGAGATGTAACAAGAGACAAAGAAGTACATTTAAAAAAAGGGGGGGGGGGGCTTCTGTAACTGGTACTCCACGTGAAGTGTTCCATAGGGCTTCGGTACCCACCAACTATTCTCTGACCACAGTTTTTTTTGTCCTAATTCTTTGAGTGAAGTTCGCGTTTTTGATGCTGTTGTTGTGTAGCAGGCACATATTATATCTGACGCATTCCTATCCCTTGAGACGTAAAACCACAGCTATTATATTTATGCATATCTATCTGAGGCCTCAAATAATTCTCAGCTGGCTCCTTCCAGTCAATAAACAAGTCATTATTAGTTCTTATAGAATCTCCTTGCATCCAGAGAGCAAGTCCATGGCTAATGGTTGGCATGTACCATCAATTTATACAATCATCATCGCCGATTACAGCGCGTGCTTGCCGCTTTCGCGTTCTCGTGACTCGATACCGTCTGACGTGTGCTGTAGCTCCTTCGCTTCACCGCCAAAACGCCAGAATGTCCGCTACAACGAGTGAGTGCTACTTCATTGTCTTATACAGAATGCGGTTCCCCTCGGCGCAGGGGCGTAGCCAGAGGGTAGGACACCGGGCACCCCCCTCCCCCGAAAGGTTTCGTGGCATAGAGATTGGAAAATTACCATTTTAAGGGGGTGCCGCCCCCGAAAAACATTTCTGGCTACGCGCCTGCCCCGGTGGTAAAGGCGTCCAGCTCGATGGGCCTGAGGCTAGGGTGCTCGGCTGCCGACCCAAATGTCGTGGGTTTGGTTCCGGTTGCGGCGGTTGCATTTTGATGGAGTCGAAATGGTAGAGGCTCGTGTACAGTGCGCGTAATGAACACCAGATAATGAAAATTTCTGGTGCCCTGAGTCTCCCTTTCTGCGTCTCCCATAATCGCACTGTGGTTTTTGGAGGTAAAACTCCTCAAATATGTTTTATTATTCGGTGGCAAAAGCGTTATGGCAGTCCGCGGGGGACCCGGAAGTCACGACCTCGATTCCCGTCATGGTCGTCGCATTTCGGTGGAGGCGATACACTAGACGAGCGTGTACTATGCGGCGTTGAAGTTATAGAACGTCGGATTGTCATAATTGCCAGAGGTGTTCACGGTGGCGTGCTTCATAATTGCTGTGTTGGGGGCTGGCTGATCCCGACGAAGGACCAGAAGAAGACGGCCGACGGAGACGAACGCGACCGGCGGGGACGCCGACCAACCCGAACACGCGTGTTAGCGCGAAGCGCCGAAGAGAAGAACAACAACCGCACTCCACAGTTACCCAGCGCACACTCCTTTTATTTTACAGTGGCCTTGAAATCCTGGATGCCACAGCGGTGCCCCTGACATCCTCACATGTCATTTCGAAACAGAAACCGACAACCCAGAACACAACAATCATCCCCTCCTCGAAAGAAGTTAACCTATACACTGTTTATACTTATACATGATCGGTACCAACGTATTATACAAGGTAGGTACGTTAGAACACCTGAATATTTAGAGCACGGCACACCGAACTCACACATTATGAGTCCTGAAAATGCACTGAAAAAATGTACAATGGAAGTCCTGAAAATGCACTGAAAAAATGTACACAACTCACTACAATATTGATTTGGAGGCATTGGACTTTTCACAGAATAATAATGTTCACGAACAGTAATGAACAAGAGTTCTACATCACGTAGTCTTCGAACCGACGCGGCTTCTGCCGCTTCTGCTTAGGGTGGGCCCTTTTGGGTGTAGAGTCAGGTGGCTCTGCACCGTGGTCACTTGTGCTCTGATGTGACACATCAAGAGCAGTAGAAGATTGTGAAGGCTCTGAACGAGCGTTAAAATTCGCGGTCTCATCAGAGCTCGCAGCGCGAGCTTCGAAAGAACTTTGTGGACTGGAGTCCGGTTCAACGGTCTCAGCCGTATTTGAAGGTTCGAAGTGAACCATATGACTTAGTGTACTTGAACCAGCGACACCGACTGGTAACTCCTCCGCCACTTGAAGAAGAATTGCCTGTACATGGAGGCTACAAGTAACAGTCTGATGCATACTTGAAAGGCGTAGACGGAACGTGACGGGGAAGATTTTTAGGTGTTGAAGGCGAATCCGTATGAAAAATAACAAGGCGCGAAGCATTCAAGATGTTACCATCACTTAAGCGAAAAGAAGTGGGGCTAACATGGCCCATGACTTTGCAAGGACCCTGATACTTGGGGCGCTTGCCTGGCACACGAACCTTGACTAGATCATCAGTGCAAACTTTGGACTGCTTTGCACCTCGACAGGTGTCGACATACTTATTCATTGCTTGTTGATGAGAAAAAACCCTGGTACGGATTTGATCAGGAGAAGACTGCTATGTTACGAGGCAGAGACTATGTCGAGAGCAACTCGCGGTTGCCTACCGTGGAGAAGTTGGGCAGGGGACACTCCAGTGGTGCCTTGTGATGTGAACCTGTACGAAGCTTAACATTCAGTCAAGACTTGCTTGAGGCGACGGTGCTCTAACTGAGCGATTTGGATATGTTCCCTCAGAACACGATTAAAGCGCTCGATTTGCCCCTTTGATTGGGGATAGAAAACTGATGACCTCAATTGCTGAATTCCTCGTTGTGAAAGAAAAGCCTCAAAATGTTGGGACTCAAACTGTGGACCATTTTCCGTAACTATGGCATCAGGAAAACCTTCCCGGCTGAAGATTGAAGACAGAAACTCAATGATGACCTCAGAAGTAACCGTATGTGTGAAACAAAACTCTGGCCATTTGGAATGGTAATCGATGAGAGAGACAATGAACCGGCCATTTTGCGGAACAATATCTAAAGGACCGATGATGTCCATGCCGAGTTTCTTCCAAGGCCGATCAGGCCACTGAGAAAATGCAGGTTTGGCAGGCTTGTCAGCTGTCTGACGTATATGACAGTTGTAAACTGCATGCTCGACCAGCTTGTCTAAGGCTGGCCACCAGTACCTGTCTAGGAGATTCTGTTTGGTGCGGACAATGCCTGGATGGGCCTCAAGGGCAAGCTGTATTAGCTTCTTACGAAAAGAAGCAGGGGGAATCACGCGTTCATCGCGGAAAAGCAAGTCCTCGACACAAGACAGTTCCTGTCGGACTGCGAAGTAAGGCGAGAATTCAGAAGCAAGAGCACATTTGGAAGAACATCCTTCACGTAAATATTTGAGAACTTGAGACAAAGTGGAATCTGCAGCTGTAGCTGCCTGAAGGTCAGCTTTCGTAATGCAGGAAGTAACTAATGAAACAAATTCTTCATCCCGCTCTTCAGTAACCGGTATCTGAAGAGAAAGGCGCGACAGTGCATCAGAAACCACGTTATTAGAACCTTTACAATATTGAACACTGAAATTATAATACATGAGTTTGGCACACCAACGAGAAATACGAATGGGGCGGCGGCCTTCGGATCCTGCAGAAAGAAGAGCAACTAGTGCTTGGTGATCTGTACGTAATGTGAAGTGCCGGCCCCACAAGTAAACATGCTATTTCTCACAGGAAAAAAGACACGCGAGAGCTTCACGCTCTCCTACTGAATATCTGCGTTCAGCAGGCGTCAATGTACGAGACGCAAAAGCGATAGTGATCAGCTGATCACCTCTGAGTTGTTGAAACACTGCTACCAGTCCAACATTGGACGCATCCGTCGTGATGACGATGGGAAGCTTCTCATTGAAAATACTAACGGCTGGCTTTGAGGCCAGTATTGACTTTCCTCGAATGAAGCTCTGCTCAGCTTCCGCTGACCAGTTAAAAGGCTGTGCTTGTCGAAGTAGAGTACGCAGTGGTTCAACAACTGCAGCATACTGAGGAACAAACTTGGCATAATAACCAACAAGACCTAAAAAAGATTGCAAGGTTTTGGCATAAGCAGGCCGTGGCGCATTGACAATGGCCTGAACTTTAGATTCAACATGTGTCAAGTCGCGGGAACTGATATTATGTCCTGGAAATTGTAACTCATTCACAGAAAAAATCCACTTGTTATTAAGTTTCATACCACATTCACTGATGCGGTTGAGAACAGTGTGCAAGTTAGCATCGTGCTCTTCGCGAGTATGTCCCCACACCAAAATATCATCCAAGTAACAAGGGGCGCCATTGCAACCCTTAAGAATAATTGACATCATTTTCTGAAACACTGCAGGCGCAGATGCCAGCACGAAACACACGCGGCGAAACCGAAACAAGCCTTCGTGCGATACAATTGTGGTTAAGTCTCTACTGCACTGAGAAAGTTCAACTTGGTGATAAGCGGACACGAGGTCCAGCTTGGAGAAACATACCACTCCGGAGAGCTGATGAAGCAGTTTCTCAATGTGAGGAAGTGGAAAACCGTCTACGATGATCGCCTTGTTCGGTTCTCGTAAGTCGACGCATAGTCGAAGGGATCCATCTTTTTTCTTGACGACGACCAGTGGAGAAACCCAGTCCGAAGCAGAGACAGGCTCGATGATCCCACTGGCTTGAAGGCGAGACAGCTCCGCAGAGACTTGCTCACGGAGAAGAAGAGGAATGCGGCGCAGCTTGACACGCACAGGGCACACACCTGGTCGACGCATCACTTTGTGCACAAAACCGCGCACACAACCCAGCTCACGGGTGAACAGGTGGTGGAATTCAGAAGGCGCGTTGGTCGAAAGATCATCTTGGACAACGACTTGAGCACACGTCATAGACGCACCGACGACGTTGATGGACGAAGCCCTGATGGCATCACGTCCCAAAAGCGAGCTGCCATCGGCAGTTACATAAAAAGTAATGGAAGCAGTGCGACTGCGATAGGAGACCTGAGCTGTAAAAGGACCTAAATTATCAATCGTTTCCTTGGAATATGTTTGTAGAACGACGTGTGAAGGCAAAAGCCGAATGTTGGAAAAATGACTAGTAAAGTCAGCGGCACTGATTAAAGAGACTGAGGCAACAGTGTCCACGAGAAATGACAAGGGCCCATGGCCCACTGAAGCTACGATGCTGGGCTCGGACGTAGTGTGGAGGCCATCCACATTTAAAACGGTGCCCGTATTGGTCTGTGCAGTGCTCGAAGGAGCGGACGAAGAAACTGGTTCAGGAAGATTTGCTGGACGGGAATTGCATACGGACTGAAAATGTCCGATTTTTCCGCACGCAAGACAAGCGCGGTTTCTCGCGGGACACGCAAAATTGGCTAAATGCCGAGCCGATTCGCAACGAAAGCAATGCGCGGTTGCGCTTGGAGAATAAAATTGCGAACGCGAGTTAGGAGCTCGGTGCTGTTCCTGAAAACCAGAATTTGGCGGAATGGGGTCGCCATATTGCCGGCTTCCTCGCCCCCGCGACGCAGAGAGGCCGCCATGTAGGCCGCCACGGAAGGACTGTGCAGGCGGGCGTCCATGTTGGCCGCTGCGCCGAGACGAAGATGAAGGGCCGCCATGTTGACGCGTCCCGTGAAACAAACAGCCGCCGCCTTGGCCCCCCGCAGCAGAAAGTTGCTGCATTGAATGCGGAGCGGATTGCTCCAACTGGGAGCGAATAAGCTCGTCCTCTTGCGCAATCTAGAGGGCTTCAGATAATGAAATCGAGGAGCCCTTTTGAAGCATGCGGCAGCGGACGTTTTGCGAGGCTACCCTGGTGAAAAGCTGATGGTGGATAATGTCGTCCTAATAGCGCGCCGAAGCCGCACGAAGCGGCGAGCGTTCGAAGAAAAGTAATGAACTCGGCGACTGGCTCGCCAGGCAATTGCCACCTTTCTTGGAATTTTACGCGTGCGAGATAATCGCACGAGACATCTTTAAAATGCTCAACGAAAAGAGCAACAGCATTCTTGAAGGCATCGCCCGACGCTGGCGTCGGTGACGCATTGGTGGCGTCCAAAATATAGAAAAGCTGTAACCCGGCAGGGCCCAACGCGTTGAGCAGCAGGGCCCTGCGACGCTCGGGCTTGCCGGCGTCCTCCCCGGCGCGTCTGCGTAAGCCTGAAACACCAATTTCCAGTCAGCCCACGGAAGTGGTGGGTCTCCGGGCGAAGGAAGAAAAAGGGGAGGTGGAATAGGAGAAGCAATTTCAAGCAAGAAGAGTGGAGAGGTGCAGACGAGATGAAAATGACGCCAGTACATTGTTTGAAGAAGAAGACAGGGCGGCGTAGCTGAATGAAGAAGAAATGAAGTGACGCAGCACGCAGCAGCCACCTTGCTGGGAACAAAGAGCGTCTAGGGTTAACAGGGTAGGTCCGTTAGAAGCAAGAAAAAGACGAGCACGAAGAACGAAATGGGTTCTTACACGTCCTCGTCGCCATCGCTGTGTTGTGGGCTGGCTGATCCCGACGAAGGAGCAGAAGAAGACGGCCGACGGAGACGAACGCGACCGGCGGGGACGCCGACCAGCCCGAACACGCTGGTTGGCGCGAAGCGCCGAAGAGAAGAACAACAACCGCAGTCCACGGTTACCCAACGCACACTCCTTTTATTTTACAGTCGCCTTGAAATCCTGGATGCCACAGCGGCGCCCCCTGGCATCCTCGCATGTCATTATGAAACAGAAACCGACAACGCAGAACACAGCAATAATCATATTGTGGTTTGAGCATGTAGAACTATAAAGGTGATTATTACACAGCTGCAAACAAACCTATTTCAGCTGTGCATTACTACACATGCAACTACGTTACATGTCGCTTTTTATGTCGTTTTACATGTCGCTTACATGTTGAGTTAGAGTGTTTTGACTGTGCAAAGCCAAATAAGTCGCTAATTGAACATCAGACTTTGTCTCTCTTTTTATAGTTACCTGTAGTTATACCGAGCACATTTAGCTATACCACAAAGGGGATCATATGAAGCATATTAGAGCCTACTTGAGAACACGTTCCTCGTTCCGAAACACGAGCTATGTTAGCGGGCCATCGTTGACGACAAGAAAGCTTATACTTTGAATAGTGTAAAGATAATAATGATATGTCCGGTTCAATGTCTCGAAACCACAATATGATTATGAGAGACGCCGTAGTGAAGGGCTATGTGAATTTCGACCAGGTGGAGTTTTTAACGTGTGCCCAAAACTGAGCACACGGGCCTGCCGCATTTTCGCCTGCTTCGAAAATACAGCCACCGCAGCCGGGTCTTGATCCTTCGGTATGCTGGTCAGCAGTCAAGTGCCTTAGCTACTAAACCACATGCGGTGGGGCAACGGTATTATAAAAAGACCATCTCAAAGGCCTTTTTATACCCTTCAAAGAAGAAATTAAGTTTTAATCGACGATAACATGGATCTATAATGCAGCTTTGTTACGGTAGACTGTCAGTGCTCAGCGTAACAGCTACAGTTGCTTTGTTAGTTGGCTAATCAGCGAGCTATTCTATTGTTTGGTTAGTTTTCTCCGGTCAGCCAGTCAGTCAGTCGGTTAGTTCACTAAATAGTTTGTCAGTTAGTTTTTAGTTAGTTAGTTAGTTAGCTAGTTAGTTAAATAGTTAGCGAAGTTAACATTCGAATGAACTAAGGCCAGGACAGGCAAAGCAGTGAAGAACAGTGGATTATTTCAGCTGCCTGTAGCTCAACGTGCTCAGTGGTTTTGAATTTACGACAGAATCAACAGCACGTTCACTAAGTCGTCCCTCCCGCATTTGTATTTCAACTTCAAGGTTTAGTCTATGAAGATTACAAAACAGCAAACGCTCAGTGCAAATTTTGGTCCTTATCCTACGCGAAAAAAACTGCACTTCAAGTGAATTTACGAGGATACGTTTCACTTTCATATTATTCCAACTACTCAGAAAGAGGGATGAACTGTGATTTTCGTCAATGTTCTGTCATCGTATCCAAGCGGTTGCACCGAGATGCACCGTACCGCTTTCGTGTTCAAACTGACTCCATGAGGCTTATTTCACATGATATTGATACACAACAGCCGGCACAGCCTGGCTGCAAGAAAGAGAAAGACGACGTTGGTGACTGGTTGTTGATGAACTGTCGCCATCTTGTTCGCCGAGCATGGTGCATCGTATTTAATTTATTAAATAAGTTACCCGTAACAATATCTTCTTGTCGTTGTGGTTAAGAAAATTTTTAGGTCTAAAACACTTGATATGCAATGAATCGAGGGTTTTTTTGAAATACTCATTGATGCCGTGTGATAGAAGTAGTAGGCCTACTTCTTCATTCCTAAACGCACAATAGTATGCAAATTCGAATGCGGTGGCCACTGTGTGCATTGCGCTGCAATGCAGTTGGTACAGGAAGCAGTACCCGCATGGACACATACAGCAAAGCATGCTTTATCATCGCAATGCAATCAGTTATCCACGCTTACGTGGATTCAAATATTGCGATACACACTTAAGAAAGCTTCTTCTTCTCTAAACTGCGCTTTTCTCTAAATGATGGTGCATATGCAGTACTTCCTTATTTTAGGGCAGGTGATGTCAAGTGACAATGAAGTAGCAGGGTAGTGCTTTGTATGGTAGGGTATGGAGAACGTTTTTGAAGTCTTGAGGATAAGTCCAGAGCTGATGCTGCCTGCTCCCACGTCGGGACATAGAGACCAAGCCCCTCTGCCACCCCACGGGTCCTCTGGACAGCCCTGAGTTGATCCGCCAGCAAGTCACTGTGCAGCATTCGCTGCCACCACTATTCACCGTGAGAATCTGCACCGACCATTGCCGAGTAGCGTCTTTGTGTACTTAACTTCTTTTGTTTCATGCCTATGTAAAATCATAATGCTCTGAGATTGTGGGCAAAAGTAATATTGGGACGACAGGTAGAGAAACCTACAGCCTCAGCTCAACGCTCACGATTATTCTGCCCTGTCAGTCAATCCAAAACCTAACTACGTATCGTCTGTGCTCTTGGTGTTGCCAGCCTAAAATTATCCACCGCTACATTTATGCCAAAAAGTCGAAATCAGGAATAAGGCTTCCGACAAAAGTGATGTGGGCGAGTTTCTGGATGCATTTTTAAGGGCGCTTATTGTGTTCGCAGCTCAAGCCCGTAAGTTCTGAAAAGAACGGTGACACATGTGAGGGGACCAAAGAGGAACGCACTTTTTATGCAGCGCTTAAGGGCTTGCACTACATCTGTTTTATTGAGGTAAAAAACATGTTCAACCGCTCACTACAAGTGACCAAATCTAAGCACAGCTTTACTACGAGCAATGACACCTGCAACACCTGTTGTCTAAATGGGGTTGTCACAAAATGTATGTCACAAAATATATGATATATGGTATATGGTATATGGTATTGTCACAAAATGTGTGCCATGTTTTCAAAATGTGGGTCAAGCCTACGTCGATCCGTCGAGTAAGTAGCAGCATCGTAAAAGTTGAAGGTGACTCTATTGCCAAACTCAGGTGCCTAGTAGCCGCACTCGCTCCTATAGGCGTTCGTGTGTCCTTCCTTGTTTTTTAGGCTAACTGTGTTTTATCGTGTTGTTATAGCTGATCTTTAAAATAGTGCGTAGTTGGGATATGCTCCGCCAGTTGCCTCAGTGATGCCAGCTGCTTCCTCAGTTGCTCGTGGGTTATGCTCGGTTCAACTCGACAATACATTGTGTTCTATGCAACCCCCTATACACTCTTTCACACTGATTTCGCGGGATAAAATTATACCCTTATTTGGTAATGCAGACTCGTAGCACATACGAACGTCCAGTATACAGGTCAGAGCAAGCGCTAAGCAGTTCGTGTTTTTGCTGTTGAGACTACGAATAATATTATAGCACAGACTACCAGTACATATATGTCGCAGCACGAGATCAAGATTACGTGGCTGAATATCAGCCTTGCATGGGTTAGTATACTGCGTCTATAGAATTACTTTATATAATTTAACACGACAAGTCTTGTCTTCTCTTAAGCGGTCACGTACCGTAGTGCCCCTCAAAGTATACAGATAAATGGATACCTGGACTAGTTGGTGATTTAGAATCAACGCACTTGCACAACGAAAGAAAACGAGAACTTGTAATGACGCCCTTTCTGTTCTGTCCTCTTGTTTTCTTACTCGATGGGACGCGTCTTTTTGTATTTCAGTAAGTGCTTACAGTGTAACTATGGTAGGAATACTCATAGACAGGAAAGAGAACTGACTTCAACTGAATTTTACGAGCAAAAACGCTTTAAATATATGCGTGTGATAGCGAGCAGCGCACCTTATAGTACAACCGCGCAACCTATTGCGTTACAGTCATATAATCGTAATCTTGTTAAGCAATTACTATAGCACACCTCGGGCAAACTTGCAATTCATTGCGTCGCAGCGAGATACTCATTTCTTTAGTGAGCGCAACCGAAGGCATGCTAAGACATAGTTAATCCAGAAGTTTTCTTTTGATTAGCCTCAAATATTTTGCGTGTTATCTGCTGACGATGCTTTACAGCAATGGTGCATTTTTCAAATTCCGGTTTGCATCCACAATCTTAACGACCATTGCAGATGCCCCTGAACACCCGTGTTTACATGATGGTGATGCTTCTTTGAACACTCATTCGAGCACCTGCCCATTTCTTCATGATAATGCTTGCCGCAGGACAACGAGATTGATTGATTGATTGATTGATTGGTTTGTGGGGTTTAACGTCCCAATGCCACCATATGATTATGAGAGACGCCGTAGTGAAGAGCTCCAGAAATTTCGACCAACTGGGGTTCTCTAACGTGCAGCCACGGGCCTACAGCACACGGGCCTACAGCATTTTCGCCTCCATCGAAAATGCAGCCGCCACAGCCGGGATTCGCTCCCGCGACCTGCGGGTCACCAGCCGAGCGGAACACAGACGGATCTTGCGAACGCAGCTGTTCAGGCCCACCTCTACCGATTGCAGAGATTGTGGATGCAAACCGGAATTCGAAAAGTGCACTGTTGTAGCAAAACGTCATGAGCAGCTAACACGCGAGATAATCGAGGCTAATCAAAAGCCACTACTGGGTCCCATTTGTGTTAGGATGTCTTCGGTTGCGCTCACTAAAAAAAGAAATCGACTAGCTGGTTGTGACCCAATAGATTGCGAGTTCGTGCTGAGGTGTGCTGTTGTACCCAACTTAACAGTGTATCCAGTATCGGGCTGTAATGCAATAGGTTGCGCGGTTGTACTACGGCGCGCTGCTTGCTATAATGCATATACATTTCCAGCGTTTTCACTAATAAAAGTTAGTGAAAGTCGTCGCTCTTTCTTGTTGGTGATGCTTCCTGCCGTGTTTACGCGATGTAAGTACTCCTTTTCTTGCACTGTGCAAACACCTTGAAGTATGCAGAAACTTTTGATTAGGTTACACATGCATTTTCATTAAATATGCTTAGAGTTATATTCGATCCGTGGTTTTGCGATTTCATTCAAGATTTTGCAACGTGCCATGCGCATACATCATGCAATTGGCTGTTGCATTTCTACTTGTTTCAGCCCGAGAGAGTTCATCAGCACAGGACAGCCACGCCGCTTTGGTTATCTTGTCCGTTGTACTGTACGCGATTTTAATATTCAATGAATCTACAAACACTGTGTAGCTAACAGCTTGCAAAATATTAAACAAAATAGTACAGGACATTTCAGCTTCTCATCTATGAGTCGAACGTGATAGCGTTTGCGGCTTTCCTTTACGTATTACCTTCTCATTCGCTTGCGATGCTTCGCCCCTCGCTGGTTTACAGCCCACTAAACTACAGCCCTAGAACAACTGCATTTTAAAACTGTAAAGCTGTATTTTTTAAAGAAAACAGCAACTTACGCGACCCCCATTTCAGAAGTGCCATATACAGAGTGTCCTACATAACTTGAGCCAAGAATTTGAAAGTATAAGAGGCACTTAGGAGGCGAATTGAACCAAACGCATACTACTCGCGCTAGCCTGTAGGTACTCAGGCTTTTTTAATTTCTCACAATACTAATTAATTATAATTCCTAATAGCCTAGTTTCTAATTAGAGGTTGAAAACCCAAAATATGAACGGTGAGATGTAGAACACTTTCCGAAACCACCGACTAAACAGTTTCCTGTACGATACGTCCCGCGCTGTTATTTTTTCCACGTTGTAAAGAAAGCCCGCGAAATGTGAAAAGAAGCCGTGTGACGGTCCGTGAGCGCACTGCTATAGTGCTGCTATAGGCTTTCTTTACAACGCGGAAAAAATAACAGCGCTAGACGTATCATACAGGAAACAATTTTGTCAGTGGTTTCTAAAGTGCTCTACATCTCAGCGTTCATATTTTGGGTTTTCAGCCCATATTTTAAAAATCGTTATTAAGGAATTGTTAATTATTAGTATGGGGAGAGGCAAAAAAAGTAGCCTGAGTACCTACAGGTTAGTCCAAGTAGTACGAGTTTGGTTCGATTTGCCACTGAGGTGTCTTTCATTTTTCAAATTCTTGGCTCCAGCTATGTGGGACACCCCGTATAACTCTCATCCTGCCTCCAACTGCTATACGATTTCATGTGTTCATAAAAGTTTTGGCTGCTACGCGGCGGGAGAACCGATGAAAACTCACGATTTTCATTTCCCTCAGCAATGGAATTTCAAGAGATCTCACAAAATGGTGAGTGCTTAGCCCATTTTGAAACTCTTTTTTTTGCCTGTTCACTTACTTCCTTGTGGAGAACGTTTTCTGCGTAATACTAGAGAGATTTGAACTGTCAACGTTCTCGTTCTGTGTCAGCTATACTGTAAGTATGCCTCACAGAAAGGACCTTCTTGTCACCTTTCTAAGATCGCGATGTGATTACCCGAAGTATTCCTGTGCGTAATGCAATCACTCGCACATACTTTTCCACACGGAAGACAAAAGTTACCCTAGAAAGATGACATTTATTGGTAGCTACTCTCATTTCCATAAGCACGAGAATAGTATATTTGAGGTAACAACAAGCAGCAACGGCACCCCGATGATCCGGCAGCTTTACGAGCTGAGTAAGCGGCGTCGTAGCCAAAGCAGCGTGAACCAGGCAATGACGAAAACGCTTTCGCGGGAGTCGACGCCCGCTTTCGGCGTGAGTTTATCGAGCGGCTTCGGCTGTATCATATGTCATCGTATACCTGTGGGCAAAAGTTTCGGCTCCGCTGGTTAACTATATGTACGGAGTACTTGGACGGCTGTTTTTGTTTCTCTTTATTCCTTTTTTTCTTTCTTTTTTTATACTAGTTCTCTTCTTCCACTTTCTCTCTTCCTCACACTCGTGATACCTCCTAACCTTGACTTAGACTTTTTTCTCAACCCATGGCTATTTAAAACTATGCATCTCTATACCATGCTCCCGTGTATGGATAGATGAGTGGTTAGGACGCTCGCCTTGGAATCGTGGTTACACGACTTTGCACCTTGCGTCGTCAAGAAGTTCTCTTTGCCTTATTTTCTGTCTCTTTCCTTTTCTCTTTCTCTATTTGCCCGTTTCCTCGCCCATCAGTATTTTTGCATATCACGTCGGATGTATGGGCACACATATACACATATATATAGGATCGAAAAAGAGAAACAAGAGGATGAAACAAGAACGCACTTTTCGTCCGTGGTCGCCACTGCACTGGAAAGTTCTCCAGAAGTAAACGTTTTTCTGTATAGTGCTACATTTACACCCTCAGTGTGCATGGAACACCCTCGACATTGCGGCTAATCTCTCCACAGGCTAGGCGTCTGTTGGAGAGACGAAATCAATTGTCCCTCCCGTTTCGCTCCCTAATGGTTAAAGTGTGATATATTGGCTATCTGTGGCTGTATACAACACGATGAAAACACTTTCGCCCCTCTTGAGTACATGCAATGCACATCACAGTCCAAATCAGGATCTTGATAAACCAATTTACTGAACTTATGTTTAAATCATTCTGCATGCCAGCCTATTGTCATACTTTTATACTTGTTTATTTATTTCTTTACAATAAATTTTACTGACCCTCTCAGGCATTGACACAATAAGAGGTAAAATACAACAGAAACCACTCCAAAATACATTTCAATACAACAGTACACCGAAAAAGAACACGGTGAACAAGCAGAACAAATATCGAAGTAATTAGGTAAAAAGAGCATTCAGACGATGACGAAACATCTTGTCATCGCTTATCGAAACTATTTAATCAGATAGATCAATCCAGTAAGATATGGCATGAGATACAGCTGATAAATTGAAAGCAGTAGTGTTGCCAAAAATGCGCTTGAAACTGAGATGATGCTGTAGTCTTGAGGTCGTGCGTCATTCAACAAGATTTTCACCCTGCAAATGCAGAGGTAAAGATCTCTTCAACACAGTCATCTTTTTTACAGAAGTTAATCTTCTGCGACGACACTACACTACTCCACAATCGCTATTTTCTGCGTCGTCTTCGTGTTATGCTCCTTTGCCATCGCCTTTTTTTGGCTACGAGTGGTAAGAATAAACCATTTGTGCTAACGCAAAAGGAACTCTCACCGCACACTTTGATAAGGTTGCGTGTTGTTTGCCTTCACTTCTGTGTCACATATTTCACCCACGTCTCTTCTCTTGTTTTTTCCATCAGGTGATGACGATCTTCTAGCTAAGACGGATTAAGACAGTGATAGTGGAGGAGGTTTAGGTTGTGGCGGCGGTTACCCTCTGGCTCGACCAAATCCACTTCCCGTAGTAACGCTTGCAAGTACGACTAGCCAGCATGTAACCATATAAACACTCGGTCCTCATGGAGAGCCCACAGATTTCACACCCCTCGGAACACCGGCATACCCGAGTACAGCGCCTCCTATGCCACACGTGACTACCACAGAGGCTACTCCGGGTACGGGGCCTCCTCCACCAAGTGGCACCACCGCACATGCGACACCAAGTATGATGACTCCGGTGCCACGTAAGACTACTACAAGTGCGAGTCCACGTACACCGGCACCCAGACCACTCCCGATGACTACACGAGCGACAGCGACAACAACTACGTCCACTCCACGTGCAACTACAGCACGTGCGACAGAGAGAACAACGGATTCCACTCCACGTGCTACTACCACACGTGTGACAGAGAGAACAACGAATTCCACTCCGCGTGCAACTACCACACGTGTGACAGCGAGAACGACGACATCCACTCCACGTGCAACTACCACACGTGCGACTTCCAGTACACCACCTCCTACGACACGATCTACACCAAGCGGACCGGCTTCAACGAAGACACCTTTAGACACGACAAGTAAGTCTCAGTAGAATAACTTGAGAGCCTTTTTATACAAAATATTATCCCGCCATGAATCCCGTGGTTGCAAGTTCATTTTTATCACTCGAGGTGCGCCAAAGTGCATATCAGGTGAACGTATGATTTTTTTTAGGGGCTAAGCTCCTTAAAGCGGCACCGGTTCGTCCCTCGTAGTTGTGCGTAACATGTCTTACGCTTTGACCTGCAAGATGGTGCCGGTGGGAGATTTCTCCTGTGCGTTGTTGAACAATAAAAAAATCGCAGCGTCCGCGTTAACTAAAAGCCGAGTTCTCCTGTCTCTCATTCCCCATTAGCAGCCATTGGCATGTACATTGAGCACTATCTCACACGAAAGGATTGCTACGTTTTACTCGCCGGGCGTAACCTCCTTCGTTTTAGAAAGGTTTAGCGAGCGTTGGGCCGCAGTGCCATGAATACAGTGAACTAGTATATACCATGAACTTGAGGTGCTTAAAGGTGGGAAGTAGACACGAAGCGCAAGCCGTAAGAAAGTGTGCATGTGTCACCTTTCGTTTAGTCCTTAGAATGCCCGCTGGATGGCGGTGCTTCTATATGCACTATATACGATGAAAAAATGCAAAATGGTGATACTTGCAGTGTTGACTAGATGGACGAACGGACACACAGACAGATGCATGGATGGACGCACGGATGGTTGCACGGACGGATGGACGCAAGGATGGACGCAGGGGCGGATGCATGGACGAACGCACGAATGGTCACACATATGTACGCGTGGACGGATGGAAGCAAGATCGAATGGACGGACGGATGCTTCACCCCACTCTCCATCATTCACCCCGTGGATATGCTGCCATTTTTTTACTCCTGACAAAAATGCTGAACCAGCGAACAAACTTAGAGGTCGAACAAACTCAGAGGAAATTAGGAAATTAAGAGGTCGATGAGGCTAGTTGTAAAAGCGAACTCGTGTGCAATCATACATGAAATGCTAAAATGTAGTTAATCCAGTACCATGCAGTGTTTTATTGCGTGAAATCCAAAGAACCTACATGCAGCGCTTCATCCGCCATGATGGTCCAGTGGCTGAAGCACTCGGCTGCTGACCGCAGGTCGCGGGATCATATGCCGGCCACGGCGGCCGAATTTTCGACGGAGGCGAAATGGTTGATACCCGAGTGCTTAGATATATGTGCACGCGTTAAGACACCCCTGGTGGTCGAAATTGCCGAAGCACCTCACTACGGTGCCTGTCATAATTATAAACCCCAACAATTATTATATTATATGCAGCGTTTCACCGGCCTCTGAACAGCTCCCTCTGTTTCTCTCACCTACAGAAGAAACTTCTTAATTCGTGCAAAAGGCTGTGCTAATCACACATTGTGTATATCACAGAAGCACGCAGACGCTTCAATTCGGAAGGTAGTGTCCGCACCCGTTTTTCTGTCCAAGACCATTACTTTTTGCCCACTCGGTCACATAATCTATCGAATCGGTAACATTCGAAGCATTGCGTTGCACAAACTTCGCCGACTAGTCTTTTCTCCCCAAAAACGGCACATTAGCCTTGCGGTGCCACATATTGGGCCTCATAGAGCACACTTCCATTTTGCTGCGCTGCCCTCTGCCTATTTCTTAGGGTCTCAAGGCAAGTAAGACAAGCGGCACTGTCAGAGCCAGGAGGGTCGGAGACCAAAATGAGTCTCGAAATTTTACCGCTAAGGGGAAGGGTGTATGAAGCGCGGCATACTTGTTCACCTGTCAACACTCGCGGGAGTGCGCCCTCACCACAGTGGTTTAATGCGAGTGACACGTAAAGTAAGCCTCGCTCAGTCACTGGCTGCGTACCCATGACGTCTTATTACGTTGCCCAAGCAGGCTTAGTGACGACGAAAGACTATGACTACCCCTTTTTGCTAGTGAGAAGGGTAGGATCGTTCAGCGAGAAACCAAAGCCAGCCGAAGGTGTTTGTTGTGCACCCTGTACTTGTCTTAACACAGCACTTTTTCCAAAAAATTCTTGCGGCAGCATATTCGCATTGTACAAATGCACAATTGCCTTTACCTTTGTATATTTTGAGCCACTATCGTTAAGAAAAGCCGCAAAAACATACGGTCACAGAAACAAAAGAATCAGTAAGAACACCACCATTCAGTATGAACAGTAAGAAGCTTGAAGTTCACAGTTCTTTCTATGGTATCGTTCTTCGGTGTCGTCATGTTATTTCGGTTGCCCTCAAGCGCTGAGTGTGCATGAAAGAGGAGGCAATGGCCTACGATCGCGGTCAGTGGATGCGCTCGAGGCCGCCAACATGCCTGCTTGTGCAGGAAGGCTGCCAAGAGAACGGCCACAACAAGCCCCCAAACTACGCTGGTGGATCTTTCATTTAGAACAGCGGCATAAGGGGGCCACATTTGATACGGGAGTCTTCGCGCCCGACATTACTTCTTTTTTCACAGCGAGTGCTGTTATGAGGTAACATAAAGGGCCGTTTTTGTCCGCCGCTGCTTCAGCCACCACGGCTGCGTGCGTAATCACTGCCCCCTGCAATAAAAACAAATGATATAGGTGAGGACACAGGTTCGAACCTGGGTCCTCTCCCCAGCAGTCAAGAAGCACTCTACCACATACCGGTGCTCAAAACACCTCTGCCAAAATACCCATATATATGTTGATGATATGTGGAGTTCAGCATCCCGAAACCACCATATGATTATGACAGACGCCATAGTAGAGGGCTCCGAAAATTTTGACCACCTGGGGTTTTTTGACGGGCGCCTAAATCTGAGTACACGGGCCTACAGCATTACAGCCTCCATCAGAAAAGCAGCCGCCGCAGCCGGGATTCGAACCCGCGACCTGCGGGTCAGTAGCCGAGTACCTTCGCCATTAGAAGAACGTGGCGGGGCACCCATGTATACGTCGGGGAGCAACCTCGTTAGCATGCAACCACGTTATGGTGGAACATTAAACCGAAAACCACGTGTCACACTAAACGAATTGCACAAAGAGTCAGTCGTGCAATGCTTCCAACGCATTAGAAAAGGCCCCGCCATAATTATTCATCGTTCTAAGGCGGCGCATAAAGTGCACCTAATGGCTTGCAATTGCGTGGCGAGTATTTTGCTTCTCTAGAGAACTACGAATAACGGCGTGACCGGGTGAGCCCCAACATGGCGAAGATTGATTAATTGCGTAGTGGGTAGTAAGCCTACTTCTATTAAACCAAAACGTTCAATGTACATTCTAGAAATGACCGCTCTTTCAGTTTTCGCTGTAACTGAGCGGCACTTTCAGCGCAGGCCTGGCACTTTTTTATGCTAATTAGCAGCGATAAGCTGTCATCATTTAAGATGCACTAACTTGACGATATGATCACCATAGCCAAATGAATAGCTATACCGATCGCCATAGTGACAATGAGCACAGTTGAACACGACGAAAAATGCCACCGCTCCGAAATCCTGGATCGACCCCGCCAGTCTAACAATGAGTGACAGCACTCAGGCCTTGGAGGTTGTCATCGTTGTTTAACACTGGAAGACTGTTGTTGCGCCTCACTTTTTTTGCGTGTGATTTCACCACACCATTGTGTTCTTGACAATGACGGGGCAATGGTTGAGTGCTTGCAGCAATAGACAAGTGTGGAACGCGAAATCGACACAAAATACGGATTTTTACCTTGCAATTGCTAGGATATTTTGATGCTTTCAGACCCCTGTTGCATTCATATGCTTTATTGCTGCCAACGATTTATCTATTTGGAAACTTGTGCTTCAAGTGATTGTTTCTTGTACGTAGGCAGCACGAAAGGGACTACAACAACGCACCTTTCCGGCCCATCCGGACTACCGAACGGTGAGATAGCATTATTATTATCGCCTTCATAAAATTTATGTTGACTGCTGGACAGACAAGTCTTCAAAGGATTGTCTATCGTAACTGTACTGTGCGACCTTCTCACTTCCTAATTGCTTCACTCACCGAACCCTAACTGAAGTAAGTATGCTGTATAACGGCTGAATATCGGCAATGCGCATTTCAAAGTGAACTTGAACGTAACATTACAACTAGAAAGGAGGAAAAGTACAATCGCGAGAACGGACTTCGCCACAAAAAAAAAGGCGCGAGTTTCAACACCCCGAAAACGCGGCAGCATGATTTGCGCCATGCTGCGCTCGTCTACTTTTGCCTTTTTTTCGACACGCTTTACCAATTATCCCCTCAAGAAGTGCACATAAGACAGACTTCAACTTTATTTGATAGGGTTGTGGGGGAGCACCTCGAAGAGATTGGCAGCTACAGCACAATTTAATTCGGAGAGATGCGCGCTCAATAATCAATTTGAATGGGAAAATATGTACGCGCAATACATCAATAGAGTATAACGTGAAGTTTTGCCAAGTGACTTTGGGTACTGCTAACCAAGGCACTGCCTTTGTTCACGCCACTCCACCAGTAATAGTTATATCACAACAGAAACACTGGTAATACTGAGGATTTGATCTAGAACTGTAAACTATTAGATGCGGAGCAGCTTTATAACTTGTTTGTGTAACGCTTTCTCTGCATCCGCACTGTTACCCCTCCCCGCAGGTGTTGGAGTGGTGCCAGCAGCTCACGCCCTCCTAGCAGTGCGCGAAGACGTCTCTCTCCCTCGCCTGCCGCGTGCTCGCTGCTAATCAGCTCTCTCTCGCTTCACTTTCTCCACCACTCGTAACGCTTGAGCCCAATCCTCACGTCGGCATGATCTCAACCACGCCACCTCTCTTCATTTGTCAGCGAGAAGAAACCGCTAGCCAGCGGGTGTCTTGCGCTGCCGACAATGTGGACAGCGCGCCACTGCTTGACGCGCAATCGCGCCGATGGGCGCGACACTGTCGCGGCATGCTTCCCGCTAGTGTGCGCTAACTTTTCCCGGCGGTCGCCAGCGTTTCGAGGGTTAGCGAAGGCAATCGCTTTTACGAATGGCGACGTCAACACCGACGAGACGCGAGCCAGGGAAGCCGAACTCAGCGTCGGCAGTGGAAGGCCAGCGACACCGACGATGTGCTAGTCAAGAACACCGATCGCATTCGAGAATACAGATAGCGCGCGGGTAACACCGACGAGACGCGAGCCAAGGAAGTCTGGCACAAGCGTCTTCCCGCCTCCCGTGTCTGCGTTCGAAACAAACGTTTACTAACGCTACACCGAGTTTCGCTTCAAACCGTCATACCAGCACCCACGTTCACGCCCGTTTCAAGCAGATCAGCGCCATGCGCGTCGCTGCTGCTTCGCATCGCATCAGGATTTTCTTCTTCGGGTGAGATGGTCCATAGTATCTATTTAGGAAAGCTACACAAAAATCTTGGTACATCAATTGAGTAAAATGTGAAGTTTCGCTCAGTGACTATGGGTTGAAAGATACTTTATCCAAACGCTTGTACGATGTAATGGTGGTCCTGGTGAGCTTTCGTGTCTATTTGACGTTCTTCTAGCACTATGGCAGGTAAAATGCTTCATGATATTTAAAGTCATCATTCAGAAATTCGGCAGCTGGCAGGTGTGATCGCTGCTGTTAAAATGCTCGAGGCCACGTCATGGGAAACTCCTGTAATCTAACCCCCCCACGTGACAAGGGCAGGCTCTAGCGTGGCCTCGTCGTGGCACTGCTAGACAAATAGATAGCACTTTTAACAGGGCTCTTTTACTCTATGCAATACAATACAAATAACAGTCTGATACACCTTCCGACGTCTGTAGAGGCCCCGCGCCGACCACCGAAGAGCGACAGTCGATCGCCATTGCACCTCAAGAAATAGCTCATGGATTCGGCAAGGTTCTCCAAAGGCATGGTCACAGTTAGTCCGGCTCTTGACTTCAGTCTGAAGTGCGCGGCCATTGGGGCAGGTTTGTGCGCATTGACTTTTAAGGTGAAAAATGCCGTGGAAAACCGAAGTTATATATCCGACAACCGAAGAGATCATTGTTGTTCGGTGTCAGCATTTGCATGGTAAGTTAAAAATCGCCATTCTCATGTCAGTACCAACAGTGTACGTGACGTTTGAGATGTGGAGGATTTCGGCCAGCGAGGCTTCCTTCCAATCAGTTTCAATATATGCGATTTCATTCTGCCGTCCTACCATAGCTCCGGGTGCATAAAAACAGCATTGAATGTTAGCGGGAATCCTTTGACGATTCAAAGACCTTCCCAGTCAACGCTCCCTGCTCAGAGTTGCGTTACATTGAATGCTTGCTCCTTTCTCTTCGAAACATCGCCATCCATAAAGTGTTAATTTCCATCGGCAGAGAGCAATTTGTGAGAGACAGTTTTCTCGTGCTTAGGAAAAGATACCCAAGCACACTAAATACTTTACAACAGGCAAGGTGCGCAAATACCAACAAATTACTACAGCAAAAACTGAATGCTATACTGGCGCTACTGGCAATAAGACACCACACTGAAACAACTGTACTAAACAGCATCAGAGCATCTGCAACCAAAAGCAGTCGATGTGAGCGCAAGAAGAAAGCAAAGAGACACACTACTACGAGGTAAAAGCGAAGAATCGAGCCAGCAGAAGCTCACAATGTCAAAGTTTCGCCATCAAAATTTGGAACATGGATCAAAGCAACAATAGAAAATAGAATTTGCGACAGCTCATATGAACATCAGACGCCAGATCACGTCTTATCAGGGGCAGGAACTCTCCTTCGGGATAGCCACCGAAGTCAAACAGCCAACCTGAGTGACCGATTAACCGAAGTAAACTGAAACTTCTGCGAGACCTCGAACAACCATACAGCTTCCAGGGATGCCCGAGTATTTCATCGTAGGTTGCAGCATCGATTCCGAAAAAGCAAAGATCTTACAAGAAGGATCCAGAGATGGCGCAACCATCGCTTGTAGTGTCTTACACAAGCCACAGGCTACTTCAGAATTCTCAGCGTTTTCCTTCTTTGTTTATTTCTTCCCCTCGTCTATGAATCTCTGTGTCACTGAGTGTCAGGTATTGTCTGACCCTCCACCTCGTGGGTCGCTCGCTCACCTCTGAACTCTCCACTCTAGCATCCCTCCATTTGTGCAGCCAACCTATATTCGTGTACCCCAACGCTTAATAAACTGAGTAAATCTCCGTTAAGAAACCCAACTGCTTTGTCAGCCACTAAACTAAATCATAGCAAAACACTATTTTAGCAACTGCTGTTTGTTTCATTGGTAGAAATAACCGCAATGCTAACCCGCCGGTCACGGGATCCAATCCTTACCGCAATTGAGATGGAGGCGAAAGCGTTTTACGCCCGTTTACTCCATTTTACATGCACGTTAAAGATCCCCTGATGGTCGAAATTTCCGGAGCCCTTCACTATGGCATCTCTCATAGCAATATATTGTGGTCTTCAGACGTAAATTTTCAACGAATGTGATTACCTTTTTAGAGAAGGCCGCGAAATACAAAGAAAAAAAGTTGCCCGCCGCTTCCCTCGGGGGAACACTGAGGAGGATGCGGAGCATATAATTGGTTAACGGGGTGTTAAAGTGCGACTTACTTGGGTCGATGGCTAAATTGGTTAACGTGGTTGTGAAATGGGGTGTTGAATTGCGACTTACTTGGGTCGATGGCTAAATTGGTTAACGTGGTTGTAGGAGGGGGTGTTAAATGAGTGAACACGTACACACGTATGCGAAAGGGCGGCGCTGGTCGAAGGGACGTCGATCATTGTGTTTGTGGATTCGTTGGAATTCATTTCACCGCGACCTTGGACGTCGACGCGCCGTACAAACCAACCGACGAGCGGCAACTGAGCGAGCGAGCGCCGACCTTGAGTATATATACAGCGCGACGGCGCATGCGCTGTCAGCTGTCGAATGTTCTCGAAAGAGAAGCGCGCGCGGCACAGATGGTGGGCGACGGCGCGACAGCGCATGCGCGCGCGTCAGCTGTCGAATGTTCGAGAAGCGGTGCGGACGGCGCACTACAAGGCGCGAGTATAAGATGCTTCCGCATCTAAAAAATTCGGCAGATCCCACGCACCTGGGAATCGATGTTATGCGATGGATGCGGAGGAAAGATGACCGTGTTGCAATTTTCTTAATGAGCGACACGTCATAAAATGACGCTAAATATATGTACAAATGTTGCACGCACAGACATATGTAGAAGAGTTGCAGATGTTTATATAACTAGTTGTTTGCACTTGCCCAACCTTGCCAACTGGAACATGCGTATTAGCAACACCGGAAGCTGATAAGGAGCGCTGATGCTCGCGAAAATGCTGGCCCTGGACACTGCTACATAAATCAACTTCAGCGCAGGAGAACTAACCACAATTGGCGTTAACCTGACGTGACGACCGTTTCAAAGGAGTGCATATGTAATGTTTAGAAAATTGGGTAGGCAGAACTGCAACCACTACTGACGTTTCACGAAAATAGCGTCTATTTGAACAGCATTCCCGAGACCTGTCGCAGCTCTGTGATAGAATGCTTCATTGCCACGCAGAATGCTTGAGTTTGATTCCAGCTGCGACCCTGAAATTCATTGTTTGCATTCGTCGGGGGTCAACGCTGCCTATGTCACGTTTTTCTTAACACTGACATTTGTTCTATGCCCTCGTTCAGTCGACGCTACCGATGTAGGGTATTCCTTAACACTCTCGCGTTCAAATGGCTTTTGTGGGTTCTCGTCGTTCCTGGGTAGATACTAAGTGTCAATCACCTGTGGCACATACCCGCTTACCAGTGGTACATACCCACCTGTGGGTATGTGTCGGGTGGGAAGTGTTTGACGACGTACGCGACGGGATTGTGACATTATTCATGTCTTGACCAGCGCTTCATATTCGTCAATTAATCTTATCCTCCCAAGCTAATTTTGGTTCACGCCACGGGAAAGGGATTACCTTGAAAGCACCCAAACGTAAGCGGCTAGATAGATAGATACGCTCAAAGGCGCCGAAGTTCGCTGAGAAATACTTCGCATTTAAAATGCAACGTGACATGGCACACTGCATACCGTATTACAGCGCTCTGAAGCATTCCGCGCGTAAGGACAGCCCCATGTTTGGTCGGCTGTGTGGCCTCAGCAGGGTGCCGACGATAGTGGAGGCCGTGTGCGATGGCGCACTTTTCGCTATCAGCGACGTAAGCGAAAACCACTGCGTCTGCTGATCGTCGTCGTGGACCGTAGTGATAAAAGCATACGGTTTGTACGCGCAATGTTAGGGAGCACTGCCATCACGCCATGCCTAGAAGTGAAAACAGGCACTTCATTGGATATATTTTAATACTTTGCCGTTTTTTTCTGTAAGCAAAAAACACAGAGAATGAACCGGTATATACTTTGAAGTTGGCTAGTCGAACGTTTTGTAAACTAATTAGAAATTTTTCCCGTACACTTTCTGCCCAGCTTCGCTGCCTCAAACACTATTAAATTAAGGAAGATTAGTTAGAGAGATTAGGCTGAAAGTAAAACATAGAGCAACTTGCTCGAGACGGTATAGTAAGCGACGTATAGCTCGCAACGTCATAGAGCACGTCGCCATATTTTCCGACACTGGCTAAGGATAGCTGGAGCACCCTGTATATACAGTCACTGGATCGGTGTCGTTTTCTGCTATGACTAAACAGTTTGAAGCTCAATTATCGGACATTTTGTGAAATTATCTAGAACGTTTCTTTATAAAAGTTCATCGCTGTCTTATAGGCTGTTTAATTAGAGCCTAATCAGGCAATGAATAAGACAGAAAAAGCATACTGTGAATTGCTCAGGCAATGTTGAGCGACAACATCTAGCTTGCAACACTGGCTAAAAATGACTGATGATATAATTTTGAACTATATGAAGCAGTGCATGTTTAGTGTAGTGTCCGCGATTGTGCTACTCCCTATTCGATGTTGGTAACTGCTGAGCAAAACTTGAATACCTTTGTGCGTTATGCTTTTGGTTGGATCTGGTTTTTTTTGCATTACAATTTTCATTGTATGTATGGTGTAGTTTTGTTAAAAGCTGTCAGACTCTGTGTCTGTCCTGATTTCATTATGTAGTGCTTGAGTCTTTGAACATTGTGTGAAGTGTATTTTAGTACTCCACCCTGTATCAGCCTTTTAGCTTACAGCATAAATAAATTATTTAATTAAAATAACGATTTATAAATTATATATTCAGCAGATCGGCGTAGTTTTCTGTTCTGACTCAATGCGCAGTAAAAGTAGCTTTTGCATATTCGGTTATTGGCCCGTTCTTCTGCGCAGTGGCCCAACGTATGCCAGCCATCCTATGCGTACATCTGCACGGTAAGCCAACCTGTCCGCCAAGGCACGCATTACCTGCCCCCTGACGGCATGTGCTACTCCCTTTACAACAACGGCACGAACAACCTACTCGCTGGTATCAACGCGATGAACCAGGACGTTCAGTACTTCATCGAACAGGCGTCGCGCTACAGCAAGACAGGGTTCGGCTTGTCCTTTGCCGCGGAGTGAGTGATATTATGCCTGCGAGTCCACACCGAACGTCCATGCCTCTGAAAAAGGCAATCTGTGTCAAGGCCAGCACGCGAGCCGGCCCGACGCGAACAACTCAACGGCGTCATCACGTGGCGGCGCCTTTCTGTCGGGCAACGGACAGCGAGCCCCTCAACACACGAGCGTGTTGAAGCAATCGGCGCCTTCCTGTCTGGTGAGTCTGACGCAATGCGTGGCGACGTCACTCGTCCTTGGGTGCAGCCACGTGCAGCGGCTCCGTATTTGAAGAGAATGACGCGGCCCAGCGGTGACCCCATTGGGGGATTCTGACCTCACGACCAGCGGCGCTTCTGGTTGGATATTTGGTTACTCAAAGAATCTATCCGGTGCATATAAAAAAAAGCCCTGCGGCGCGTCGCGAGCAGTACACCTATGTGTTAGAGAGGAGAGCTCGGCTCTTCGGGTCTCTAAGCTGTTGGCCCCAGTGCCGAATTTGTAACGCCTCTGTATATATGCTGTACATAAACCTTGTTTAACTCACCGTCGTCTCGTCCGCTCGTCTATCAGCTCTGCGCAGAAGCAGTCGCGAGCTGAGAAACCTACGCTACCAAAGGGCTGGTGACCTTCCCAGCGGAGTTCGAAGCAGTGGAGGCTTCAGGACCGTGTTGGCATCGCCGTCCTTCGTAACAGTGGAGTCAGCGGCGAGATTCGTGGTGCCCTTCGTAACGTCGTCGGAGGCGCGCTTCGCAGCAGTGAGAACTTGCACCTGCCGCTTCTGGAACGGTTTAAAGCTGATTCGAAGTAGCCGTTCTTCACAACGGCGCAACGTTACCGCAAGTTACCGCCTGTTCAAAAATTCTTGGTTCGTACACGAATTTCTCAGAGACCGCTGTGTCCGTGTTAAGCTTGGAAATATAACGAGCGAAGAGAGACGCGTTTCCCTCGGCGTCCCACAAGGAAGGGCTCCATCTCCCTTGCTCTTTAACGCTGCCATGGCCAGCCTTCCTGACACTCTGCACTTAGCTCTGAAAGCAGTTAAAATATCAATCTAGCCGATGAGATCTGCATTTGGATCTTAGGGTGCCAGCACAAACATTTCGCCCGGATAGCACAGAGCGCTATTTCAATCATTGAAAGTGACTTTTTTACACTTGGTCTATCTTTATCAGCGGAAAAATCGGCCTTCATGCACTTCCCGGGAGCGCGACGGAAGTCAACACGTCTGTCGCTGAATATTCGAGGCCACTCAATTTGTTGTGCAACAAGTGTCCGTTTCCTGGGCATTACCATTCACAACAAGCTACTAAGGCGACGTGCGGTTGATGGTATAGTCACTGCATCAGTGCAAAGGATCAACGCTCTTCGTCGCATGGCAGGGGCCCGTTGGGGCAACAATCCCATGTCCATGCTTAAATTGAATGATGCGCTTATAACAAGCCGCATTCTTTATCAGCTGCCCCTGATATCACCATAACCGAGCCAGTTCGAACGCCTAGAGGCATGCACAGAAAGGGTCTTCGCTTGGCGATGGGAGTCCCTCAGGCGGCTTCTAACACGAAAGTCGCCAATGAAGCCGAAACTCTTCCGCTCCGCCTTTCGGCGTCTCAGGCCTTATTGACGCAGCTGTCAAGACTGGGTGAGTCCTTCGCAGGCACGGCGCTTCTCCGGCGGCTAAGAGCAAGAACGGGCTCACATTTAACGTGGAACTAAACACATTTCGATATTTAGGCTTGAAACTACCTAAACGGCACCTTATAGACCCGCCATGGTCTTTTGTTAATGTTGCGTGTAACTTCAGCGTACCCAATCTACCAGCGAAGCACACCATTCCAGCCGTGGAAGCAAAATTTCTTGCGCTCGACCACTTGAGCACCATGTACCGCAGCCACCTACTAGTATACTTCGACGGATCAGTGTGCACACAGACAGATAGCTGCGCAGCGGCTTTCTGTATACCCTGCCTTGGCGTGTTATGGTCGGGCCGCCTGGATCGCGTGGTTTGATCCAAAACAGTGGAAAGCACTGCGATTACGGCGGCTTTGCGAAAATTGCGATCCTTTTCTGCACAAGATGTTGTCGTGCTGACGGACTCCAAATCGGTGCTACAAATACTGCATCGTGGCCTACCTCAAGAAAAGTTCACCAGGCAGTTTCTGGAAATAATTAAACACCTAAATGGCAAGAGTTTTAACATAAAGTTCCAGTGGATCCCATCCCACGAAGGCAATGAAAAGGCTGATGCCCTTGCATGCGAAGCACGTACATCTGTTCCAAAAGTAAAAACTCCCAAGACTTACCAGAACAACAAAGATGTGATACTCAATCATTTCAAGGCGATCTACAAGTTTCCACACCAAGCATGTGTAATTCATGGACTTTCTCGTGAACAGGTGACGCTGTTGTACCGCATAAGAACCGGCTCCGCATACACCCCGGCCTGGTCATTCAAGACTGGGAGATATGCTTCCCCCTTCTGTGCCTTCTGTGGTGACATCGGAGATATTGAACATTTCATTTTGCCCACAGTTTGATGTGCAAAGAGCAGCGATAATCCGCACCTTGCGAAAAGGCTGTCATAGGCACCGGACAGTTGATGACGTCATTTTCCTGAAAGACCCACGGCAACTAGGAGGAATGTGCAACGAATTTTGTTGGCCTACCTGCGAGACACTGGGCTGTCTGACACGTGGTGACAATTTCCAAATTCAGGAGATGCTCAGGCGGAACAATCGCTGGCCATGCAGGCCAGGCTAACCCCACCTGCTGCAACACCAACACCACCACCACCGCCACCACCAACTGAAACAAACCCACAATCCCCAGGAAATGTATAATTGACAGCACGATCATAATAAAAATGCAATGGGAGTTCAAGTATTACCTAAAGCTTGTAAAATACAGATATTAACACAGTATTTGAAGTGCAATGTGTTCGATCCAACAGTTTCCTCAGATTCTCTCCATATCCTGTGACAGGAACCTAAAAAGATAAAAACAATGCATTAAAATCATTGAACTAAAAGACAACGGCAGCTGTCAGCCCCCAAATATATTTGCAAGACACTTATGGAATTCATTTCTTCTAGCTTGACCGAGCTATGCTTTTACAAATAAACTGGGCTTCTATTTGCAAACTATTTTCAAACCAACTAATTCACAATAAAACTTAGTAAAATAAAATTATTGTGTGGCACAACTAATCAAACATTACATGTCTAGTAAGAGCAGTTTGCTGGAAGCAAATCTGAACCTACATAAGGCATATCACTTCCACAAACCGCAAAGAAACAGCTATGATCAACTGTGAGGTGCTCCAGCTGAGTTGCCAACTGTAGGGCAACTACCCTACTTATGTATTTTAGGAATTTTTCGGCCCGTAGAGGGTACTAGGGTGGCGATGTAGGTATATTTCAACATATTGCTCGTCGCTGACCAATGAGAAATGTTGAAATACTGCACGACATACAAAAGTTACGTTCCTGGAGAGAACTGGTTTGGAACTTTCCTAATTTAAACGTCACCAGCACAAAAGATGAAAGATAATTACGTCTTAAACATCATTGTGCAAGGTTTGTTGGTTAATTTTTTTCATGGAACATCATTTTTTGTTGTAGAAAATCAACACGATACAACAGCGATGCCAGTTGTCATTGTGGCATGACATACTGCCAAAATTTTTCATGTCATCATGACATCATTGTGACGTCACAAATGTGACAGCTACCGATGGCGTCATCAGATGTCATCGTCGCAGGGTAATAAGTGGGTCTATCCCTGAGGCACCCCATACGCATGTATGTTATAGAATATACGCTATGTGTATGTTATTGCTGTTACTCGATGCTATTTCTATGTGTAAAAAACATAGGGTGATAAAAAAAGTTGTTTAGGGTAAGTTTGACCTTGGCTTAGATATTCCGCAAAAATTGGTCGACAACAATGTGCTACAGGAGCATTATTCACGTACTTTCTTATATTTTGTATGTTTGGTGAACAAAACTTCATGGCAATTTAATGGGCCTATAACACTTTAATAACTATGAGGTAATGAACAGCTAGGCTTGGGTTCATACGTATGGTAAGGCACATTTACTTTTGTTTATTGAAATAATCATATAACGTTACACACATCACTAGGGCACCAGGTAGTGAATGTATTTATTTAAACTTTCTTGCATCACTAGAGCACGGTTTAGTGAAATCTACTCTGGAGTTTATCACAAGGCATCTTTGACAATGAAATCCTCGTTTAGACAATGAAAATCCCCCATTCACACTCGTTCTATAGCTGTTCACTGGCAGTGTGGCATATCTGCTAGCTTATGCACCTTCAATTACTATGAGAGGCAATTCGGTGGAAAGTCTGCCTAGTAGGAATACTAGGAAAGCAATACAAGATCTAATTTGGAATACGAAGAGCTCACTGATCACCATAAATAGAGCATAAATCAAATATAATGATGAGAACTTCTCGCGATTACAGCATAAATGAGCATTAAAAAGTCACCCCAAAGCTTTTGTTGGATCACAATACCAAGAAAGAATTACCAATGTATTTTCCCGAAACCTAGTGTCTTGTTTAGTGCACTGGGCATGCTGCACCTGCTTTGAAACAAAATTTTGACTTGCTTAACTGGAGTAAAGAAGCACTCGTGTTCTATGTATGCAACAAGACTGTAAGTAAAGCACTTAAAACCAATAAGTATATATTATAAAAGTTTAAACCCCACTAAAAATACTCCTAATGGTGCCAGCAGTAACGGAAACGGAAAATTAGTAGTAACACACCCCATGATAAAAAGTATTATTGCAACATCTAAACGAGGCGAATATTCTGGCTTTACTGCACGATTTCCCAAATAACGGCAATGACATAACTCTTTCAGGTAAAAACAGTATCAAAGAGTCATCAAAAATAAAATATTGTGCCAGCATTCAGAAGCATTCCTCCTCTGAACTGAGCATGTCAAAAGAAAATGGCAGTAAAAAATGGCAGCTTAATACAACTTCTCACTTCACATACAACTTCGTTGGCACTTTCATATCTCAAAATACCATAAAAAAGGAGTGGCGAAAAAATCCATAAGGAAGAGTTGGGTGTTCGAGCAAATGTTGTCACGTTTCTAATGACAACCTTGCTTTGATAGGCTCATTCAGTAGACGAGCCAAGTAACAGCTCAAGCAGGTCTTTTCATACTCTTCAACTCGTGGTACTCACACAAGCAGACCATCAGGCAATATTTTCACAAGTGGACTCATCTTCCTCGAGGTATGAGTGATTTATTTAGTGCCACCGTGTATATGCTTTATACCCTCTCCAGCAATTCATGAAGTAAAGGGGAGAGGGCAACTGTGGGGGAAAGAGTGTGAGATCTGCTCTAGGTGAGTTATATAGAACTAATAAATTTTCAGCATTATGACACAGTCATTCTCTTTTTGCTATTGAAACTTTTGTATGTTGAACCTTTTATATGTGAAGACGTCGCCAAAGTCTTGATAATCCAAAAGAAAAAACAACAACAGGAATACAAAGTAGCGAGGACAGAAACAGTACGAGGGGAAAAAGAAGCAGATAAATGCTTCCTTCAAAAGAACACTCTACACTCCCGCGATGAAATAACCGATTAAGAAATGTTTATCATGCAATCTATCACATTAACCTCGCGCATGAAAAGTTGTGTCATGTAAGAAAAAAATATATGCCTAAGCAACACTCATAATAGTTCACCAACCCCGAATAGGTGAACTGAAACAAGTGATACAAAAATAAAGGAAATATATGAGGGGGGGGCAAATATGTTACCATATTATGAATAATCAATAAACCACCTCGGGGAAAGCAACGGGGGAGTTAGAAAGAGGGTTGCCAGATTCAAAAGGCAGAAAATAGCCATAAAATTAGAAACACTAGCTAAAAAGTAGCCGAAAGCAGCCACGTGTACGTAAAAAAACACCTGAGTCTTTTTTATCTAAATGACTAAATTCAATAGCATCACGGTGGACATGTAAACAACTACAAAAATACTCTTTCAAAATCATTATATGTGAAATTCAAGCATGAATTGTTCCCTTTCATAATTATCTTGTGCCGGATGACAATGTTTCTTCTAATACTGCAAAACTTAGACTCCCTTCGCACGTACTGCTCAACTTTTCCGAATTCACTACCTATCTCTCGATATAAAAAAAATATCACTGCTCGAGTGTGCTCTAAACAACAGTAGCATAAACTGTAGTCCATTCACAAACGTTGCTCACACGATGACCCAGTTTGTGTAGGAAATATTTCTGAGCTGGAGTCCATGACTAGTTCTAAAAAGTAACACAGGCAATTTATTGATTATCCTACCTGAAATGTAGAGGACTACAAGAATTCCCCGATGCAAAATGCTTTCGACTGTGCCGTTCACTTCCAGTTACAATTTGAAGATTATAACAACACCTTAATTTCACGTTCCTAAGCCACAATATGTTTAAAAGGCCCACTTCAGCACAGGGCTCTGAAAATTTGGCACTATCTGATGTTTTTTAACATGCATTGTCATGCGATTATGCCGGCTGGAACATAATGTGCAATCTAATATAGCTCTGTAGCTGGTACACCACCGTGGTGGACAATTAAAGTTTGAAGTTGCGTACAGCAATAGGTTATCTGCAAAAGAAGGCCCCACCCAGCAGTGCCGCTGTTTTCTCCCGAGGCTCACCCAAGCATTCGAAAGTCTTCTCTTCTGTACAGTGTAAGCCCCGAATTTAGTTTTGAAAGCTGAACAGACAACTTGATCGCCGTAGTTGATGCATCAATGAAAGCTAGCTGCTACGAAGCTTCAAGATACTGAAAGGTCCCGTTCAAATCGAGGCAACACGAAGGTGGCCTAGAGGTTGCCAAGGAATTTCTTCTGCTGCCACCGGCCTCAAAAAGTAGCCAAATCTGGCAACCCTTTTGAAAAATATAGTGGCGTAAAAAAGCACACCTACACATGTCAATAAGTCGAGAAACAATATTATATCCTTCCTTTTACGATGAATACAATTTTCATTTCCCTTTTGATCTCACTAGAGGTTCACCAAAACATGTAACTTTTACATGATTATTAACACTTGTTACTGCAGGAGACTTTAGCTTGTCGTGGAACGCTTTTGCAAGTAATCATCAAATGGCTCCACTATTGAAGTTTATTGCTTCGCAAGCGAACCGCAGAAAAATATCGCTATTATCTGTCATGTACTGAACGAGTTAAGATAGTTAGTTGCACAGTCTATGCCCTTTCTGTATCTTTTCACCTGAGCAAGCGCACTGAAGCTACACAGTGCATGAAAGAAGGGGCAAGGTGTGAATGACAAAAGAGCAAGAGGCTGTGACTGTATGTCACATCGAGCACTTTTTGTTTTGTTTTCCTTCAACAAACGCTGCACATCACTCACTTTCCTACCCTGCAGCATGTCGAGGTGAAGGTAAATCAAAGCACACTGAAAAGGCCATCCTAACTACGCCATCCACAGTGTTCAAATTAGCCAATGGCCGGTCTTTGGATATGTGAAGCAGTGGCTTTTATTATGTGGCATCCTATTCCACAGGAAGAGCGAGCATTTCCCAAGTGACTTCAATGTTTATTTGTAAATTCCCTGCCTAGTCACGTAACCTGTCTCATAAGTTCGCAAGAGCCACGACTACCATCGGCAGCATTCCCTGGCCATGCTCAAAAAATTTTTCAAGAGCGCTGTAAGAAAATTATAAAATAACAAACATCACACAAATTTCCAACGATCTCTCAAAGAAGATAGCATTCATTAGACAGACAATAAAAACAAGACTGATTTATTACTATATTTTAAGATTGTTGTAAAATCAAGAGCCAAAGCAAAATAAAAATGGCAATAATAGATAACCCTAAAGGCACCTGCATTCACGTTTGAAGCTGCTTGTGTTTTTGAAAATGTGGACACAGTGCTCAGCTTCTGAACTCTAAAAAAACAAAAGATTTCGGTCACACACTTTTCTACAATAGAGCAAAAACACCTATGAAAAGTTGCACAAGACAAGGTTTTCTTGTGCACATATGTAACATTTCCGATTCGGATGTGGCAACCCAGGTTTGTGCTCTCACATTAGTACAAACATATTTCCTTAAACTTATATCATAAGGCATATTCAACTGTTTGGACAAGAAGATTATAAAAGAATGTGATCAAATGCAGCCGCTTAATTTTACTGCCTGCTCAAAAATGTTGTTTTGGTGGCAATCTTCAACTCAGGATGTCACTGATACAGCTATTCCTTTAATGTTTTCTAGCAAACAATAAGTTAGCTGGGGCATGTCAGAAAAAAAATCGGAAGTGCCATTACAACAAGAACAAAAGAAGGGAAATTAAGCCCCCATTTCTTCATCAGGCACTACAAAATTAATCCAAAAGACAATTAGGCCAAAGAAATCATAGATCACTTCAAAAATTTTTAATTGAAAATTTAAATGAATTATAAAGGACGAAAAAGCAACCTTTTCATCAGTAAGATTCATATTCCAGAACTTCAGGCTTCAGATCCTGTGGACAAAGTGGGTGGTTTTTCATCAATGGCCACACTTCTCAAAAAATGGTCCTATTACAGCTGTGCACTGCATGCGTGCACACACACACACACTTACAAAGAAACCAAGCACTCTGAGCCCCCCTCTAACTACCACAAACTACAATCCTCGTTAATACTCTGTTTTGAAAGGAGGCTCGTGCAATTATGACCATATAGGTTCAAAGTCAATGGCAATTAGTGTCAAAAATTTTAAAGTGAATTCAAATGGCGGAAGGACTTGTACAGTACAACGATGCAAACTGTACACGGAAAAATACATTAGGCATAAAAATTTTTTATAGTACATATCAAATTCAAGACACTAAAAAAAAGAATGACTTAAGTGCAAAAGCGTGTCTTGCAGCAGTACGAATTTCCTTGGAAAAGACGTTTCATGGCATAGCAGCCCTGAGATGCAATGAAACCAAGTGGTTACTGTGGTAGAAGAGGTTTATTTGTTTCTTCTAAGACATTCAAATTTAAAATTGATCTCAAATTAAGTTTTACGACTGTACCATGTTTGATTACTCTGCAAATACATGATTACAACAACAAATTTTTGATTATTCACACAGAACAATTCAAATCGCAACTGCTCAAAACTGGCTGAACAGAAGTGCATTGACCAACATTAAGTCCATTTAGGAGCCTACAAAAACTTAAGGGTTTTCATTACCTTCACACTGCTATTTGAAAATTAACATTTGAAAAGGGGCAGAACCTAATGTATTCATCAATAGCAAGAGCTTCCTTTCATGAAAAAAAAAGAAAAGCTTGGCGTATTGGGTGTACCTCAGACCTTTCTACCAAGCACAAATGAGCAAGAGAGTTGATAACGCTGTCTGTTCAAGTTCCAGGTCATACTTGCTTTGACCAACGTGCCATGCTATGACAACGCAATGTTAGGGTTTATGAACAATAGTACCCGCCAAGTTTTCGTCAGAGTACTGTGCGAGATTGAAAATCATTTCAGACATTGAAAATAGTCGCTTTACTCATGGAACGTCCACAGGAATGTGAAAGGTCTCCGTAATACTAGTACCAATGTCACGGCGGGCTGAAAACTTGGATAAGCCTACAGTTTACATTGCAACCAAACGAAAACATTTTGAAAAATTCGTCCATCACAATTGGCCTGAAGTGCCCACGTATGCCGGACAATCAAACAACAGAAGCATCTTGAACTTCTAAATTTGCTGTCAGGGGTCCCTTAAATCTGCTAGTTTTTTCATTTCCAGTTAAATCCCCAAGCCAGAATGAATAGGTGCAATGAAAAACTGCATGTAAAAAAACTCACTTCCTAAATTCTGTTCCATACACAGTAAATACCTTAAGGGACAAATTCGTGAACAATTGGTGCTTGTGGAGCCAGCCTTTCAACAATTAAACTTGTTTTTTTTAAGGCTCCAGCAAGAGAAGTCCACTTGTTGAACATCGCCTCCAGCTTCACCTTTCACTCACAAAATTTTAATCACTTCAAGGTTCCATCTTCCCCTGAGCTTCAGTCAGTATTTTAGATAGTTCGCGGTTCCTGGTGAAATACCCTGAAGGTATCTATTTTTGAGGGCAATACTCTGAAGGTATTACTTTGATGGTATGTTAAACACCAGCTAGATGCATCCAAGTTTAAGGTTGTATCAGCATTTTTCACTATTTAATCGACCCTAAACGACCTCCGAAAATACAAAGGGCAACTGTGTTTTGTTTTGGCCTTTCCAGTCTCTACGGCACAATCCCTGGTGCCAGAGGTCGGTTCATGTGACATCATGATGAAATAAGCTTTCATTTGATCGAAATACGAGATCTTGGTTGTAAGTTCTCTCTGACTCGCTTTAACCATGCAGTCGCTTTGCCGTTTGTGCGCACCTGAGTTCAGCTCGTTTTGCACAACTTCAACTAAAAAGTGAAGATAATTAATAGTAGAAAGCCGAAAAACATGAAATCCTGATATGCTTCACACTTTGCACTGACAACGTCCATGTGTTTACGAAGGAATGAGTGGCTAAGAGAAAATAGTTCCAGAAGGAAGGGTGGTGAGTTAAGAAAAAAACGCTTATTTATACTTAGAGTGGGTCATATGCACTTTAAAATGTAGGTCAGCTTTGTGGGTGCAGTCATTACTGCATAGCTTCACATGTGACACCAGGTGGACCCATTTTTATTATGCATGGCATTCTTAACCAAAACAAGAAGTCTGCACGAAATACCTGCTTAGAATAGCAAATGTGTGACAAACTCTACAGACAGGCCTTGAACCTTCGTGATTTAAAAGCAAACATGCGAGCTAGAACAAGCCTACACTAGATGACGGGGGGCTTCAAAGTTCGACCTGTGACCATGAGACTCCTAGAGACATCAATGTCATAGTCAAAGCCTGTAGGTTCTTTAGAGGATGTTACCAGTGACTTGCTTGCCATCAAGACAATTGGACTAGAAGGTCAGACAAACCACAGCTTCAGCAGGTGTACGTGTGCTGCGCCTTGCCCAAGCGGTGGCGTGCTCTCCTCGCAAATATGGCCAACCGGCCTCCAGAGGAGGAACCACTGTTGTACCACTCAGGACTACCGCGGGAGGTCGCAGTCAATTCTTAGGAACCCTAATCAATCGAAACCAAGGTCAACAGGCCCTCCTTGGAATTCCAGTGTGACCCACTCCATGGCCTAAACACCTACTGCTCCCATTTTCAGCGCACGTGAAACAGATGGGACAGTGCATTAATATTATTCCTGAGGTTTACCGACTCTGCAGAAGAACAAATATTCACGCGTACCTGTGCACTGCCGTTTTTGCTTATGTTTGTCGGAGCTTATATGACAGATTCAGTACACAAGACGTGTGCAGTGATGGAAGTGATATTGCACTTTTGTACTTTTGGGAGCAACATTTGAAGCAGAAAAATTACCACTTCGGAGCAGCCTTGAGTGTTTTCGTAGCAGGAAACGTGCCAGTCTCGAGCAGATAGTGGTGTTTTAGAAGCAGACAGCAAAATATGCCAGACAACTCCTAGAACTCAAAGAGTCCCCAATGTGTTGCATAAATCATAATATTGATTATGAGAGATGTTTCACAACCTCAAATCAGCATAAATTACAAGAAACAAATGATTAGGTTTGTTATCGAAAGTGTGTGGTATGAGCTACTTATTGAATATATAAACTCGGTAATTTTCACATATCACCCATATTGCCTGATTGTAAAATTGAAAATAGCTTAGTGATCTAAAAGCGAGATATATGCCACTTCATGTTGCATAAATAAGTCAATAGTCAGTTAAGTATACTAACATGCTAGAATGTTAAAAAAGCATGCTAAAACACATGCTTTTCAATTTATTTCAGGCTTGCAAATTGGTCACACAGTTATTCGTCTTCATTTTCTCAGAACCATTTTGGAGCAGGTTCGAAGCAGTTACTTCTACGACAGGCAGAAACATGTGAGCTCAATAAAAACAGGATAATGAAATCACACTTCACATAAAATGCAAACACCACCAAAAGAAGGCGAAGAGAATAACGCAACAAAAACAAGAAATGCAGTTCAAACTAAATCTTTTCCATCCAACAGTGGCATCAGACTCCCATTAGGTTTGCCAACTTGCGCCTGAAGGAGGAAAAATAACAATGTGTGAGAAACAATGAACTAAAAGAGAAATCACTATCAGCTTTAATAGCACTGCTACATCAAATGCACTCTAGAAGAGCATGTCAACTTAGAGCATGCTGTATTCTTTCATTTGTATTTGGTTTTGATTGAGGTTCATCATTTAGTCAGCCAATTCGTTATTAAATTGCATGAAACTGAATTCCTATTTGCAGCAAATTAGCTAGAGCACTACATATTTTACAATGTGATTTTCAAGGTCCCATCAACAGGGCAGAACATCCTGCACAAAGACCACTGAAAAACTGGAAAATTCAATGGCGGCAATAAACAGGCATATATATTTCTGTAAACAGAACTGATTCAATAACACCCATTACACTTCTTTTTCTGCTTCACCTCTAGACTTTATTAAATGCACTGATCAAAATGTAAAAGACAATGCCACCTTTTGAAAGGGGCTATATAAATGTCATTTCGCAAAGTACATCACAGCAATTACTGCATTTAGTCCACTAAAAAACTTTAACAAAGATCTATGGCGACGTGTCAATGATCACAACACACACAGAGGCACGCACACACAAAAATACAAGAAAAAGTAAACAGATAATAGGATTAGCTTAAGTTATGCCTAAGGTATGCTTTTGAATAGAACCTAATTAAAATGATGAAAATACAGGGTTTATCGAGTTGAGACTGAGCTCATTTCTGAAGTTGCTACCTACGTTAACGTTTAAAAGTTCCATTCTAGTCTGCAACTTAGCGAAGCCTTTCACTTGGGGCATGGCAAATGCAAAGGTCAGCTTCTATTACCCACTCCTGGCTTCACTATGTAATGGGACGTGGAACCCGACTTCCTAGAGCAGCGCAGTACTTTCAGATTTTCGACAGCTGCTTAAAAATGGTGCAAGATATTCAAGTCTGCTACCTGAACTGCTCGAACAACAAGAATAAAGCATTTAGCCAAGTGGCGTGCAACTCAGCAACAACCTCCTGATCTTCAGGCTTTGTAATTTGTAATGAATGCTTCATTAGCTGTTCCTACTATGAGAGATATTTTTAAAGCAGAAGTGATCACTCTTTTCCTGGCAAAAGGATGATGGCCATATAAAACAGTCACCGATTATAAACTTCGTATCTCCGAGTAGATTCCATCACCACCCACATTTTATTTTTGCACGCTTTCTTGCTTACTAAGCATCTTTGCGTGCTAAGGTTGGTGTTTTAGGTAGTGTGAGATTGTAATTTGTTGATACACAAGACATGGTCGTTCCCATCACTGACTTTTCAGGGTTACATGTTCCCTAATGGACAAAAAAATTCCACTGCAACCTTTACACGGAGGGACGAGGCGTGAAAATTCTAATCTAGAATGTGGATTTAAATCCAGTACAATGCCTTCATTGTGAAAATAAATCCAAATCTGCCCACTTTTTCTGTACTTTGATAAACTTAACAATTTTACGAGTAGGCGCTCATAATTAAACCTAATCTATTTCTGGTCAATCAATTGAAACCTGTAAAAAAGGATGGCTTGTCTTTGATGATTAAAGCAACTTCGTTCGGTATAGCTTTGTAAAGATTGACCATTCTACAAATATTTTTTACCTCTTAAGGCTCTGTGAGACACTTTTGAAATAAGAGTTTTTGCTTGGTGTCTGCAAAAAAGCATTTATGATCACTTGGGAAAGTACTTCACACCAATTTCAAGAAATACGGCAGAATAGGTTCCAAGAAAAGCATGGTACATATATGTACCACTATCTTAAAAATATAGCATAAAAAGTAGTACATATGTGTTCCAATGTTTACAGGCGGTATGAAAAATTTCAGTAATAACATAGTCATAATTTTAATGGTGCTGTTTACTTATTCTTTCAATGCACTGGAGAACTTGGCATCTTCTACAGAAATAGCTACTGAGCATTTACGCTGAATCCACATGTAGGCGACAGGCATACATTAGCTTACGCGATTTACAGACTACAGTACTTAGGTGCTCCTAAAGCGAACTAGAATTGATGCTGCTTATGCAAATCAACCTTCCACTTTAATAAAAATTGATATGCTGCTCATGTCTAACTGTACCAGTGTGATACCTCCCCAATTAGGAATACCACCATAATCAAAATCAAGTCCCAAAAGGGATTGATGAAGGAAACTGAATAATGAGAGCAGATAAAATCTGTCCTTCAAAAGGTGCGCTAGGCTCTCATCATTAAATGGTTGCTTGTTTGATTGATATGTGGAATACAACGTACCAAAACCATCATATGATTATGAGAGATGCC
Organism: Rhipicephalus annulatus; assembly: GCA_013436015.1. Lineage (NCBI taxonomy): Eukaryota > Metazoa > Arthropoda > Arachnida > Ixodida > Ixodidae > Rhipicephalus > Rhipicephalus annulatus. Next base: position 99,750 of record WOVY01013145.1, on the reverse strand, counting down.
ATAGTGGAGGGCTCCTAAAGTTTTGACCACCTGTGGTTTTTTTAACGTGCACACAAATCTGAGCACACGGGCTTACAGAAGTTTCGCCTTCATCGAAAATACAGCCGCCGCAGCCGGGATTTTTCATCATTAAATGTGTGAAATGGATCACTATAAAGACATATTGAAGTGATATTTTCAAGGCACTCATTTAGGCCACTGCAACAGATAGTGAGAAATGATGAAGGCATGAGCAAAACCCAACTTGCTGTTAGCGCTACATCTCACAGCGAAGTGATAATTCGAAATAGTCTCATTATAATTTTTGGTAAACTGCACAACTGGTAGAAACGGTGCCCATTCCAGCCATTTTTATTTGCTGTTGTTAAAACCGGTGAAAAAGCAACGTACATTTGTACCACTGCCCTACGAAGAGTCAAGGTGAATTGACAAGCCCACCACCAAGTAGAAAGCTAGCTACAGTGCACGGCAAATTAGTAACGCTGCCAGAACAAATCTAGGAAGCACGGGAGCACATCATTCTTAGCTTTATATATACGAAGTTCTTCTTAACAGGAGCCACAACTCAGCTCTTCTTGGAACACTGAAAGCAATAAAATGCAAACAGGTTCACACATCATCACTGGATCGACTGAAGTATCAAGAATTGCCAATGCTAAACTTTAAACATACAGGACACTAATAACATTAACACAACTAATTTAGGAGAACTATAGGTAAACAACTGATCACAACAAGCAAGCACTCATATTGAAATATACTCTAATTTACCACAAATAAACAGCTGGAAAGTACAAACATTGAAAAACACATATGCCACAAAAATAGTCAGATCTCACAAGAGCAGCGCAAATGTTAAAAGGGGACTTCCAATACACTTCAAGCCAGAGTTTTATTTGCAGGTTGTGCAGACGGGCAGGCAGATCTGGATTAAATATTATTGACATAATAATACTTTTTTAATCACTCTAAAATTCTCATAACTTGTGATTGCCTAAGCGTGTTTCAGAGCTTGCAAGAAACTTTTCTAGTAGTTGCATTCTCACCATGTTCTCATATACAATTAAAAATAATGTTACAGTTGCAAAACGTTGTTAGGCATTTCTTTTGTTTCCTCTACACTGAATATTAAGGAGACATGTGGCGAACTAATGGAAACTGAAACATAATAATTTTTTAGCAGATTTATTTCTCCAAAACACAGGTTTTCAATAGCTGTCTATTTTGTGCTTGAACTAATGACTCAACTTTTTAACGAGTGACTCTCCTCTGAGTGCTTCTAAAAAATTTCGTACACAGCAGTGGTCTTGTGGTCGTCGCACTCGTAGCTTCTGAAACTTGCGAGCGCGTTCTGGCAACATGTCCACGGAGAGAAGACCGACCTTCCACCATGAGTCCTCTTACCTCAACCTTATTTTCGAAAGAGCACAAATCTTGATCCCCCCTGATAGTTGCAATACGCCAGCAGCCAGAAAAACATTTCTTGACAGTGAGGTTGGTACTTGAGTTTTCGCTTACTAACCGTTAAAAACGTATAGTCAGCACATGGTTTGCAAGTCATCATTAGCAATCTTTGTCTAGTCTCGTCATGCTGCAACTTCTGGCATCTTGACCGGTTAAACAGGTAAAGACCTATGTAGTTGTGAGGAATTGCGGTTTCACATCATGCATCATGATCCGATAGGTTTTAAGTGATTCTTTCGGCGCATGAGTCGTATCCAGGCAGTACATAACTACAGCTGGGAACCGCTTCTTCGGCTGCTGTAGCTTTTCCATCAGTCATAGAGTGTGCAGCGTTGCCTTTTAAGAAAAAAGTATCAAACGTTAGCTTACCGCATTTTAGCGCGGCCATCGAGTCTCATAAAGGGGTGCTGATTGGCACAGAGCACGAATACCCAGCAATATGTGTAGGCAGCGTATTTCAAGGGGGTGACTTCGCATTGCTAGAAAACAAGAAGCTCACCAAAGTTCCGGCAGTGACAATGAATGCAAGGAACGAGAACATTACCGATGATACATGTTGGCTAGTGAGAGAGAGAGAGAGAGATAAAGATGCAAGGAAAGGCAGGGAGGTTTACCAGACGCACATCCGGTTTGCTACGCTGCACTGGGGAAGGAATAAAGGGGAGAAAAGAGGTTGCAGAAAGATGAGAAGGTACACACAATCACGAGCACACTCGAGGAGCACACAAGTCTACAGGCGGTTGCTCAGGTTTGTTGACTTGAGGTAAAGTAGGAGTGCTTTTGTTGCTTTCTGCGCAACTGAGGCAGATGCCCAAGGCCCTAGTATCTTCTGCACACAAAATGGTCTGGGGTCAAGTCAATTCAAAACCATCCGGAGCTGGCATCGCTGTGGGCCGTAGCAAGCGCAACTGCACAGGAAGTTCCACCTGAAACACTAGGGCTCATTTCTCCCCTGGCGTAAAGGCTCGCAAGTATACATTTGCTCCGCTTCCGTTCAGGTGCCAGTGAAGTCGCGCTCACCCAGTATCTTAATCTGCGTGCAAACGTCTTGCATTTGTGGTTGCGCCCTTATAGAAGGCTGGTAGTTTCCGTTTCATTATGATCCCACTCTACAAACGTGAACGAGTTGATAACAGCTGTGAAATTCCAATGACCCGCATAAGAATGTCCGAAACAGACAACCGCCATGCAGGAATGGTGCCTAGTATAGCGTAAGTAAAATAGTGTTGCATGCGCTGGCAGTTCTCAGAGTTCACGCGTTCTGAGAAATATATTATGGTGTGCTATGCTCTGACCAAAACCGGAGTCAATTGCATCATCACTAGAGAATGGTTCACACGACATTTTTTGTAGTACGATGCTGCTCCTGTTCGTGCCGTAGGTTCTGCAAGCATGAATGCACGTACTAGTTAGAAAAGTGTATGCATGGCATATCAATGCTGCACAGTGAAATATTCTGTACAGTTAGAAATCTCTTGACGTAAAGGGAAATGACGGCTGCACGCTTTAAAACAACGGAAACCTGTCGCAACGCAATTGTGTCAGGAAGCAGAGCCGCGAAAGATGCGAAAACGAAAAAGAAGAAAAGGACATTACGCGTTTTAGCACATATTTAAGTTTTCTAGCGCATATACGCAGCGAACAAGCTGTTTTTATGTGAGTAGCTATAGTCTTGTCCAAGGTGCATTCACGATTGAGACCTCGTGAACATTTCTCAAAATGATTGCCTTGACGCCGCAGATTGCATCATGAAACCTCTGCGATTGAAGTGCTTCATTGATATCAGGTCACAGTTCAACTGTAATGTCAACCATGGCTGCTAAAAGGCTGCCTGAAAAATAACGCATGCAGTCACTCTCATTGCACGTTGTAGGCAAAGCCGTCCTCGATTTGTGAAACGCACTTCACCCTGACAAGGACTACGCCGTCCACACTTAACAGAGATGAATGATTAACGATGTCTTCTCCGATCAGGCAGTTGGTCGCAATGATGGGTCTTTGAAAACTAGTCCATTCAGTGGTGCGACGGGAGGCGACTGCTCTAAACGGCCACTGTACCGGTGATTTGCTGCAGTTTACTGCTCTTTTCCATGCTCTCTTCAGAAGCACATACACATGAGAAGGGGAGCGGGGAGTCTCATGACTTTGACATACATGTACACAGTCTCCTCAAACTACTGCCCATGCTCATTCCACAAAGAAAAACTGATGCCTCTACCCCTAACCCCCGAAAAAATTTTCTGGCTACGCCCCTGCCGTATTTGGTTGTAAGTTGTAACAAGTTGTCAAAAAAGGAGCCTGGTGATGGGAATATTGACTTGGTAGGTTTCTTTTTTCTTTGACAGGCACTGAAAGGTCAATGCCACAAAACCGCTGAGTTAACAGCACAGCAAAAGACGGAGTGGTTTCGCCGCATTAACCACTGAGACTTCCTGTCCTGCCATCCCGTTACCGTGTTTACTGGCTTCACCAGTGCTATCACTACAGAAGAAATGCGATTAGGAATAAACAGGAAGTCGACTTGCCTTACTGACAACAGCGAGCGTGCTGTATACGGCAGAGCTTCGACACCTGCACTAAACAGGTGCGATGACTCAGCTGCACATGAGCAAGGTACCCAGTGGTTATTGTGAAGAAAAGAGCCACTGACAGAACTACTGGGTTAAAGGTAGCAACGGCAGCAACGAAAAAAGCACATGGCACAGCAGCTTCGCAGCGCAGCACAACTAAGTCTTCGGGTGAAAGGAAAGCTTGCATTCACGAAACGACAAAACACTTACAAAAGCTAGAGCATAGTTAATCCTGAGTTGCGGTGAAAGGTCCCAGAACGCACATGACAACTCGGCACGCGCGTAAAACCGGCAAGCACAAGCTGCGAACTCTCGAACGGCGCGCGTGAAATGCGTGCGTGAATCCATGGTGTGCTAAATGGAGTAGTATGCATAATGGTCTCAATGAAAGAATCACGGTCGTATTTGCAATCAGGCCACCAGATAACGCCGCATTCGAAATGTGTGCGGAGCGCTTGAAATTTGAAATTGCAGTTCGACGCCATCTGCCGTTTTTGAGCAAAATTTTCACGTAACACAATTGTAACTAAAAATACTTCAAAATATACACAACTGAACTTATTTTAATGCGTTATTGCAATAAATAAGGTTACATATGGTCATATAAGCTTGCATGTTTTCTGTCGCAGAATAGCGACCCAGATCGCCTCCATGCTTACTGTTCTCCCTGCAAGAAGCATTCCCTTCGATCCCTGTTACGTCAATGTTCGGGGCTGATTTTGTGACCCCCCTGCCCTTCCCATCCCCGGGCGCACACCTATGTTCCCAGGTACACGCGGACGTACGTTTATCTTATGAGAAGCATGCGGAGATAAGATGCATTGAGGGAAGCGTTGCGAAATGACGCTATAGAGATATGCGCACATCCATGTTGAGCAGTCGCAGATGTTTTACTTAAATTGTTTACAGTTGCATAGTGATGCCAACAGCAGCATGGGTATCAGCAACACCAGAAGCGGTAGTCTGATATTCATGCTAGTGCTTGCGAGGATGGTAACCCTCGACACTGCTACAATGGGTATCATGGGTTTGGCTTTCACTGCCTGCACTACATCTGAAAAGTGTTTCAGCTGTGCTGTTGGCGCACAGCAGCGGTTCAGCAAGCGCAGCCGCGACACTAAAGCGTGGCGGATACTGCCAAAACGAAGATGCAAGTGCAGGATGAGTTGGTCAAACGGACAACGGGGCGTGTAGCGATGGTGTTGTTTACCAAAACACTGCCGCGATGGCTGTCTTGGTAGCTGCCGCACAGAAAACTACTCGACAACATCGCTGTGTCCGACAATGCAGCGATCCTTAACGGAGGTAACAGAGAAGGCGTTTCGTTGTGCGTGAAAATCTCAGTCATGTTCCCGGGTACATAGGTCCCTTAGCTGGGACATATAGTTAATATAATGACTCTATATTAAGTCATGGATTGGGGTACTGTGTACGCAGCTCAACTTGCAACTCTGACCTTCAAATCACGGCCGGGCTAGACTGCACCTGCGTGCTCGCTTCTTACGAAAGGAAAGAAACACGCGCAGGTGCAGTTTAGTCCGGCCGTGTCTAAATACACGTGGTATTCACCTCCGAGCAACCCTGTGCTCCCACAGCTTACGTAGAGTGTAGTAGAATGGTCTGAGTGGGACGAGCGGAGCGCTCATGCTGAGGCGGCGGTCGTTGATTGAGTAGGGGGCGCTGCGGGCGAGGTGGATTGGTCACGATCAAGCGTGCCAACGCGCATCGGTCGCGCGTTCTCGCATTTCGCCGTGTGTTTTACTATTTACGGGATCTACACACAGACCCGAGTATAGAAGAAAACAAGAAAGAATAAATTTGAAGTGTCTTACAAGGCTTTCCAACGAATGCGCACCGTGTATTTTCTGTGTTTTCTTTAGAACACGGACAGTCAATGCGTCAATGATACCAGCCGACTGATTGGGTCACATTTCTCTAAGAAACGGATCACCGAAGTGCCGTGGCGGCCATTGCAGTTCAGAAGTGAAGGCAGTACCAATGCTCTACAACTTTTTCAATGAAAATTTGCAGCGGCCGTGGTCAGCCACTCTGAACTCCCGAGAGTGATCGCTGCAGTTGACGTTTTTTTGCACTTCTGTACACCCCTCAAATAGCGCCTTAATGCTTCAGTATCCTCTTACATTATCGCAATTACAATATTTTGAGCATGCAGCGAGCGCTCGCAAAATTACTTAGATATGCCGAGAATGCACTACACAGAAATAAACCACCTGTGCTAATACTTATATGAATTTAGTGCTTTTAACCAGAGTTTGAAAAAAACATGTGGAGCCCAAATGTTATAATAAATGCTATGGTTAGGTTACCAAGGTTGAAACGAGCGCGGAGCGAGAGTGAATACCTGAGAGAAGTGCTTCGACTGAATTGAAGGCTGAAAACAAGGGTTTCTAAGATTGCTTAACTTTCATCATTAGGAGATAATGAGTAAGGGTCCAGATTTGCAGCAGAAGGTTCTACTTTACTATAGATTGGCTCTGGGCCAAGTCTACAAACTTTTCGACCATTCGTGTCGACAGAACGAGCAACTGCAGGTCAATCTGTTAATTCACAACACCCAAATGTTATGCTACTAAGAAATTGACGCTATGACTAATCCTGTGATGTCACGTGCACCTGCGCACTTTCAAAAGCTGTGCCATTTTACGTCTTTCTTCTTTTGCATGTTTACACCCTTTATTAGAAAGTGCAGACGAGTGACAATAAAGAAGCGCACAATCTTTGCTTTCACTTCAGCTTCATGTGCAGCGCAGCCAATAGTTTCGTCCTTGCCCATCGCAAATGACAGCACGTCCAAAATTCTAATGGCATGCTGGCGGTTCATGCTAAAGCAGCCCATGAAGACGCCCTCTAGGTAGTTGACGAATTCAAACAGCTCTTTTGGCGGATAGAGCAATCCACCTTTGTCGCAAAAACTTGTAAATGCAGACTGTGTATCCGCTGTGCCTTCTGACGCAGGACAAGCAGGAGGGTGTGGCACGTATCACACCCAGTCATCTCCACACACTTCTTGGCAACATAGCCTGCCATGTGGTAAACCAGACGAGAGTTGCTGTTTCTTTGCACGAGGCTGTGATGCTCAATGGGGAAAGTCGGCTCCTGGCAGGCAGCATTGTCCAAACTGTCGAGGTCGCCTAGTGCCATCTGCTTTTCAATTGTTTCTTGCAAGCTTGCTTGTTGTAGCTGTACATCCCCAGTGTCCAGAAGTGCAGTCAACACCACTGGCTCTACACTGCTACCACTCACTGGTCTTGCCGAACTACAAAAACTGAGGCAATTGACCGTAATCAGGAACTGCTCTGGTGTCACATGATCATTGCAGCCTGATGACTGCCGCACAATCCCGAACAAGTTTTCCACCGGATTTTGGCTTAGCTTTGCAGTCATCAGGTACTGGTACTGAAGCTCCTTCGTGACATACTGCAGTAATGACAGTACGCTAGACAGCATCACCTGGAAGCCAACAGCTGTTGATTTGCTGATAAATCCAACACCGTTGACAGCGCGCTGCTCCCAGTTTGTGATGTACTTGAAGAAGTTTGACAATGCAGCAGCTCCTTTTGAGTTGGGACACAGTGCTTCGGATTTGAAGCGAGACGTCATGACCCTAATCAGTTCATTCATCATTCTGAAACAAATAAATCACATAAAGCAGCATGAGATTATCATCAGTATGTAGATTAGGAAAACAAAGCAAACAGCAGCAGCCTAGCAGTTGAGGAGGCTGTAATATTAGTGACTGAATCAACCGAAATACCTGAAGAATGCTTCTGTCGCATCTATGGCTCTTTTCCCATAACTCGACTCTATAGTGCCTTTGTAGTGGTATAGACCACGCAACACACAGTCTGCAAAGAGCTGAAATGCAAGGGAGACTCGCATCTTTTCAAATCCATTTGGATCCAAATGAATAGCGGTCAACCCTGGCATTTCCTTCAGCGCCGCGTTCTACTTGTTATGATTCAAGGCTTCTTTGACGAACTATGTAGAGACCTGCATTTATAAAGAAAGCCGTGGTGAGCCTCTTCCCATACTTAAGGTCAACTTCACAAAAGGAGAAAAGAGCCTTACCCGTCCATCTGGTGTGTTGAAGCCATCCTTCAGCAGGGAATTACGTATTAACTTGATCAGACGTGGAAAATCCGAAAGAAAATGAAGTTCCCTCTTTGAATCAACATGGTGCTTGACTTTACATGTTATCTTGCTGGCAGATCCTTGAACGCCCATTAGGGTCCACATCTTCTTGTTCCATGTGGCCCCATCACATGTCACGAAGTGTACAAAGAGTCCCGCTTGCTCTGCCAGAATTGTCGCCTCAACAAAAATTTTGCACAGAAGTTCCCCTTTCACATTTCCAATTGCGGCGAAAACTCCCAGGATTTGGGCAAACTTTCCGGCAAACTGTACAAACATTACGACCATTCCATGGTCGCATGGAAGGCTAGCATTCTTGGCAGGCGTGAATGGTCCTGAATCCACAAAGCCGCGCAGCTTACCAGTTTTTTCAACAGACAAGTGTTCCGACAACTTCATCTCGTCAATGAGAAGTCCACCATAACGTTTGAGGTGTCCATTGAGCTTGTTTTTACTTTTAAGGTATCCAACATTTTTTTTTGCAGAAACCAAAGCCTGTCTTGTATGCTGCTGTGTACTTCTTTAGTGTAGTGTTGCTGGGAAGTACAAAGATATTTTGTTTCCTAATATGCCTATAAAGCTTGGGGCTCTTCATCTTCATTAGTATGCATTCAAGCATCCATTGTTTCGTAAACTGCATGCCTCTGGTACTCTTGCGTTTTGAGGCTGCAAAGCAGTGACGCACACTCTCTCGCTGCTTTTCTGGTAGCATGGCTATTTTCTCTTCTAGCATTTCCATTTTTATTTTGGCATTTTGAACATTCATTCTTTCTATCTGGTCATTTAAGCTTAACAATATCCGACGCAAGCGTCTTTGTCTCTGTAATGCGCATCTGAGCTTTTGCGCTGCCTTGATGGCTTGTTTGTGACGATGATTCCTCAGACGAGATAGTCGTGTGAGCAGGGACTTGCGTAGGTAGCGACATGGTAGGCATGGTGCTCCTGAACAACATAAAAGCAACGTGTTACAAATTATCCTCACTTCGTTTGTGGACAACCTTAGAAACGTGGCGAAAAAACCCTTGTCACTATGCATGTCTAGACCATCCAGATTTTTATGTATGGGGTTATTGTCATTACAAAGCAGGACATCAATCCATATGCAATGCAGCCAAACCTAGACTTGAGCAGCAAGTTGTATGCAAGCTTTATAACAGCAAGACATGCAGTATCCCAGATGCATTCGACCAAGTAAATAGGGCTCTCCCCTCACAAATGAGCCTCATTAGGGTGACGGATAGCCATCACACTACATACGTATGCAGTAAAAGCTATGTTAGCATGTACGTGTTACAGGGATCAATCTGATTTACATATTTCTGAGCATGTCACGAGGCTGTACACATAGGTGAACACAAATATATTTCTATCATTATTTGCACTGAAATTAAATATCTATTAAGCTACATGAAGCATTCACATTTTGGGAAGCCTGCAACAGCTGATGCATTTAAAAGAAGACCACTTTGCATGCTACTTTTATTCCGAGTTTACCGCACACTTCTTGTAGTAGTAGTAGTAGTAGTAGTAGTAGTAGTATTTTTATTTACAGTAAGCCGGATACAGAGCTCACTGCAGGGGCAAAGGGCTAAAGGCGAACAGCCTGACAAAGGCCCTTGTCCCTCTGCAGTCCGTGACAGTGCAAAGCTTAAACAATATATATATTCAATACATTGGTTTCAAGCAACCTGAAATTGTAAACACAAAATTCAAACATAAATAGCATAAGAAGTTTACATAACACATTTTAAGAATTAGAGGTCACTCTCGTTATAATTCACAATAAAACAAGATCAATGAAACAACTCAAAAACAGACACAAAATGCATGCAGATACAATGAATTCCGCTGTATACACTCGTATAATTGACATTGACATTGTTGTAGAATAAGCCATCTAACACAGTTGTTTGACCCAGCAGCTTCGTCGTTAGATCCTCTTTGGTAATAGACGAAGTGCTGAGTGCAGCTGGACATTTCAGAAATTTTGATGCTTGAAGAAGGGCTTCCTCTGCCTGCAATACAGTTTTTGCAAGTCCTTCAGCGACTACTTTTCCAATTAGAAATGTTTTGTAGCAAGCCTGCTCAATCAAGCGCATATGAAAAAGGACTGCCCTCTCTGAAGTGGCAGTGCCAGAGCTCGTATCTATCTTCGACAGTGTATAAACTGAGCCTTCATAGCCAGGAAACTGGTGAACCAACAAATATTTAGACGGAGTCTTCAGTTCGCGCAAGTTTTCTGTATTTACCGATGCTGTGGACACGTCGTGCACGTCGTCCTGACTTTCAAAGTCCTCGTCGACAGGCGTGTTCGCTGAGGCTTTCTTGCTATTCTGTGGTCCCGGCACTGTAGGCGTTTTTCGTTTACGAGGGGCACGTTTAGGAGGCAGTTTCGAGCTCAAATATTTTGGAGCGTTGGGCAGGAGTGTAGGCACTGCATCTAGCGTCAGCGCAGGCACACCGCGGGCAATCCTCGCTTCTTTGCCGTCAATGATGTGGACGTAGTCACGCGGTATGTAGCGGTCCTCGAAGTGAAGCTGGCACATTGCACAGTTTTCCTCGAGAGCTTTGTCGCTGCGATGGAGGTTTCTTTCCCAGACGTTTCTCCTATTTTCTTCCCTTGGAACGCTAAAAGGTGACAGCTATCTTTCTGCTTTGACGCCGGCATAGCCTGTGCGGCATCCTGGCGCGTAGCAATGGCGAAGTCTAGCTTTAGGCATGCCGAAGTCGTCGGCACTCACTGATTTGAACATGCGAGGCTCCCACCACAGCACAGTAACACACACAGACACATAGCAGGAACGCTGTCGCACACATTATGTGCCAACGCAGCTAATAGCACAATTCGACGAGAGAACACACTTGGAGCTGCTTGGAACACATGCAACACGCGCAAACACTACCAATCCATTGCGACCACAGCGCCGCCACGGCAACTGTCAACGAACAGCGCTTCGCTGCAATGCACGCAAGAGCGAGCTGCTCGTCCCACTCAGAGCTTCTAGTACACTCTAGCTTACGCTACAGTACAGTTAACTAAAAGAACTCAGTGCAATGAGCGGAGGGGGTGCCACCATGCTTCGCGTGTCACAGTGAATGGAACCCGAAGTGGTGGCGCTGTCGTCGACCACTCTTGAAAGCTACCGGTGTGGGCGCGCACGGCTACTGCATTTCGTTCTGGCTTTTCGTTCTGCGTGGTTGCGTTTCGTGCCTGTACTTATGTGAATGTGGCCACTTGCGTCAATGAGTGCAAAGCAACGTCTCAATGACTGATAGGCTTCGGGCTGCAGCACAGGATACGCGCGAACTAACAGCGTGAAGAAACTGTCGATATTCAAGGTGCCTGTAGACCCGGAACGGAGATCCACGTGAGAAAGAAACCTGCATAGAGCCTACAAGCCGCAAACCGCAGACTGCGTAGTATGTGAGCTGCATTTTGAGCAGCGCGTCAGTGTCAGGGACTACGTACACCGCATAAATGCTGAGAAAGTTCGCATTCCACGTGGGACGCCTGCGCTCACTCCGGACGAACTCCCCACAATTTTGCCGAGTCTGCCAGCTTACCTGAGCAAACAGCCCACTCGCTTGAGGAATGAGCGAAAAAGTAAGTGCAATGACGAAGTCCTGCAACGAAAAAACGCACGTGGGGAGGTTGCAGAGGTGACAGACGCTGACGAACCTACGAACAGCAATGAAATCTGTGCGGCCAAAGAGAAAGACAGCACAACACCCCAAGCTATGCAGACTAACTTAGCTGTAATTCTACACTGCTTGCTGTGTGCATTGAAGCTTCAAGAATAATTCTTGTGCAAATGAAAAACACGTGCAATAAAATCGTGTGGGTCATTAAGAGCGCTTTGAAGTTCGCTTTTTTTCTTTTGTGCATTGTCTGCTTTCGTGTCTGATTTTTGATAGTTTGTATTGCATACGACGTGTTTTTCATGATCACGAATATCACACGGATATTTGGTTTCACGAATAACAACTGTTTCGCAAAATTTAGTACTCGCGAAGTAGCCCCATTGCGTGGAATGGCTCATTACGAGCAAAAAAGAAAAAGTTGAAGCGCATCGGCTGGCTTTTGTCTGCTACTAGCTTTTATTGCTGAGAAGCCCGAAATTATGCGAGAAGCCTAAACTCACCAAAGCGGTTATAAAGTAACCGGAAAATACTTGTGAACCCAGCCTTAATTACGTTAAAACAGCGGCAGTGCATAACCGATCACGCGTCACGTTCTCTTGTGCTACGTACGCTACAGATTGGTATGTGGGGCTTAACGTCCCAAAACCACCATATGATTATGAGAGACGCCGTAGTAGAGGGCTCCGGAAATTTCGACCACCTGGGGTTCTTTAACGTGCACCCAAATCTGAGCACACGGGCCTACAACATTTCCGCCTCCATCGGAAATGCAGCCGCCGCAGCCGGGATTCGGACCCGCGACTTGCGGGTCAGCAGCCGAGTACCTTAGTCACTAGACCACCGCGGCGGGGCTACGTACGCTACAGAGGAGAGCCAGGGCGACCTTTCAAGAGTGGTCGATGGCAGCGCCGCCGCTGCAGCTGCCACCACGCGCGTCAGCCGGCAAGACGTGGACGTGCCACTGGAAAGTATTCTAGTCATAGCGCCGCCGCGGCAGCTGCCTACTACAGTGTATAATATGACGTGTAAATATGAAGTTCCCGCTTGCTTTTCTGTGCAAAGCTTCATTTTTGTCGATCATCTGCTTCTTTGAGGTTTTTTCTCTGTCCTCAACGTCAAGAAGATAACTGATGACATCGCCTTCTGCATTCTCGCCTGCAACACTGCGTGCAAAATTATAAAAAGAGAGACAGTGAGGAGAATGCTGTGGCGTCGGGTGAGAGTTGCAGCCGGATGAAAGTCTCACCATTTTGGATAAGTTTTCTACTTTATCTTGCCTCGGCCTGGATGTCAACAAGTAGCGAAACCCAACTTGCTCACGCAAACAGCGAACGAGCTCTAGAGTACTTGTTAAAGTGACTCTTAAGTCCTCAGCACTAGACTCGCTGAGAAACTTCTTTTTATCTGCATGGCGCTCCCAGGCGTCCAGGAAATTGAGTCCTTTTTCAATGTTTTCTCACCTGCCGAGTCAGGTCTGAAAGCCTCGGCTGTGTACCTTGCTCAGCAATCAGTGACTTTATTCTCGTGAAGAACTTTTCGGTCGCATCAATTTTACCACCGCGAGTCGAGGGAACATGGAGTAAAACATACTCCATCTGCGTCGTGAAGTTAATGTAGCGTCCAGCGCTTCCCAGGCGTAATGCGTTCCATCACAGCAGCGACAGTGGCGGCCGCAAAGACTTTATTGCTGTTCGTAGGTTCGTCAGCGTCTGTCACCTCTGCAACCTCCCCACGTGCCTTTTTTCGTTGCGGGACTTCGTCATTGCACTTAATTTTTCGCTCATTCCTCTTGCGAGTGGGCTGTTTGCTCAGGTAAGCTGGCAGACTCAACAAAACTGTGGGGAGTTCGTCCGGAGTGAGCGCAGGCGTCCCACGTGGAATGCGAACTTTCTCACCATTTATGCGGTGTACGCAGTCCCTGACATTGAAGCGCTGCTCAAAATGCAGCTCACATACCGCGCAGTCTGCGGTTTGCGGCTTGTACGCTCTATGTAGGTTTCTTTCTCACGTGGATCTCCGTTCTGGGTCTGAAGGCGCCTTGAATATCGACAGCTTCTTCGCGCGGTAAGTTCGCGCGTATCCTGTGCTGCAGCATGTAGCATAGCAGTGATTGAGAAGTTGCTTTGCACTTTGACGCATGTGGCCACGTTCACGTAAGTACAGGCACGAAAAGCAACCACGCAGAACGAAAAGCCAGCATGAAATGCAGTAGCCGTGCGCGCAAACACCAGTAGCTTTCAAGAGTGGTCGACGACAGCGCCACCACTTCGGGTTCCATTCACTGTGATACGCGAAGCAAGGCGGCGCCCCCTTCGCTCATTGCACTGAGTTCTTTTATTTCGCTGTACGACTCTGGCTGTACCTACGCTTCAGTGCAGGGGCTAGAATTCTATTCCAAACACTGTAGCTTCGGCTACCCTCCACAAACGTCGCCAGTGTGTGTTTTTCTCTTCACCCGAGTGGCGGCGCTCGCAACGCCATCAATAGAACTTTGGGTGATCGTGGCGGCTGAAAGTGCTAGCCACTTCTTGCACAGCAGCAGTTGTCGCAGAAGCAGTTGTCTATCAACTGATAGAGAGGAGTGCAGTCAAACTGCTGCTACCACTGCAGCTGAAGAGAAAACAAAAAAATCATGATACACCAGCATAGTGCTGGCCCGCAGGCTTCAAATTGCCATAACCAGCACATGATCAGAAGAGACTCCAGGCTCATTTACCACATTGCGGACTGTGTTGCACGGAAATGCGTCGTCAATGCTAGAACAAAATGCCAAGATTGCGTCAAGCTGCTCACCGTGACCTCACAGGGTGAAAATTTCCAGCCTGCTTGGCTAACAAACTATTGTCACCGAGGAGGCCTTATCCATCCCTCTACTCAGCTGTACTGCTTTGTGAAGAAGCTCGAAGATATCTTCACAGATTGTTTCTGCCAGAGCGAGCTGCACTCTGACAGCATTATGGACATGCTGGCAGTTCTGCAGCATAGACTTTATATCGAAATTGGTAGCAGTGTGCATGCAGCTACTCTCACAGCGAAAGTAATTAGTTTTTACGTTGTTACACGTCTTAATCTTTATGTGAAAAGACTGAACAGTGAAAAAGGAGGAAAGCGGCAGAGGGCCATGCAGCTGAATCTGAGCCGTTGCACACAAAGTGAATAAAGTGTGTGTAAATCAGTGGCTGAATGTTGTGCTTCAGTTTTGAAAATAAGAGCATCATATCAGGAACAGAAGTTTGTACACAGGCCTAACATATCTGCGTAAATATAGTTATTAAAACCCCGAGAAAACTACTGTGCCATGTGCAACAACCGAATGAGAACAAAGGATACTTCAGCTACCATTTCATTTCATCATAGCAAAGGTACAAACTCAGCCAGCACGCCTGCATGTTAAAGCTCGACTAGGAAGCGAACGTGCACTGTTTTCTAATTATCTGGTGGAAGGCAGGGCATTTTAGGTTAGGTATACGCAGCATGTCACCGTATATCTGGTCACTGTAATAATAATAATAATTGGGGTTTAACGTCCCAAAACCATGACATGATTATGAGAGACACCGTAGTGGAAACTTCTGGAAATTTCGACCATCTGGGGTTCTTTAACGTGCACCTAGACCGAAGTACACGGCTGGTCACTGTATGAAACCATATATTTTAAGTTGTGCACTGTCCTTTTGGGCTCGGCGAGGTGCTATATTCGGGAAAATACGATGTGGCCTGAAAAAAATGTTGTGCTTGTAAAATGTGCAAAGAACTAAAGCTCGTCCGCCCTCAAGGAAAAAAAAGAAGCATTAACTGCGTCGCACTAGAAAGGAGCAAGCATATCTGCATAAGCTGCCATCGAACTGACTTTCGGTAAATCTATCGCAAAAAAGGGAAATAATGGCGAACCGAGAGCAACATACGCTCTCAGTACAGTCAAAGGGAAGTCAATACAAGCACGTTTATTATACATATCTAAGAAACGCGCATCGTAACTTGTACGAGCGGCCAGCGGCGAGCAGCTTCTGCAGGCGAAGCTTCTAGTGAAGATGCTTGTGGCGTCACCTGTCCTATACGACACCAACTGCGTCAGAGGAGCGGCGGAGTAAGCCCACTGCCTTCTTCGAGTTCATTGTAGCTTCGGTACAGTGGCTAAAATTACAGTGGCTAGAATGGAAAAGTGTGATGAACGCGCCGGCTAGCGCGTAACGCCTTGGGAGGAAACCGCCAGATGGCGCAGGCACTCGTTTGCACGTCACCCAAGCTGGCGATGCGCTGCGCATGTATGAGACGAGAATCAACCACGCGCGTGGGCAACGCGAAACATATAAAATATATTTTGTTGCTCGTGCATGGTTTCAAATTGCGACCGAGAAAATATGCTAATAAGCTTCTGGAATTACTGGATGCCTACGCGGGTGCGCGACTGAACTGAAATGCCGACAGGGTGCCGAAAGTGAGTGCGTTACGGCACTGAAACATTTTATTGATGTGAAATGGTAGAAGAGTGAAACGATGGACTAGGTTGTGAGCCACTGTTTGAAACACCTTCTACGGCGAACCATCATTTCAGGGACGAGTATCCCGAGTGGTATCTTACTGAAAACCTTTTATTTTCTGCACACTGGTCATCCAAGGCATTTCCGAGAAGTGACTCACTATCTATTTACAACAATGCATACTTGATCATTGGTCGCGCGTCTTTTTTTTATCCCCAAGATAAAAAATGTTTAATATTTCACAAGCACCCCATAGAGAACTGTTTCCTTTAGACTGAGAGCAGATGACGCGTCTGGGCTTCAGGTACTTCTTTTCACAGGAAGATGCTCGCTCCTTGTGGAGTGCCTTTGTGTAAACACGCAAATGGGTGAGCAGAAAAAAAACGTGTTCACTTGATCGGTGAGGCTCGAACCATGTTGTGCGCAGCCCAGTGTGACATCTTTGTTTTATTTTTGTTTTTTAATCAGACAACAGGCTCTTTCAAGCTGTCACTGTGAAGCTCGTTGTAGCAAAACCACTTTCAAAAAGGGATTTCAAGGGCGTCTACAAATACGAAGAGCTTCACCGAAAAGACTACCAATAGGCGCCCGCACAAGGAGGGCAAAGGGAGCGAGCGCCCCCCCCCCCTAGTCACCTGTGAGGGGGACGCTAAATCTGCTCTATAATTTGACTTGGCAGTGGGGCACTCTTTAAGTCATCTAAAGGGGGGGCGCAAAATCTGCCTCATACACTGAATTAATGGGGAGGGGCCGCACTACAACGAACCTTCGCCCCCCCCCCCTGAACGACAAGCACGCCTATGGGCCTACCCCTTTCTATGCGGACCATTTCGCCGTTCACAGTGAGCTGGAAGCGCCGGGAGATGTACTTACCTCTCGTCGAAGTGCAGCTTGCACACAGCCAAGTTTTCTTGAAGCGGCTTGTCAGCCCTCGGGATCGCTCTCCGCCACTGCGCAGAGCTTTGTTCTTACTAACGCCGAACAACCTGACTTGTAGCCTGTAGTGCACCCCGGGACGAAGCAATGACTTATTTTGCGCCATGAGAGTGCATACAGAAGCATTGGTGTGAGACTGCCACGGAATAAAAAAAAACGAGGACGAACGCGCCCGACCAACCTGTCGGAAATGTGCAAACAACGTATAAACGACTGCGCGCGCCCCCACGCGGCTCCTCCTCAGAGGCTTCAGTGCGCTCCGTAGGCGCTTCTTGCCGCTCATCACACTTCTCTATTCTAGCCACTGTACTAGAATCCTATTCCAGCCCATGTAGCTGCGGCTACCCGCAAAGCATGCGGGGAAGACACTACTTCCGGCCACCATGACTACGGCCATGTAAATACAGTTGCAATCTTTTTGAAAGTGAGCACAGGAGCGCGTGGCTTTCAGTACTACCAACGCCTCCTAGATTTCCTGTGCCTGCCGGGTTATCGGCGGTCACTTGGGAAGTGGCGGTCGTCAGAACTACGTTGGTGGCGCCACTCAAATAGCGGTGTTCGGTTCGGGCTGTCACGGTGGATGGACGTGTTTTTGGAGCGCTCCGGATCGACTGCGCAGATAAATGTTTTTGCTTGTTTTGAGCTTGTCTTTATAATAATAAGGCAGCAGTTGAAATCTTCGTACCACTTATTTTATGGTGCGGCTTTTTCGGGGGCCAATCACCAAGTATTTATTAGTTAGTGCGGGTGTGTGTTTGAATTTTTTTTTCGTTTGCCACCCCATGAGGGAGGTGCACGTACATTGAACACGCAAATTTTCGTAGTAGAGCTTAGACTTTCTTTTTTCGTAGTGTAGGGCTCGAGTTTAGTAATTATTGAGTATAGGGACAGTTGGTGTCAGAAAGACATGGTTAAAAAGACTGTAAAGTGTTCAGGATGTGGAGTGGGTTTGAAAGTGGACCCAAGTGTAGAAGCGGATGGAGAAAAGGCTGACGCGAAGTGTAGGCAATGTGAGGTCGAAGAAAAATGGAGAAAATGATGGTTGCCCAGAGTGAACTGCTGATGAGAATCGCCGAGCTCGAGACTGCGTTGGCGACAGAGCAAGAGAAAACGAGGGCAATGGGAGAAAGACTGAAGTCCGCCGAGGAAGCCCTAGCGAAGCTGAACAAAGAAGCGGCCTACAAAGAGAACAGTAGGGAACCGGCAACCAGAACTGCGGAGAAGGAAAAGCAAGCAAGTTTGGAATAAACAGGTTCAGCCGGTTCAATTGTCGCAAGGCCCAGCTTCAGCGAGGTAGTGGTGGGGCTGGGAGGGGACAAAGCAGCTGGCGTCCCAGGTGCAAGTAGCCCCTAGGTGCAGGACGCTCCAGCTGAAAAGTCACAGCATGTAATAATCGCCGGGGACTCGAATTTAAAGGTTCGTTCAATTCACCTGCACCACGTTAACCAGTTCACAGGTGCTGCAATTTGCCATTAGTTTCAGCGGTGCAGCATTGACGACCTTTGACCTCTGTCATTCATTTCAAAAGGTGCAGAAGAGGTGCAGCACTGATCAAAAATTTTCCTACACCACCTACACTGACGGTGCCGGCTTGGTGCAGCCGCATGTGCACCTGAGCAGACGACGCAGCACTTTAGCGTAGGTGGCTCAGGCTTCATACCCACCTCTACAAACGCGGTGTGTTTTGCCAATATGTTGGCGCCTCATAAAATGTCCACATGTGTGGTTCAACATCGTTCAGTGTTAGCTGTTCGGCGTAAATTAAGCGAAGAGAAATAAGGCCTGCACACTGTTGGCTCATCGTCATTCGTTTCGGGGGTCGCGCTGTGCCTGCGCCGCTGAACTCACGCTGCACAATTTCTGACCTTCGCGTGCACAGCCGTGAATTGGTTCAAATTGGTGCAGGTGAATCGAACGGACCTTAAATCGATGCACAGAAGCCATCAAAGAGAGGGTAAAAGGTGACAAGAGGGTTGCAGTAGGAGCGTTCCCAGGACGCAAGCTTGAAGCAGTCATGAGGCAAGCGAGCGCAAAACTCAAAACTACAGCTGATAGACGAAACCTCATGATAATTTCAGGAGGTTTAAACGATGTCCTAAATGAAGATACCGCAGGACTAGCAACCACACTGGCGAGAGGCGTCGATGACATGCGCGCCACTTCTCCTAAGGTACAGGTAGTGATATGCACAATACCAGAGGTACCGGTGCGTGAAAGCAACCTGCAAAGAGCGGTTGTAGATATGGCGGATGAGTCGAGAGAAAGGCTTTAGGTGGTTGAAATAAACAGAGGTGCATAGGTGGGGTGGTTTTCAACGAGACCGAATTCACTTCTATGAGCGGCTAGGTCATGAGGAGGGTTGGCGACTTGCAGGACGCGCAGTAGCTTTTTTGGGGGGCTAAGTTATCAAGCTAAATTTTCGAAGAGCAGTGAAAGTGCGAAGAAGACAAGATGAGCAAATATAGGAAAATTTTTATCCAGAAAGGCAAATTGAAATAGCCACTGAACAAATTGAGAAAGTAATCACGGAGGATAATAAGACAGTGTGGACATACACGAAACTAATTAGACTGCTTGAGCTAGAGCTTGCTAAGACGCGTGACAAGTCACCCCGGAAAACAAGACACAAACCCAAAAGTTGGTGGGATGAGGATGTTAAGAGAACCAAAGCAAAACGTCAGGAAGCCTCTAGGGAACACAGACATGCTAAGCAGCAGGGTGAAGCAACAGATGATATTAAAAGAAAATGGGAAATCTAAGCTGTAGAAGGGATGCATCCCTTCTGATCAATGAGAAGATTAGAAGAAAGGGAGCTCAGTGGCTGGCAGAAGTACATAAAAAGGTAGAAAGGCAGCTGCGAAATTTTGGAACCATTTAAACTCCCTAAGAAATGAGACGAGCCTAGAGGAGAGTTTTATAGCTACAGCCCAAGGTGCTAAGCTAGAAGGGGACGAAGCTATTGAATATATAAAACAAGGGTGACAGAAAATTTTCAACAAAGAAGTACTTTATGCACCACAATAGACAAGGACGAATCAAGTGGTGCAATGGCTCCATTTTCACAACGTGAGTGGGAAAGGGCTGAAAAAAGGGTTCCTAGTAGTAAATCAACAGGCCCATATGGCATTCCAAATATGCCGATAAAGGCATTAGGTCCGAAGTCTAAGCAGGCTTTGAGAGAGGCAGTGAGCAAACTAATAATCGATGGTGAAGTTCCCGATGGATGGAAACATAGCAGGATGAGCATGATCTATAAAGAAAAGGGGGACGAAATTGGCATAGACAACTACCGTCCTATAACAGTGACATCAGTGGTTTGCAGGCTGGCGATGCAGATTTTAAAGGAAAGACTGCAGGCACGGATAGAGGATGAGGGGGTGCTGGGGGAACTGCAGAATGGGTTTCGGAAACAAAGGAAGTTGGAAGACAATCTGTTCTCACTGACACAATGCATCGAAATAGCAGAAATAGAGCAGAGGCCCCTGTGGCTAGCGTTTTTGGATATCAAGGGAGCGTACGATAGCGTGGTTAAAGAGGAATTGTGGGGAATACTGGACACACTAGGCGTAGAACAAGTAGTCACTAATCCTTTAAAGGATATCCATAAAGGTAACAAGGTAGTTATAAAGTGGGAAAAACAGGTATCCAAGCCTGCTGAGGTAAAACGGGGGCCTAAGCAGGGGTGTCCCATGTCACCCTTATTATTCATGATGTACCTACAAGGATTAGAGGAAAAAGATGGCAGCATATCCACGGAGTGAATGATGGAGAGTGGGGCGAAGCATTCGTCCGTCCATGCGTCCTTCTGTGTGACCGTCCATGCGTCTGTTTGTGCGCCCGTCCCTGCGTTCTTTCGTGCATCCGCCCCTGCGTCCGTTCATGCGTCCATCCATGCATCTGTTTGTGTGTCCGTTCGTTCATCTATTCAACACTCCAAGTCCCACCATCTCGCATCTTTTTATCATATATTTCCCATATAGAAGCACCGCCATCCAGCGGACATTCCAAGGAGTTAACGAGAGGTGGCACACGCACACTATCTTACGGCCTGCGCTTTGGGTCCACTTCCCACCTTTAACCACCTCGAGTTCATGGTATATTCTAGTTCACTGTATTCCTGGCACTGCGACCAAACGCTCGCTAAACCTTTCGAAAACCAAGGAGGTTACGCCCAGCGAGTATAACGTAGCAACCTTTCCCTGTCAGATAGGGCTCAATTTACATGCCAATGGCTGCTAATGAGAAATGAGAGACAGGAGAATTCGGCTTTTACTTTCTTACGGCTTGCGCTTCGTATCTACTTCTCATTTTTAACCACCTTGAGTTCATTCATGGTATATACAAGTTCATTGTAATCATGGCACTGCGGCTCAACGCTCGCTAAACCTTTCTAAAGCTAAGGAGGTTACACCCAGCGAGTATAATGTAGCATCCCTTTCTTGTCCGATAGTGCTCAATGTACATGCCAATGGCTGCTAATGGGGATCGCAGCGTGCGCATTGACTAAAAGCCGATCGCTCATGTCTCTCATTCCCCATTAGCAGCCATTGGCATGTACATTGAGCACTATTTTTTATTGTTAAACAACGCACAGAAGAAATCTCTCACTGGCACCACCTTGGAGGTCAAGTGTTATACCTATTTCGGGTATTTGCCACTGGTGGTTACATACGAGGGACGCCCAAGCCACGCCATAAGGGGCTTCGCCGCTAAAATTAGAGGGAAGTGAACTGGGCTCAGCCTCTCTTTAGTCAAACAAGAAAAACTCATTGATCAGGCACTATCAGCATTAATGTACGCAGCGCTGTTGCATAAAAAGACTTGATACTGGGCAACATTGAAGCAAGAAAGCTAACATTAGGCGTATTCATAGACTTTTCGAAGGTGTTCGACAGAATTGATCACCAAACCTTGTTAGAAAAATTGTTTTATTACGGGATTAGAGGCATCGCGCTCGATTTAATAGAAAGTTACCTTAGTGATCGGTACCAGTTTGTGTCTATAAATAGGCAAACATCTATGCCCAAAAAAATCAAACGCGGTGTACCACAGGGAAGCATATTAGGACCTCTTCTATTAACCCTTTATATCAATGATATTGTAAATGTGGATCACTCAATAACTTACATTATTTATGCAGATGATACAAGCTTATTCTTTACGGGAACAAATATAGACGATTTGATAAAAGCAGCTAATAAAACGTTAGTCAATTTTTCGAAATGGTCCTGCCAAAATTCGTTACAGATCAACAGCTCTAAAACCAAGGCCGTTCTTTTCCGTGCGAAAGGAATGAAATGTACGTACACACAAAAACTGATGCTAAATAATTTCAATATCGAACTTTCAGAGACTGTCAAAACTTTGGGCGTCACCTTTCATCAACATATGTTCTGGAATTCTCACACTGAACAATTGTGTATTAAGCTAAGAAAAGCCCTTGGCGTGCTGAGAAGGTGTCAGTCGTTTCTACCGCTCCCCCAGAAACTTCTTATCTTCAATACGCTTTTTTGTTCTCATCTACGCTATTGTCAGTTGGTATGGGCTTCTGGAACTGAAACATCAAAACAGAAGTTGTATACACTTCAAAAAAGCGCTTTACGGGCTGTTGCAAATATAGGTTACAGAGAACACACATCCCATTTATTTGTCAAGTTTGAAGTTTTAAAATTTTGTGTTGCATATGAACATAACTTGTTGTTGTCTTTGAGGTCTGAAATTCGAAAGAATTGCACAAACCTGAGAGGCTTAGCACATTTACAGCCGAAAATTTTTTTGCGTCCGATGCGGAGTTCTGAACACTGGCACATCCCCCGACCGCGAACAAATTACGGACTCCAAATGCTAAGGCACTCTGTTCCCCATATACTAAATAAGTTCAAGCTCACAGAACAGCAATTGCGTCTCCTTTCAAGTAGTGATATATTAAACCTATTTGTATAAGGAGCTATAAACCCAGAAAATTGTAAATGCATGAAATTTTAAGTGTACCCCTTTCTGTTATAGCGTCTTATTTTGGTTGCCTCTTTCCCAATAATTGTTTGTTTGTAAACACCCAAGTGTGCATCTATTCTCTACTTCATAAACAACCACTAGAATGTTAATTTTTTTTCTTTTTTCTTTCAATCATACGTGAGCACGGTATGGAGTTTGGTGTGCCATTGTTTCTGTTGCCTTGTACAATTGGGAGGTGGGACTAGTCAAGCTGCTACAGCGCAGCTTTTTCCTACTTTCCATGCCACAATTGTTTCTTGTTTGTGTAAATCACGGTGTATCGTTGTGGTGAAATAAATTTTGAACTTCAACTTCAACTTCAGATGATATAGTGCTAATGGCCGACAACAAGGAAGATTTGCAGAGATTGATGGACATCTGCGGTTATGAGGGAGATAGGTTAGATTTTAGATTCAGTAAGAAAAAATCAGGAGTCATGATTTTCAATGATAAAAAAGGTAGTGAGCTAAGAATACTGGAGGTCACACTAGAGATAACAGATAAATACAAATATCTGGTCGTATGTATAAGCATTGGGACCGAGTACCAAAGGGGACACAAAATATACGTGACGACTATAGGTAACATTAATGTAGCAGTGATGAAAAATAGGGCACTGTGGAATTACAATAAGTATGATGTTGTGAGAGGAATATGGAAAGGGGTCATGGTTCTTGGGCTGACGTTCGGCAATGCGGTCTTGTGCATGAGATCAGAAGTTCAAGCAAAATTAGAAATTAAGCAACGTGGAATAGGTAGGCTTGCCTTAGGCGCTCACGGGAATGCACCAAATCAGGGAGTACAAGGTGATATGGGATGGACATCATTTGAGGGTAGGGAAGCTAGCAGCAATATAAAATTTGATAAGCGATTGAGAGAAATGGGGGAGGAGCGTTGGGCTAGGAAGGTTTTCAGCTACTTGTACATGAAGATTGTCGATACAAAATAGAGAAAGCGAACCAGGAAATTGACTGGTAAATACCTGGAAAACAGCAGGTGGCCAAACCAAAAAAGAACTATCGGTTATGAAGAAAGTGAAGGAAACGGAGACTCACATGTGGAGAATTGGCATAATTAAGAAGTCCACACTAGAGATCTATGGAACTTTTAAGCAGAAAATTGCCAAGGAAAGGATCTATGATAATACTCGGGTTAGTTCTCTACTATTTGAAGCCAGGACGGGAGTATTGCGAACCAAGACATATCGGGCCAAATACGAAGGGGTAGACACAGTATGCAGTGCGTGTGGAAAGGAAGAAGAAACTGCCCAACACTTGATAATGTTCTGTAAAGGGCTTCGCCCTATAGTTCAGAATGATGGTGCAGAGTTTTTCAAAGCACTGGGGTTTAGGGACAGGGAGGGCAAAATAGACTTTAAGCGGGTAGAGTTAACTAAAAGGAGGCGATGTGGTTGGTGCCTAAAGTCGAGGCACGAGTGAAAATTAAACCCTTCACAGCAAAGTACGAATCCTCAACCTCACTATTTAAAGCAAAAAAAGATAAGTATAATGGTTCGTTCACTAAGTATTATGGCTAGGTGGCGTTAGCCACCGCCCGATCTAGAGGGTACAGCCACATCCATCCTTCCATCCATCCATCCATCCATCCATCCATCCATCCATCCATCCATCCATCCATCCATCCATCCATCCATCCATCCATCCATCCATCCATCCATAAATCCATTCATCCATCCATCCATCCATCCATTTATCCATCCATCCATCCGTCCGTCCGTCCGTCCATCCATCCATCCATCCATCCATCCATCCATCCATCCATCCATCCATCCATCCATCCATCCTGAGCACCGGTGGATGCATGGAAATGCATGGGTTGCCGCCAGTTAGAAGAAGAGTTTCATCACGCATTGAGTAAATGTGGTGGCTATCTTGAATCATTTTATTTTGTGTGATTTTGAGAATCTTCTTTTGCATTTTAGTTGACATTTTAGTGCATTTTTCTAATAGCATCGCAAATCAGGTACAAACACATGTATCAGCGTGCAAAACAAAAAAGAATGACGAAGGAGACAGTTCTAAGAAGCGCAGGCAAATAAATGTTTATTTAACTCATGATACCAGCTATATGTGTATACAATGGTAGACTTGTAGCCGTTGGAGTACACTCAGCTGGCTTGCATTTACTGCCTGGGCAAGAAAGGGCAAGGACTAAGACGTTTGACAGTGTCCGCGGCATCCGGTGCGCATAGAAAAAAACCAAATTCAGATAATCTTGCGCATAAATACCTTCGTCTCAAATGGCAAATGTAGATCGCATGTACATGAATAATCAATGAAAGACCCTCCACAACTGTTTTGAAACAAAACAGCACTTAATATTACATATTCAACACTAATTCTTCACACAATGGGTGTGTTTCAAAACCTAGTTGCATAACCACATGTAGTGACATGGTTTCCAGATGTGCACTCTTGTCATCTTTCCTTTTTTATGCTAATAAACAATTGTGAGTATAGCGCGTCGTCGTTTATTTTCTTGAGGTTGTCGGTTTATTATATTTTGCGCTAATATGTGTTTCAGTCTTTCGTGCACCACCAATCAGCCCAGCAACTCACTCATTTAGAGACACATAGTCTTTTACAACACAGAAATCACCTTGATCCATATTTCATGGAACTCGGTCACTGGAAACTCATGAAAAGCCACATCAGGAGTCTTCGCTTGCCTTGATTCGCAGAAAGGTACGCAGCACACCACCGTCGTGATGGTTAATTTGCACCAAGAAAGCTCGTTTCGCTGGTGCACAAACTGCACCAACCTGCACGCTTCTGTCGCAGCTCGGCACGAGCAGACGGTAGCAAAAGATCGTAATTATACTTTTAAGTTTATTCAAAATGAGGCTTTTATTCATTTTAATCTTCTAGAGTGTATGCACATCTAAACATTGCTGCTTTTCTCTCAGTGTCGCGCGAGCAGACGACAAAAAAAAGCGCGGCGACTCATGTTTTGGCCGTCAGCAACCGGTGCGGATGAGGTAAGTTGCAGCGCTACAGAGCGCACAGCGGCAGGCGCCAATACCAAAAGGGTCGCGCATTCGTAGCTCGTGATCGGCCCGGGATCCCTGGCATTCGATGAGGCTTTTCTGTCGTGGCAAGATCCTTCGCAAGACCGTTCTAGTCTCGCCTTCAAGCTTGCCCATGCTCAAACTGTTGGGGTGTTCTTGGCTGAGAATTGAGTGGTTTTAACTTTCTGTCTTAGAGTCCAATTCTATAGTTTATCTGTTTCTGCGTCTAACCATATCTCTAGTGCTCATGTCGACTACTTCTCCTGGCCAGGCGCGATCCGCCTGGTCAGCGTCCCTGCCATCTAATGAACTACCGCTAGACTCCTTTTTCCGCAGTGGTATCGACAGCATTCCCGTGGCATTGGTACCTACAAATGGAGGCTTCATCAGATTTACAAACCCTCAGGCAGTTCAAAAGGAACTTAAGACAACTTAAAACCATTTCCAGACCATCACAGATGTGCGCCCATTTGGGCGAGGAGGTATCGTGTGTAGGTCGCCGGATCAGACCTGCGTGCAGGATCTTCTCAAATGCACCTCTTTTGCTGCTACCCCGGTGAGTGCTTTTATTCCGCCTCACCTTGCATGTACCAAAGGCCTTGTACGGGGAGTCGACTACAAGCTGAGTCCAGCTGAGACCCTAGACAGGCTCTCTGGAGCAGGCGTAATTTCAATTTACCGGTGTAATCGCCTAGTCGACAAAGAGAGGGTACCAACCGAATTTGTCATCGCGACATTTGTGGGCACAAAATGCCCGTCAGAAATAAAATTATGGCCACTGATCTTTCGAGTAGAACCCCTCGCTTTTCGTCCGATTCAGTGCAAGAACTGGTGGAGATTCAGCCACAGTACGGGAGGATGTAAATCTAACGTTCGTTGTAGCACCTGCGCAGAGAGTCATCCTTCAAGCAAGTGTACTGCAACAGCGGAAAAGTGTTGTCTCTGAAGGGGGGGGGGGCAGTCACTGCGCCGACAACTCTGATTGTTCCGCTCGTTCCCGGGAGGTTCGAATCCTAAAAGTGCTTGACCGCCGCCGCTTTTCTCGAAGGGAAGCCGTTGGCATAGTTAGAGACAGAGCTTTTGGATACTCTGGTATTACAGCACGCTGCACTTCCAGTATGGACTCGAACCTATCGCAGGCTATTGAAACTGATGTGGAAAAGGCAGTAAGTAAGGCAATGGATAAACTCATATCTAACCTTTCCGACTGTTTAATGCAAATTCTTTCAAGTCAGATTGGACAAACAGTACAGACTAGTACAGAACCTGCAGTATCAGACATTACTAGCGATGCCACACAGCTACGCATTGTAGTGTTGGATGAACTTTCTGCATATGCAGGCAAGGCTAAGCAGTCAGGAACACAGGTGCACTTGGACCGACATTCGGCTTAGCCGAGCACAAGTACTGCTACAGATATGGAACTCAATATACGAACTAATAAACGTACCAGATCCCCTATCTTCACTGATCTCAAGTCTAAATCTAAACGGAATGAATCAGCTATTTCGCGTGAATATGCTAACAAGGGCGCGACATGCGCCTCTGTGGTGCGCTCAACACCATAGGCCAGTTGAGGGTACTACAGTGGAACTGCCGTTCTATATTCTCAGCCTCAACCGACTTACATTACTTTTGCAATAATTTCAATCTTGATATTATAATTCTCCAAGGAACTTGACTCACACCAGATAAAAATATCCATCCTGCAGGTTTTCGTTCTTTTAGATTAGATCACCCATCACGTGGTGGTGGTTTAATGATCCTTGTATCAAGTAAATTATGCCCTAGGGCGAAAATTTCTTTCAGAATGTTAGACTTGGATTGTGAAATATTAGCATTGGACTTGTGTCTCCCCGGATACCACCCTTTTTCAATTGTAAATTGTTACTTCTCCTCCGGTGTGCAAAGTACGCGTTATCTGCACAGCGTTTTGGTAGCATGTAGAAAGGAAATTGTACTCACAGGAGAGTTTAATTCACATCATTTGTCATGGGGTATAGGGACAGATTCTTGTGGTAGGCGACTGTGGGAATGGACTATTGATCACAACCTCTCCTGTCTGAATAAAGGTCATGTAACATTTATCCGAGGTCAAACTAGTTTAGTATTGGATTTAACGTTTTGCTCCAATGCAATCAAGAATTTGTCATGGGCTGTTCTGGATTCGGCAACTAAAAGCGACCACCTTCCTGTAGTTTTTGACATTACTTGTCCAACAATAACTTTAGATCAGCCAAAACGCACATACATCAACCATAGCAAATTTCAAACCAGCCTCCGTTCTGCCATTTTCAATCTTGGAAATGCCAGTACTAAGGAGATATCATCTACGATTGGTTCAATTTTGGTTAGGATCTAGAAAAAATTCCGAATTTTCTATTCAATCCAATAAACGATCCTCCTCTCGTTGGTGGAACGATGAGTGTACGCGCGATTATAAAAGACGAAAAGCCGCTTGGAAAAAACTTCTTAATCAGGGCCCAACAAACTGGAAGGACTATCAATTTCTTGCTGGCGTATTTAAGCGTATAGTGAACCGAGCGAAAGAAGAATACGACTGTAGACATTTTGATTATCTTTCTAAATCTAAAAATAAGCGTGTTTTGTTCGCTTATCTTCGGACAAGAAAAGTGCTGCCAGCACCTTCAACGTTGCAGTCATGTGTCTTGAGGCCGGAAAAAAGGAACACCTCTCTAGAAGACATGGACATCCTAATGAGGACCGATGGGCCTTGAATCATCACCGGTGACTTCAACGCCCATCACTTGCTTTGAGGGAGCACTAGGATGAAAGCCAGGGGCCGGAACATTGTTACATTCGCTTCCGATTACGACCTTTCCATCATAAGTGATGGTACCCCCCGTATCTGCGAGGTCTCACGTATGGCAGTTGCCTTGACCTGACATTGGTGTCACGGTGCTTCTCTCACAAAGTTGAATGGTTTTGCGATACTGAGACTCATGGGAGTGATCACATACCCACCTACGTGATGATCGATGGTATCATAAACAATTTCTCTTCCGGTGTTGTAATTGGCACTGACTGGTCGATGTTTACATCGCGTGTTGAGGACGCCTGCCAAGAAGGCCTCGCCTGCAGCCTGGAAAATACCATAGCGGAAGCAATGCAAGCGTCCAAATGTAAATTACCATTTTCGTCTAAAATAACACAGTTTGACATCGAACTGGAAAGATTACGAGCTATACGAAGGCGTGCTGAACGACGATACAGACGCACAAGATCAATTTACGATCTGAGTGAAGCAAGGCGGCTCCAGAAAAAGATTCAATGACGCATTTACAAGCTGGAGAGCGAACGCTGGAAAACATTCTGCGAATCTCTAGACCCTCAAAAACTGCTGTCATATATCTGGAGAACAGTTCGTGGTCTTCCCTCCTCTCCGCAACAACGGCACCCTTTTAAAGCTTTGGCACTCCATCATGGAAAAACAGAACTCGAGGTGGCTGAAGAATTTTGCACGAGAGTTGCCGGGAATATTATGAACGAGAGCATTAACGCCGTGATTGTTCCTGAGACGCGATTACCAGAAATGGACATTCCATTCACCATGGAAGAACTGAAAGGTGCTTTAGTCGCTTCTGAGCGCATATCATCGCCAGGTCCTGATGTTATTACTTATAGTGCGTTGGAACACCTTGGACAAAAAGCCAGAAAAGAACTTTTAACTTGCTTCAACAACTCCTGGCTCAGCGGCAGTGTTCCCCGAGATTGGAAAATAAGTCGATGATTGATATGTGGGGTTTAACGTCCCAAAACCACTATATAATTATGAGAGACGCGAAAATAAGTCGATTAATGCCACTTTTGAAATTGGGAAAATCACCATTGGACTTGACAGCGTATCGTCCCATCGCCCTCAAAGCTGCCTCGGAAAAGTGATGGAAAGATTGGTTCTATTTCGTCTCGAGTGGTACTTGGAACGATACACCAAATACCCTTCTTGCATGGCAGGCTTTCGTCGGGGCTACTCCTCCATCGACTGTGTGCTTGACTTATCGACATTTGTTCAACAAGAAAAAAGTGGCAAGCGCATATCAGTGGCACTCTTTCTTGACGTGAAGGGTGCATATGATAATGTAGCTCACGATGCCATCCTCACTTCTCTCGCAGCAATGGGCAATGGTAGACGAATGTTTCATTGGATAAAAGATTATATAACTGGCAGGTGTTTCTTTGTGCAAACATATGAGGGTACAACTGCTGAACATTACACCTACTGCGGAGTACCTCAGGGAGGTGTTTTAAGCCCCACATTGTTCAATGTTGCCCTCATTGGTCTGGTGAAGGTTCTGCCAAAGTCGGTGTGCCTATCCATATACGCCGATGATATTTGTCTCTGGAGTGCTGCAGTTACTCGCCCTCAGGTGCGTGCACGAATACAGCGGGCAGCAACCCTCACAACAGCCTACCTTCAGAAACAAGGCCTAACTATATCAACTGTGAAGTGCGCGTTGTTGGCGTTTACAGGCAAACCAATGACGCCATACCCTATTTACATCAGTGGACAGAGTGTCAAATATGCACGGACGCATCGTTTCCTGGGCATAATAATCGACAGAAGTCTTTCGTGGAGCGCACATTGTGCGTACTTGAAGAAGTGACTGCTATCTATTGTGCATATAATGAAATTCATGTGTGGGAAAGCATGGGGAACTTCTGTGGCCTCCATGCTACAGCTGGACAGGGCCCTATTTCGGGGTCTATTGCGCTACAGTTTGCCGGTACTGACTAACACTTGCAAATATAATACTCAGTCATTGGAAAGTTTGCAGGGTCAAGCACTGCGTATCTGCCTAGGACTGCCCCGATGCGCTTCTACTTATGCCACAATCATGCTTGCCAAAGACCATCCGGTCAGGACATATAGAGTTGTGGATTGCCTCAGAGCGCACATTCGACATGCTAGCCGTGTTCCCGACCACCACTTGGCCCTTCTACCCTCCAGAAGACCACGTTCTACGATTTCAGACGTCACAGCCAAGCACCTAAACAGCATTACATCAGGATATACGCAAGCTGCGAGAATGGCATGTCCTTTGTGGTGCCTCGACCAGCCGCAAGTACGTCTAGAAATTCCGGGAATCAAAAAGAAAAGCAGTCACTCCAGAGTAGCATTGAAGCAAGCAACACTGCTATTATTACATGAGTTGTACTTAGACCGAACGCAGATATACACTGATGGGTCCCTCTCGTCCAGCAGCTCATCAGGTGCCGCTGTAATTCCGGCTGCAGCAATAACAATCAAGTTTAAGTTGTCGCATATGACTACATCTACAACATCAGAGCTTGCTGCTATAAGGGCTGCTTTACAATATCTCGTTCAAGAACGTCCAGGAAAATGGGTCATATTTTGTGATTCGAAGGCAGCGCTTGAGAGTTTGCAGTCTGCCATGCGTAGGAGGAGTCATGACCAATTGGTACAAGAAATAAGACATTGCCATCATGAAGCTCTAGCACGAGGGCATGATGTTATATATCAATGGCTGCCTGGACATAAGAAAAAACGGCTTTACAATAATGCTAAGTGCTCGGGTAGTTCTTCTTCTTGGCTTAAATATAAAACCTGCATAAAAGCATATTGCACAGCTTTAACTAAGGCTAAGGAAAAGTATTATTCTAATGATCTACCCAAACTACTGAAAAACAACCCAGCTAAATTTTGGAAAGTCATAAACCCCACCAGCGAAAACCAACACATCTCATTGCATGACTGCAACAACGTCCCTCTCACAGCTAGCCAGTGTCCAACAGCATTTAATTCCTTTTTCACTTCTGTCTTCACGAACGAGAACAGCACCAACATACACAACGTAGCTGAGTTCGATTACCAATTTATGGAACCAATAGATATTCAATTAGAAGGCATAATTACAGCCATAAATAATCTTAAGTTGTCGTCTTCATGCGGCGTGGATGGAATCAACTCAAAGGTGCTAAAGAATGCGGTAACGATCACAAGCAAAATAGTACTTCTTATATTCCGGCAGTCTCTCAAAACAGGCATGATACCGTCTGACTGGAAGCTGGCGAAAATAATTCCAATATTCAAAAGTGGAAATAAAACCTCATGCGAAAATTACCGTCCTATTTCCTTTACGTGTATTTGTTGTAAAATTCTAGAAAACATCATCGCTTCACATATTTACAGGCATCTGGAATCCAATCATTTCTTTTTCAAAAATCAGCACGGTTTCCGAAAGGGCTTTTCGTGTGAGACTCAGTTGTTTGAATTTACCACAGAGCTTCATGCAAATATGGACAATAATTATCAAAATGATTGCATGTTCCTCGACTACTCGAAGGCGTTTGACAGGGTTGCACACTGTCGCCTGATATCGAAACTTTCCGCCCTGAAATTAGACTCCCGCACATTATCATGGCTTCGAAATTTTCTGTCGAATCGTCAGCAATACACAACAGTTAACAATTTGTCTTCTTCCCTATCTGACGTTTCTTCAGGTGTACCACAGGGCAGTGTACTCGCGCCATTACTTTTCCTCATATTCATCAATGATCTTCCGCAACATGTCTCTTCTTGCATCAGGGTGTGCGCTGACGACTGCATTATTTACCGTCCAATCAAGATCAGTGAAGATCACCTGTCACTCCAAAACGACCTCGACGTAATTAATGGTTGGTGTAGTGCTTGGCTGATGACACTAAATGTCTCAAAATGCAAAGTAATGTCGTTCACACGTAAACCTAGCATATCCGAATTCTCTTACAGTATTAATCATTCTATTCTATCGACTGCAACACAATATCGGTACTTGTGCGTAATACTGACACCTAATCTATCCTGGTCCGACCACATTACGGCAATCTCTGCCAGCGCCTCGAAATCACTAGGTTTCTTGAGACGTAACTTGAAAGCTGCACCATCAGGCATTCGCAAATTATCTTACTTGACACTGGTTCGCCCTCAACTAGAATATGCCTGTTCGATTTGGTCTCCCCATCAAAAATACTTAATTGACTCATTGGAACGGATCCAGAATAGAGCAAGCCGCTTCATTGCCAATAACTACAGTCCGCATTCTAGTATATCCCAAATCAAACAGGAACGTTCACTCCCACTCTTGAACATTCGTCGCGACATTGCCCTGCTGTCATTCTTTCATAAAATTACCCATTCTTCCCGAATCACCGTTACTGGTCTGCAAAAACCATATCTCACTTCACGTAGACTACGCAATCATCTTAGCTATTCCCGTGTATACGGCTCAACAAATGCGTTCAATCAGTCCGCATTTCCACGTGCCACCCGTCTGTGGAACAGTTTGCCTGACGACATTGCATCCCAGACAAACTTTGACACATTCCGTCATATCTTATCAAGCCACTTCACAAGCCTCAGCAAGTAGATGCCGTATCATAATTCATTGGTCCGTATTGGTTCATTTTTGTGATTGTCACATCCATGTGCGCGAAGATTCTGCCTTGTGGCCGCTGCATGCGCAGGAAATACAGTGTTTCGCCCACGGTTACTATGCGTGTATCTTTTGTACATGTTGAACTTTTGTACATGTTGGTGCTTTTTGTTTGACTTATTATTTTCCAATTGTTTCTTTTGTATTTGTTTTAGTTTGAGATGTATATAAGTATTGCGCCCCTTACTCAATTGTTTCTTTTGTACTCTTTTTTCATTTTGAGGTGTCTATATGTATTCCCCCCTTGCTCAATTGTCTGTCTTGTATATTTTTTTCCAGTTTATTTGTATATATGTATAGCCCCCCTTACTCAATGCCCCCCATGGGGCCCGTAAGGTACTTTGAAATAAAAAAAATATCGGTATCACCGCAAATCAATTAGCCGATGATGCAGCCCGCTCAGCCCATGAAGGAACCCGTGTAGTCCCGATTCCTCTATCAAGGAATGATGCAGCAAGACAACTTTACCTGCTTGCTCGAGATCTCACACGCACGTTCTGGTCGTCTACCAGCTTCCAAAGGTGTCAATTTTATGAACAGGATCATTCGCTCAAGCTAAAGCTACCATCACAACTTTCCCGCTCCGATGTGACACTGTTATGCCGCCTTTAGTTGGGTGTTGCATTTACAAAGGTGTACTCCTTTCGCATTGGTATGGCACACACTCCTACATGCGACTACTGCGAAGCTGAAGAGACCATCGAACACGTCCTGTGCAGCTGCGCTTGCTACGACACACAGCGATGCCAGCTCCGGATGGTTTTGAATCAACTTGACGCAAGACCATTTTGTGTGCAGAAGATACTAGGACCTTGGGCATCTGCCTCAGTTGCGCAGAAAGCAACTAAAGCACTGCTAATTTACCGAAAGTCAACAAACCTGAGCGACCGCGTGTAGACTGTGTGTGCTCCCCGAGTGTGCTCGTGATTGTGTGTACCTTCTCATCTCTCTGCAACCTCTTTTCTCCCCTTTATCCCTTCCCCAGTGCAGGGTAGCAAACCGGATGTGTGTCTGGTTAACCTCCCTGCCTTTCCTGGCATCTTTATCTCTCTCTCTCTAGAAGACATAGTGCAAGGTTTAGAACGCCGCTTCACTACTAATTTTTTGGCTATTCATTCCGTTCTGGTATATTCGCATGAATTTCCAGAAGTTTCTTCAGCTGAATTGAGTTAGACAGTATTATGCTTACCGAGGACGGCTCCCGGACCAGATGGGATTAGGAACTCTATGTTGAAATGTTTACTCTAGGGATCGCCTAATCTTTTGCTAGAACTTGTGGATTATTCGTTAGGGAACGCAAGGATACCTCCAGAATGGAAACTTGCCAAAATTGTATTCTTGATAAAAAATGAAAATGATGCGTACACGTTGGATAACATAAGGCCGATCGCACTGACATCAAACTTAGTGAAATTGGTTGAGAGAATCATCAATATACGAAATAATGAACTTAATACCATGAGGTCCATTCTAAGTCCCTGTCAAATAGGGTTCAGGGCTGGTTGTTCTATTTGGGATGCCCCCGTTGATTTAGAAAGTCGGCTTCAATTAGCTCGGCTACATAAAAAATATGCAGCTTTAGTTACCTTAGACATCGCTAAAGCTTATGATACTGTGGAGCACTGTATTATGATAGATCGATTAGAATGCCTTGATTTTCCATCATACATAGTAGCTTGGGTTCACATTTTTCTAGCAGACAGGAAATTTTATTGTTTTAAAGATGGGTTTTCATCCTCTACTCATACCCAAACGAGGGGAGTACCGCAAGGCTCGGTGCTTTCCCCGTCGCTATTTAATTTACTAATGAGCATCATTCCACGTAAACAGGTTATAACAACTTATGTTTATGCAGAAGAAATCGCATTTTTTGCAATGGCAGATAACATTCAGACCTTATATGAACGGCTGCAGACTTACCTTAATATATTGGAGAGCTGGCTCGGTGGCAAAAGCTTTTTACTTAATCCGAGTAAATGTGCCCTCCTTGTTTTCCCGCTGCAATACCCTGTGAACATCTCTCTGTCTTACCATCATGAGGATATACCACAGGTGGAATCTGTTAAATACCTTGGAGTAATTTATCACACATCGCTTAACTGGCGACCTCATATCGAATATATCGCCGGAAAAGGTGTGCGGGCCATTGGAATATTACGTAGGCTAAAGAACTACCGCATAGGTATGAGAAGAGACACATTGGTAATGATATATCGCATGTACGTTCGTCCCATTTTGGAATTTGGTTGTGTACTTTTCTCTGGAGTTCCAGCTTACAGGTTGAGGCCTCTAATTCTTCTGGAAAGAGAAGCTTTGCGCTTATGCCTTGGCCTTCCCAAAACAGTTGCCAACAATGTGTTGTATATCGAATCGAGGGTCCCTCCACTTTCTTGTATAATTCGCCTTCTGACTGTTCAGACATTCTTAAGAATTTATGAATCACTATTACGACATTCAGAAACAGCCTTTATTTCCATCCCGGAATCATTTTTTCCTGATAGATGGCCGCGATTTCACACGCGAAAAATCATATTTGTGCAAAATTTACTGGAGCCTTTAAACGTACGTATATGCGACATCATGCCGAGTCGTCATAATTCAGCCCAGGTGGAATATCAATTCGACGACAGTTTTCCTAATAATGCCAAATTACTTCCCCATAATATTTTGGATGGTTTACTACAAGATCACCTGCGCCGTATTACAACGAACATTATTATTGCTACAGACGCATCGCAATACGACGAAAAGTCAGGGGTTGGTATTTTCAGCCCGATATTAAATTGGATTTATTCCCTTCGACTACCCGATTTTATACCCGTTTTTGAGGCTGAGTTTCTGGCAGTAGTGCTCGCCTGACGCAAGTTAGATACAACAATTACATCAGCTGTCATAATAACAGATTCTCTATCCCTCTGTGCGGCACTTTCTGTTGGTGCTGATAATCACGTAACAAAGGCGTTCCGTGCACTAGTACCTGCGCATTTGAGAAAGGTACGATTAGTTTAGGTGCCTGGACAGAAAGGTTTCTTTCTAAATAAGATAGCCGATTCCTTAGCTACGCCGTCAATCAGCGAACCAATTCTACAGCTCTGTCCATCATCCGTTTATGTGACTGCTGCTCGATTCCGCAGACGTACGCTTATGCAAGTATTTAAAGGTTCAGCACTAACAAACTCTGCAGATTATCGCCATTTATTATATCCCTGGCGAAGAGACTTTTTCCGCACTCGAAAACAAGAAGTAACTATCACAAGGCTGCATTGCTTCGTACCAAATCTAAATTTCTATAAACACAGGTCTGCTCAGGCACCTTCGCCACTGTCTGCATTCTGTGATGAACTGGAAACAATAGACCATTTCTTTTTTTCTTGCAGGCGGTTTAACATATTACGAACAACTCTATTAGAAATACCTTTACGTGGTATTGGTATCGACTTATCTCTGCCTGTCATTTTGTCTTTTGGAGCTTCCATTTCTGGTTTCTCTAATGCAGCAGTATGCGCGGCCTTCCGGGACTATATTGATGAAACTAATAGGTTGACTAATTAACCAGTTTCATTAACCTAACATGTCCACCTAATTATATACGTATAAAATCAGACTATTGCTTTATTTCTAGAATGAATTCGTTTATTTAAATATTTGTATGCATTACATTAAGCGCCACACTTTCCTAGGCTATCGGTAATCTTTCTGTTAAACCTCCATCATTCCAAATCTGAACAGTAAATTTTAAAACCACTCGATTCTTGGCCGATCCCCCACAGTGGGTATGCGCCACTAACAATAGGAGAACAACAACAACAACAACCAGAAGGGGCGTGCTGGCGCTTCGCTCGCTAGGCAGGTCAGTAGAATACAGAAGGTTGTGGTTCGGATTGGCACAGTGGATGGACGTGTTTTTGAGCGCTCCCGATCGACTGTGCAGATGAGTTGTTTTGCGTGTTTTGAGCTTGCCTTTATAATTATTAGGGCAGCAGTTAAAATCTTTGTAGCACTCATTAAATTGTACGGCTTTTCCTGAGGTGAGTCACCGGGTACTTACTAGTTTGTGCATGTGTGTTTGTTTCTTTGTGCTTTTTCCTGCCACTCCGTGAGGGAGGTGCACGTACATAGATTACGCATTTTTGTAGCATAGCTTAGACTTGCTCGTTGGGCAGGGATCGTGTTTTGTAATTATCGAGTGAAACAAGTCTTAAGGACAATTGGTGTCAGAAAGACATGGCTAAAAAGACTGTAAGGTTGGTTTGAAAGTGGACTCAAGTGTAGAAGCGGAAGGAGAAGAGGCTGACGCAAAGTGTAGGCAATGTGAGGTGGAGGAAAAAAATGGAGAAAATGATGGTTGCCCAGAGTGAGCTGCTGTTGAGAATCACCGAGCTGGAGACTGCGTTGGCGGCACAGCAATAAAAAACCAGGGCAGTGGGAGAAAGGCTGCAAGTCCACCGAGGCAGCACTAGCCAAGGTTAACAAAGGAGTGGCCCACGGAGAGAACAGTAGGGCACCGGCAACCAGAACAGCGGAGAAGAGCGAGCAAGCAAGTTTGGAAAAAACACGTTCAGCCGGTTTAATTGTCGCAAGGCCCATCTTCGGCGCAGTAGTGGTGGGGCTGGGAGGGGACAAAGCAGTTGGCGTCACAGGTGCAAGTAACCCCCAGGTGCAGGGCGCTCCAGCTGAAAAGTCACAGCATGTGACAATCGCCGGGGACTCGAATTTAAATCGATGTACAGAAGCAATCAAAGAGAGGGTAAGGGGTGACAAGAGAGTTGCCGTAGGGACGTTCCCACTACGCAAGCTGGAAGCAGTCAAGAGGCAAGCGAACTCAAAACTACAGCTGATAGACGAAACCTCGTGATGATTTCAGGCGGTTTAAACGAAGTCTTAAATGAAGATACGACAGGACTAGCAACAACACTGGCGAAAGGGGTCGATGACATGTGCGCCACTTTTCCTCAGGTATGGGTAGTGATATGCACGATACCGGAGGTACCGGTGCGTGACGACAACCTACGAATAGCGGTTGTCAACGCAAACCGAGAGATATGGAAGATTAGTCGAGAGAAAGGCTTTGAGGTTGTGAAAATAAACAGAGAGGTGCATAGGTTGGCTTGTTTTCAACGAGACAGAATTCACTTCAATGGGAGACTAGGTCATGAGGTGGGTTAGCGACTTGCAGGACGCGCAGTGGCTTTTTTAGGGGGGGGGGGCACGCGGGCCCTTCGGGGAGCAGGATAGCTAGTAACGAGGAAAACAACCAGGGAATACTCTTTGACAGGTAGTATGAACATATACGGTTCCAAAGTGGCACTAGTATGTAAGATATACCCATCTTACATACTGTAAGATAGGTATATACTGTAAGATAGGTAGTCCGGGGCAGAAATTGATGTAGCCACGAGTGCCGAGCCAATTCAGACATAGGGTATATCAACATGCAGGGTGGCAAGAACAGGCTGAAGTAGGAAGAGATAGAAGAACAGCTAAGAAAGGAGAGGCCGATGGTATACGGTTTTGTAGAAACACATCTTGGAGACATGGAACAATCTCCTAACAATCCGTACTACGCGTGGGAATATTGTGTTAGAACAGAAGGCAGCAGAAGGGGGGGTGGTGTAGTGGCATTGATTCATAAATGTAAAAACTGGCAAACTGGCAATGTACAAACTGGCAAGAGTGCAAGGAACGTTCATGGCTAAAAGGGAAAGTGGCAGGGCAAAGGACACTCCTTGGTTTGGTGTACTTGTGGACGAGAGCAAAAACTTGATGAAAATCATGAAATGGTAGAGTGCATAACAAAGGACATTGAGGAGTTAGGAGGAGAGTGCGAGGTAATTATACTAGAAGATATGAATGCGCACATACAAGATATAGATGAGTATACCAACCCAATGGGCAAAATGATCATGGATATGTGTGAAAGGCATGATTTGATCATTTGCAACAGTACCGAGAAGTGTGAATGGAAAATA
Source organism: Rhipicephalus annulatus (assembly GCA_013436015.1). Lineage (NCBI taxonomy): Eukaryota > Metazoa > Arthropoda > Arachnida > Ixodida > Ixodidae > Rhipicephalus > Rhipicephalus annulatus. Next base: position 60,060 of record WOVY01013145.1, on the reverse strand, counting down.
ACATGGGAGGTAGGAAGACTGCAGTCGACGATAGATTACGCACTGATGTCACATAGAATGTATGATAAGCTCAGGGGAATGCACATAGATGAAGGTGGCTCCGAAAGTCTGGGTAGTGATCACAAACATATCAAGCTAAGTTTTGGAAGAGCAGTGAAAGTGGGGAGGAGACAAGATCAGCAACTACAGGGAAATTCTTATTTAAAAATGCAAATAGAAATAGCTACTAAACAAATTGAGAAAGTAATCATTGATGATAATAAAACAGTGTGGACATACGGGAATCTAATTAGACAGAGCTAGAGCTTGCTAAGGCACTTGAGAAGGCATCCCGGAAAAGAAGAACCAAACCCAAGAATTGGTGGGATGAGGAAGTTGAGAGAGACACAGCAAAACGTCAAGGGAGCCTCTAGGGAACACGTACATGCTAAGCAGCGGGGTGAACCGACAGATGATGTTGAAAGAGAATGGGAAATCTTTCTAAGCTGTAGAAGGGAAGCATTCCTTCTGATCAATGACAAATTTAGAAGAAACGGGGCTCAGTGGATGGCAGAAGTAGATAAAAAGGATAGAAAGGCTGCTGCAAAATTTCTGAACCATCTAAACTTCCTAGGAAATGAGACAAGCTTAGAGCAGAGGTTCATAACTGCAGCTCAAGGTGCTAGGCTAGAAGGGGACGAAACTATATACTATATAAGAACACGGTTGAGAGAAACAATTCAACAAAGAAGTGCCTTATGCACCACAATAAACAAGGATGAATTAAGTGGTGCAGTGGCTCCATTTTCACGAGAGTGGAAAAGGACTGAGAAGAACGTTCCTATTGTAGTACATCAACAGGCCAAGATGACATTCCAAATATGCTGATAAATACATTGGGTCCGAAGTCTAAGAAGACTTTGAGAGAGGCAGTGAGCACAATAATAATCGATGGCGAAATCCCCGATGGATGCAAACTTAGCAGGATGAGCATGATCTATAAAGGAAAGGGGGTCAAAGCTGACATAATCAAGTGCCGTCCTATAACAGTGACATCAGTGGTCTACAGGCTGGCGATGCAGATTATAAAGGAAAGACTGCAGGCATGGATAGAGGATGAGGGGGTGCTGGGGAACTGCAGAATGGGTTTTGGAAATGCAGGAGGTTGGAAGACAATCTGTTCTTACTGACACAGTGCATCGAAATAGCGAAAAAGGAATACAGGCCCCTGTGGCTAGCATTCTTGAATATTAAGGGAGCGTATGATAGCGTGGTTCCAGAGGACTTGTGGAGGATACTGGACACACTAGGTGTGAAAGATGGAGTCGCTAATCTCTTAAAGGATATCTATAAAGGTAACAAGGCAGTTTTAAAGTGGGAAAAACAGGTGTCCAAGCTTGCAGAGGAAAAACGGGGGCTTAGGCAGGGGTGTCCTCTGTCACCCTTGTTATCAATGATGTACCTACAAAGACTGGAGGCCAAATGAGAGGGAAGTGGACTTGCCTTCAACCTCTCTTTCGTCAAGCAAGGAAAACTCATTGAACAGGCACTACTAGCATTAATGTACACAGATGATATAGTGCTAATGGCCGACAACAAGGAAGATTTGCAGAGATTGATGGACAACTGCGCTAAGGAGGAAGATAGGTTAGATTTAAGATTCAGTAAGGAAAAATAAACAATCATGAATTTTAATGATAATGAAGGCAGTGAGCTTACAATACAGGAGGTAACGCTAGAGGTAACAGATAAATACAAATATCTTGGCGTATGGATAAGCAATCGGACCGAGTACCTAAAGCAATACGAAATATACGGGCCGACTAAAGGTAGCAGGAATGCAGCGGTGATAAAAAACAGGGCACTGTGGAATTACAATAGGTATGATGTTGTGAGAGGAATAAGGAAAGAGGTCATGGTTCCTGGTCTGACATTCGGAAATGCAGTCGTGAGCATTAGATTAGAAGGTCAAGCAAAATCAGAAATTAAGCAACGTGGAATAGGTAGGCTTGCCTTAGGAATACAACAAATCAAGGTGTACAAAGTGATATGGGATGGACATCATTTGAGGGCAGGGAAGCCAGCAGCAAGATAAAATTTGAGAAGCGATTGAGAGAAATGGGGGAGAAGCGTTGGGTTAGGAAGGTATTCAGCTACATGCACATGAAGAATGTCGATATAAAACGGAAGAAGTGAACCAGAAAATTGACTGGTAAATACTTAGAAAACAGCAGGGGACCAAACAAAAACGAATGATCGGTTAAGAAGAAGGTGACGCAAGCTGACACCGATATGTAGAGAATCGGCATGATTAAGAACTCCGAACTAGAGATCATTCAAACTTTTAAGCAGGAAATTGCCAAGGAAAGGTTTCATGATAATACTCGTTGTAGTTCTCAAAGGTTTGAGGCCTGGAAGGGAGTATTGTGAACCAAGACATATCTGGCCAAATACGAAGGGGTAAACACGGTATGCAGTGCGTGTGGAGAAGAGGAAACTGCCGCACACTTCATAATGTTCTGCAAAGGGCTTCACCCTATAGTTCACGATGATGGTGCAGAGTTTTTCATAGCACTGGGTTTCAGGGACAGGGAGGGCAAAATAGACTTCAAACGGGTAGAATTAACAAGAAGAAGGTTATCCGATTGGCGGCTAATATGAAGGCATGAGTTAAAATTAAACTCTTCATTGCAAAGTACGAGGCTTCAACCTCACTATTTAAAGGAAAAAAATAATTTAGTTTTTGGTTCATTAAGTATTACGGCTTGGTGGCGCCAGCCACCACCCGATCTAAAGGGTACAGTCATTTTCATTCATCCATCCATCCTCGGTAGAGTTCTTTCGTGTGTGGAGAGCGTCTAACAGAGAGCAGGTGCAGTGTCTCACCGCTCTTTCTCTCGCCATTTGCTCTCTCTCCTTTGCAAACTCAATGCTGAGCATTTAGAAAAAATGTTTGCGTAAAAATGCATTTTGTTAACTTTTATTTTTATTCAAGGTATTTACTGTGTTGCAAAAACTGAGACAGCTGTATTTGTAAGTAAAAAAAAACATTGAGACAAGGCGCTATCATGTTAACTGCTTCGCCTTTTCGGGGAGATCGAATTCTTTTTTCAAAATTCAAGGGGCCCGATCCTATCCCCACTAACTCTTGAATCTTCACCTTCTCATCCCCCCCCCGCATCGCGCCGTCGCCGATTTGATGAAAACACGGGCAGTCCGCCACCGGCCATTTTGGTACCGTCACACAGGTCTACACGCAGTCCCCGAGGCAGCAAATTTATGAACTTAATATAAAAGTGATCACTTTTGGAAACAACAAACTTGCGTGGCAATATCTTAGCCACTGCAGTAGAACAGTGCAAATATTGACCACATCCATGGTGTCAAGATCTCTACCTGCTGCTGACACCACAATAAGGTTGCGAGATGTGTCGTAGTGAAGGACGGTACCCTACCTTGGACCGCGGTGCCTCGATGCTGTCACACAGCCCCCCCTCCCCCACCGAAGTGTGACTGTCATTGCTGGGTATTGAACTCACACCTTCAAGCATAACAGAACATTTTAAGTGCTGGTTGCCATAGAGGGTGTACTACTTATGAAGCTATATTGCTCAGTTTAGGTTTGCACATTCACTCATGACCATTACAGTTGTATTTCTACAATGATACAAGATTTAAAGACACTCATGCATTTATACTTGTGTTCTTTACAAGAGCCTCGTGTTGTGAAATGAATCTGTGGATCCCTAGTGCAGATTCGTCACACCAAGAGGGTTTCTAGAAGCAACCACCCTTAATCAGCATTGGCCTACAACACATTTTCGATCGCCATGCAGCAGAGCAGCTTGCTTGTCTTTCGATGGAAGCAAGTTTGTATTTTCAGTGCAGGTGTGAAATAACACAAATCAATGCATGAACACAATATGGCATTTTATTGTGGCCCAAGAAAATCTTGCACAAGCGACAATATTCAATATTACCTAGCAATATATCTCTTGGTTATCATATAATGTGATACAATATTCTTTAGTAATAAGATGGTTAAACAATTGATCACAGCAAACAAGTACTTATACGGTGAAACGTTGCAAGACCACTACATAACGTACTCAAAAAGCTACAAGTAAATACCCATACTACAGAGATTAGATGCACAAAGATCCTCAGAACTCGGAAGAAAACACATTTTAAAAGGTGTTTTCTTCCGAGTTCTGAGGATTTTAAAAGGAGGCGGAAATGTTGTAGGCCCGTGTGCTCAGATTTGGGCGCACGTTAAAGAACCCCAGGTGGTCTAAATTTCCGGAGCCCTCCACTACGGCGTCTCTCATAATCATAGAGTGGTTTTGGGACGTTAAACCCCACATATCAATCAATCAATCATCATATCAATCAATCAACATTTTAAAAGGGCCTCTCAAACCTTGCAACCTATACCATATCTTTATTTGTGGGTAATCGTGACTAACAGTGCAGTATCGCTTTAGGACACATAAAAATATCCACATAAAAATATTTAACAATTTTTTTTTAAATACCCCTAAAGGCACTCGACAAGGGCATTCCAATAATTTGGAAAAATAACAGAGTGAAAGTAACGGTAAAAAAGTGCAATCTTGGTAATTGGCTAGTATACATTTAGTAAAACATAACAACAACAATGAGAAAAAATAAATGCAAACTACAACATTCATTGAAATTAGGAACTGAAGTAACTAGACACAAGCGGTAAAAAAGCTAGAAGTGCAAGCATAGAAGGCAGTTATAGAATGCCTTCTCAAACGGGGTACATTAAATACACGAAAACTACAAGAAAGTACACAGAAACTAACGAAAGGCATACGCTATCAAAAAAATCCTGTAGGACACCACATTTACGTAATACTCTTAGTGAGTAGAAGATCTTGAAATTTTGTTGTTTTTTTTCCACCCCGTGAGATCTGATTGAGCGTGAACAACGTGGACATTCTTCCTGTGAAGCTTCCACGCTTTGCACTTTTTGGGAGAGAAAGAGAGAGCTATTTATTGAAGAGCAGAGAATTTAGACAGCGTGTGTGTGTCGCTGACTTGCTACTCTGTGTGGTGAAGGGGATTGGGGACTGAAAGGGCAGAAGAGAAAAAGTATTGAGAATTGAAATGGAAAGAAAAAAAAGTAAATGTACAGAAATTTGTTCGTCTCTTGGGTGGGGACATGTGCTGAGAGCATGACTTATTAGGAGTTTTCAAGGTGCCCCTACAATCTGTGTACCTGACTGATATTGTCTAAATACCTAAATAAAAGTTTCATCGCATGACTCTGTTGCATGAAGCTGGGAAAAGGGCACAGGACACAATCAACTGATAAAGTTCTTTGGGTGCAGTGTTCATAGCATGCAGTGTTCATAGCATGCAGTGATCATATGCATGCAGTGTTCATAGAGCGCACGCTCGGCACTATTACAAGATACCTTTTACAGTTTCTATGGAAACACAGTTACTCCAATATGGACCGTCAACTTGATCGATGCGATACAGTAAATTGTTTCCATAAGCACTGTTCAGCCAAAGTGGACAAGTGGGCAATTCTATTGCTGAATGGTCAAGATGAGGACAAAGGTATGCCCTTATAGCTCGCAGTCTGCAAGTCCCAAGAACTTTTGAAAACTCCTACACACTTGTTTTAGAGGTTGTCATTAGTAAATTCAAAAAAGGCTGCGGATCAAAAAGTTTCATGACTGTACAAAATTTTACAGATCCATATATACAACAGCGTTGCCTACATGGGCAGCTCCCAAGGAGACTTGATTGAAATATAATCTCAAGCTATAGATCAGTCAACACCACAAATCTAACGTTAGTCGATGCTTGACCTACATTTCACAAAAGCTGAAACTTGTTGCGAACCTCCACCGCATAATGCGGGCAAAAAAATGACGCTCAGCGCAACACAAGACAATGCAAGCGTTTGTTCACAAAACAAGGCCAAATGTGAACCGGTGCAAAAGTTAGAAAAAAACCTGAAGCATGGAAAAAGCATTTCTGATTTATTTACCTCTTAAGTGGGTTTCTTCCTCAATAAAATAGTGTAGTGCTGGTCTGATGAGAACATATGTACTTGTGTTAATGAGGGAAGGAATAAGTCAAGTGAACAAATGCCTTCATGAGCTCTTTGACAAAAACTATATGTAGGAAAGAAAATATAAAAAATAATAAAAGAACAAAAGACAGGTAATGCGGTAGAAAGTTATTTTACAGAGAGGGGTCCATAAACAAAAATCTGTCCCAATAATGAAACAGGTGCCTGCATTCGTGGTGCCAGAGTCATCATGGTCGTTGTAACAATATATTAATTAACTGCTAAGGTTTTACAAACTGAAACAATGGTGGAAATAGAAGGCAAGCTTAATGAAAGACTTAGCATTACATTTTACCCTTTAGAGTTTTTATATATGGCCTGAATATAAGTACACTGACAAAGCTTCATTTAGCCGTACCCCCTCTTAAAATAAGGTTGCCACTGTTAGGATTCTGTCCTGTGATGTCACTTATAGACTTATCGCCAGAATTTTCATAGAGAACCTATTACTGTCGAAATGCTGTAAAGCACCCAGTCAGATGTAGCAGTATTTGCCTTCAAACAGAGAAGTCACCAGAAATTCCACATAAGCATTCACTTGTGATCGCGCCTACGCAAATGCCTGTTGAGGTTGCTCTTCGACACGAACGTCTGAGGACATACTGGGCACTTTAATGGTCGATTGCCTGTGTGCAAGTATAGATGCTCTCTCAATGCGGAGCTTCGAGAGAAGTTCCGGGAACACAGGTGGCACTTGTGTGGTCGCTCGCCTTTGTGGATGCGCAGGTGACTATTCAAATTAACTTTATGTGAAAAGCTCTCAGGGCAGAGGTGGCATTTATGTGGCCTCTCGCCTTTGTGGGCATGCACGTGACCTACCAAATGGACTTTCTGCGAGAAGCTCTGAGGACACAAGTGACATTGGAACGGTCGCTCGCCCGTGTGAACCCTTACGTGATTTTTCATATTACCCACGCTACGAGTCTTGTAGTTACAGGAGTTACAGTGGTGGCGGCGTCCATGCTGCGACTTCTCGCCGCCTTTACTTGCTGGATGTGTGGACCAACCCGCAGCTGCACGAAAAATAAACACAAGTAAACTTTGCACTGTTTTAAACAGCAAAGCTCTTTAAGCTTTTCGTTGTGCCAGTTTGTGTGACCAGCTACACAGCCAAGTGTAACATAGTAATATAGAAATGGAATGGGAAAGATAACTGAAGGGGAGGCGGAGTGATGAGAGTGTTAGGAGGGAAAGGGGTGAGAGGGTAACCCATAGCTAAACCATTGACAGCATAGCATAGCAAAAAATTTGAAATGAAAGTAAGGGTCAGGAAGTGGTGGGAGCGTTAGGAGGGAAAGGGGTGAGAGAGTAATTCATCGTTTGTAGCATAGCACAGCAAGAAATAGGAAATAGATGTCAGGATGAGAGAGTGATTCTATACGTAGCGCCATCCTATGGACACCTTTTTAAATATGCAGCTCAGGGTGCTTAAGTCAGCCAATGGACGTGGACTTTTCATTTATTGTTTGTTAATTTAAGCTTATGGCATTGTTTGTGAAATGATGACGGAGCGATTTCTCAATGACTTTGAGAATTGTGAATTCTGTCCCGCGTGCTGCACTATAATTTCTGAATCTCATGTTCTCAGGAGACTGAAATATCGAATGGCAGTGTTTACTGACCATGCTAAAAAAAGTGTTGCAGGGACATTTTCAGTAAATCCATGATAGCGTATTTAAGCTCGGAACTCAGGAGCCAAATCATTTTAGTAACTGAACCAATTTCATATCTCTGCAAATATTTGCCCAATACTTTATGACACAATAAACTGTTAGCTATATTTTAATATATATACTTTATGTCACGTCTCGGCTTCGTTTCTGAACTATACAGTGTCTTAATGTATGCAGTATTTATTCATCTAAGCATGCTTAACTAAATGTACCACACTACACAAATGCACACCCCTATGTACAAAAAATGCATTAACCACTCAAGTTAATCCACAAATGCAGTCTAAGCAATGAGGCTGAAAAAACACAGGGTTTATAAAATAAAGGTGCCAAACAACAAGAAATTAGGCAAAGAAAAAGCAAAATTAAAAAAGTAAATGCATAAAACTGTGAAGAAATGCTATAGCTTAAATTTCTCTCTTTTAAACAGCTACTATATTAATACTTTACAACTATAATCATGGCACATGCAAGTGTCAGTACTTCCACCACACTAAGCATGCCTACAACAAATGAAAAAAAGCAACTAGCTCAAACATCCACGTGAATCTAGCAGATCCCATGAAAAGTACAAACATGTGAGCTTAATAAAAAAAATCAATTACACGACACTTCAATAAAATGTAGAGAATACTGAAACAAAACAAATATCACCTAAAGATGGAAAAAGATAGCAGAATCAAATTTAAAAAATGCAACGAGAGTTCAGTTATGATCTACAGCTTGTAAACTACAGTTATTAACACGATATTTGAAATGTAATGTGTTTGATGCAACAGTGCCCTCAGATTCCTTCCATATTCTGTGACAGGAACCTAGAAAAGATAAAAACAATGCATTGAAAACAATGAACTAAAAAAACAGCAGTTATCAGTTTCCAAAAAGTTTGCAAAGCAGTTTTGGAATTCATCTTTGAAGTTTGACCAAGCTATGCTTCTACAAACAAACTCACTTGCAAACTATTTTCTAACCAACTAACGTACAATAAAACTTCGTAAAATAAAATCACTGTATGGCTAGTCCAACATTACATGAGCAGTCAGAGCAGTTAGCTGAAAGCACATCTCAATCTAAATAAGGCATATCACTTCCACAAACCGTGAACAAACTGCTACGAGCTGGGAGCATTTCGAACGAAATGCCAACATCGTGGCTGAAATAAATGCGCAATCTAATACAGCACTGTCACTGGAACTCACTTGTGGAAGACAATCAAACTTTGAAGTCGCGAACAGCAAAACGAGGCCCCATCCAACAATGCAGATGTTCCTTCCCAAGTGTCACTCACGTGTACGAAAGGCTTCTCTTTTGTGCCCTGTTAGCACCTTCAAATTCAGTTTTGGGACCTGAAAAGACGACTTCACCTCTTTGTAGTTATCGCATCATTAAAAGCTAGCTGCTGCGACGCTACAAGGTAATGAAAAAGTTCCGTTCAAATCGAGGCAACAAGAAATCAGCCAAAACATAGCCAAGGAATTTCTGCTGCCACAAGCTTAAAAAAGTAGCCACACCTGGCAACCGTAGTTAAAGATATAGTGGTGTAAAGCAGCACAGCCACACAGGTCAGTGAGTCGAGGAACAAGACTATATCCTCCTGTTCACGTAGAATACAATCCTCATTTTCCTTTTGATCTGGCCAGAGTTTTGACAGGTAGCATGTATTGTTTACCGGATTATTAACACTTGCTCCTGCAAGAAGACTTCAAGAGGCCATGCAACACTTTCACAAGTAATCATCAAATGGCCGCACAATTGGAGTTTATTGCTTCGCAGGTGAAATGCAGCAAAGTATTGTTAGAATCCGTCGAGTACCAACAGATACAAAAGTTAGTCGCACAGTGTAAGCCTATCATTTCCCTTTTATCTCCATATTTTCATCTGAGTGAGAGCACTGAAGCTACACAGTGGAGAAGAGGAGAGGCAAGGAATGGATGACAAAAGAGCAAGAGGCTATGTCTATATGTCAGTGCGTATCATTACATCAAGCACTTTTATTGTGATAGCAATAATACGGACATTCTCGGCTGAATTTTGCCACCGGCGCCGGCGTTGCTGTAATGCGCCGTATATGTATATGTATCTATATATATGGAAACGCAAGAAAGTAAATAATCCAGAAAAAACACTCCTCTGGCATGCGAAATCGAATGTGGGACCTCTGCGACGTGAGAGCGAAATGTTAACCACTGAGACACCCCGGAGCACATTCTTTATCGTTCAAACAACAAGCTACTTATATCTTCCACTTACCACTGCTCACGAGCAGCTCAGGGGGAATGGTGTTTTCAGCATTACCAGCAAGATGGCGCAATGAGCGGGCGCCGCCTAAAGTCCCAAGATGAAACAAGTTTCCAAGGTAGCGACACCTTTCCCTTTCCTCTGCGCCTATGTTCCTGAGGCGCCCCCTAGAAGGTTCAAAACTTTCATCCAAAAGCGAATGTTTGGGTTTCGTTGCTACGGTGAATAAATGTAAATGAAACAAAATGGAACGAAACAAGACGTAGAATAAACAGTTATCTTTATGAACATAAACGGCACAACACAAGAGCACGCGGGATGTGCGTTACTCAACCGGCAACGTTGTGCATTTCTATACTTTACACCACTAGCCATGGCGTCTCGTGTAGTACATTTTTGTTCCACGGCCGCGGTATTTCGTCCAGTTCTAACTAGTCCACTTCTCCGATTGTGTTTTGTTCGTGCTGCGACACAGTGAACGTGCTTCTTGCTGAATCCTGTAAGTGGCCACAGGGCGTGACGTTGTGACGATTCATTACAACTGGCTTGTGCACACGCAAGAAAAAAAAACTACGACCAGACTGGTACGAACACTCGTCCAGCAGCACTGCGATGACGTTTTTTTTTTAAATGTGCCCATTTGGACAATTGTGATGTCAAGTGATTCTGATGCGGTGCTGGGAACTTACTGAAAAGTGAGAGTTGTACTGGTGAGGTGTCTCGAAGCAGCGCGTTTCGGCTCAAGCGGGAACTGGTCAAGAGTGAAATGTTTCTGAAGGTGCGTTGATTACAACCTACAGCTACTCTGTATACGTATATACCCACATGTATTTGTACCAACTGGCATGCACAAGACAAGCATTAGACGCGAGCCTGGCGTTTCAATAAAACTCGACAAGTGAACTCGCTTCGCAGATCCGCGTTGACATACGTTGACGGAGTTGCACGAAATCATTCGCGTGAAATAGTTCATAGTTGCACTTCATGGTGCGCTTCATCTCGGAAAGCACGAGGTAAGTTGAAGAGAGCGAAACCATTTTCTGTTGTTTACGGCAACGCAGCATTGCTGAAAAATGCAGATGTTGCATTGAACGAGCATGGCGAAACAATCTTGGTCGACTTAGCGCACACCGAAACGCTCCTCCTCTTCAGTTTATGTTCTGGCTACGATTTTGTCTTTGGTCACGGCGAGAATCCGGCTGGAGCCATATGCGCATGCGTACTCGTTTTGAACCTTTTGCATAATAATAAATAACACCACCATCCATTTGCAAGATCACGTGCAAGTAATGCACCAATTACAGACGCGGATGGCAGAGAAAAAGAGGAGCAATCGAGAGAGTGAGGAGGACGGCTCGAGAACAATGAGTGACGCTACCTTGTTTCATCTAGGGACCTTAGCGTCGCCACATCGCGCGGTGGCGGCCGCTCTAATGTCCTACGCGTACTTTGCCCGGCTTAGAGAACGAAAGCGACGCGCCCTTATCGCGTGGCAGCGAGGAGCGGGAGGTCGTTTGTCTTGGCTAGCCTTGGGCTTCACCTGGAACAATTCTGCTGTAGTTAACGGGTGCACAAAAGTCTCCATTTGCGATAAGCTCGCACTTTTCAGACACAGCAGCAAACAAATGAGACGCTTATTCGCGTGCATCCGTACCTGCGATTACGTTTTGAGAGTACAGTCGAACCTCGATATATCGAACGACGCGGCGATCGCGAAATAGTTCGATATATCCAGAATTCGATATAAAAAATTCACGAAAAAAATGCGTCAACAGCTTGCTGAAAACGACCAACGAACCGTTCAAGCGTGGTGCAGTAAATACTCACTTGAAAATTGAAACATAGTATTTATTGTGTTGGTTTAAAATATTGAAAAAGAGTAGCCTGCTTTTTGTTGGCCATGGCGTGTTTGACGACCGCGTTCTCAATATAGTCCAGGCGATCCATATGTGATAGGCCGGTGCCTTCGATTGCGCCGCAGTGGCGGCGCATAAGGCAGCTACAACCTCAGCTGATGTCGGGAGCGGGGCACCATTAGCGCTTGCGGGATCCACCTCGGCAGAGTTTTCATTTGGCTGCTCAGCAGTAGCTTCGGCCACAATCTCCACATCCGTGAGCTCCGCCATTCGGAGTTAGGCCTGTCGCAGGCCCAACTCCGAACAGTATGCGACAGGCCTGACTCCGAACGCACGAACACTGCAAGCACAACGAGCGATGCCTGCCAATGCTCCGGGGGAGGAGCTTGCAACAAGTGCACAGTGTGCCGCTGACACCATAGACACTGCAACAACTGTAAGCTGCAAGGCTGCGGCGTGAGTCCGGGTGTAAAGCGCGCACTTGGCGCGCCCATGCCGGCTAGCCTGACTGCTTTCTCTTTCCTGGCGGCAGTGCGGGCCGCGTCCGAGACACTCGTCTGCGTTCTTTTTCTTCTTATACTTTCCTCCTCAATCTTTACCTCCCACTCTCCCTTCCCCCGCACGAAGCCGTGTCGGTGCCTTCGTATTGAAAGAAATTAACAGCTCCGCGCTTTTCTCTTCACTTTCCTCATTCAAGAACCTCTACCGCAAGGCTGCGGCGCGCGTACGCCGCTACGTTAAAGTGGTGCTTTCCGCGCCATCGATGTGTGCAGCATTCGTAAACGCCCGCCGCTCTACCGCTACTTTCGAGAGTTGCGGGAAAGCTCGCCGCTTGTAAATGGAGCGCGGGCGGTTTGGGGTGGCGGAGTTCGATATATCCATGATATGTCAAACTTTGTTCGAAAGAAAAATCAATAATGCATGCAATTTCCCGCGTGATATAGGAACCGTTCGATATAGGCAATACTTCGATATATCCATGTTCGATATATTGAGGTTTGACTATCATTTGTTTTATTCTGCTTTTTGTTCTGCGCACGCCCTCTCAATCTTTTGCTATCGCGTTCACTGCTTCGCCTTTCCGGCAAAGCAGTGACTTTTTTTGCTTTGTTTTCCTTCAACGAACACTGCACGTCGCCCACTTTCCTGAACGACACCATGTCGAGGTGTAGGTAGATTATGACATATTTCAAAGACTATCACATCTGCGCACACCAGGATGTTCAAATAGGCCAACGGCCGTGTCATTTGGGTATGTGAAGCTGTGCCTTTCAATACGAGGCTTTCTTTGTCAAGAGAAGAGCGAGTAATTCCTAGGTGACTATAATGTTTATTTGTAAATTCCCTAACTAGTCACATCCCATGCCTCACACGTTTGCAAGAGCCTCGACTACCATTGGCAGCATTTCCTGACCACGCTAAAAAAATGTTCCAAGGACACTGTAAGAAAACTCTAAATGAACAAACATCACGCAAGTTTCTAAAGAGCTCTTATAGACGATAGCATCATAAAACAGATTATAATAGAAGAGTGAACTTATGGCACATTTCAAAGTTGTTGTAAAATCAATGGGCAAAGCAAAAGAAAAAATGGCATAATGGATAACTCAGCTTCTGAACACTAAACGATTTTAGCCACACACAATGTTTGTATAATAGACCACAAAACACTTATGCAAAGTTGCACATGACAAGGTTTTCTTGTGCACACATGTAACATTTCCAATTCGAATGCGGCAGCTCAGATTTGTACTGACACATCAGCACAAACATAATTTTTTAAACATATACCGCAAGGCATATTCAACTGTTTGAACAAAAATAATATAATGGAATGTGATCAAATGCAGCCCTTGCATTTTACTGCCTGCTGAAAAATGTTGTACTGGTGGCAATGCTTAAGTCAGGATGTCACTGATACACCTACTCCTCTTATCTTTTCTAGCAAACAATAGTTTAGCTGCGGCATGCCACAAAAAGAAAGTCGGAAGTGCCATTACAAAAAGAACGAAAAAAGGAGAATTTAGGCCCTATTTTGCCATCAGGCACTACAAAATTAATTCAACAGACAATTAGGCCGAATAAAGCATCGACCGCCTCAATTTTTTTTCATCTGACATTGAAGTGAATTGAAAATTGAAATGAATTATAGCGGACGAAAAAGCAGCCTCTCCATTAATAAGTCATATTCCAAAACTTGTGGCTTCAGATCCTTTTGATGAAGAGGGTGATTTTTCAACCATTGCTACGCTCCTCACAAAATAGTATTACTGCAGCTGTGCACTGCATGCTCGCACACACACACAATTACAAAGAAACCAAGCACTCTGACCCCCCACCCCTCCAACTATCACAAACTAAAATCCTTGTTAATACTCTGTTTTTGCCCCGCCACGGTGGTCTAGTGGTTAAGGTACTCGGCTGCTGACCCGCAGGTCGCAGGATCGAATCCCGGCTGTGGCAGCTGCATTTCTGAGGGAGGCGGAAATGTTGTAGGCCTGTGTACTCAGATTTGGGTGCACGTTAAAGAACCACAAGTGGTCTAAATTTGCGGAGGCTTCCACTACGGCGTCTCACATACTGATATGGTGGTTTTGGGATGTTAAACCCCACAAATCAATCAATACTCTGTTTCGAAAGCAGGCTCATGCAATTATGGCCCTATAGTTTCAAAGTCAATGGCAATGAGGGTCAAAAAATTTTAAAGTGTATTATAATGTTGGCAGGACTTGTGCAGTACCAAGATGCAAACTGCACAAGGAAAAATACATTAGGTATAGAATTTTCTTAAAGCACTTATCAAATTCAAGACACTAAAAAAAGAAAGAATTACTTAAGTGCAGAGGCCTTACTTTGCAGCAGTATGGATTTCCTTTGAGTAGTCGTTTCATGCCACAGCAGCACTGAGATGCAATGAAACCAAGGTGAAGACAGGTTACATGTGGTAAAAGAGGTCTATTTGTTCCTTTTAATACATTCAGATTTAGAATTGATGTTGAAACAAATTTTACAACTGTACCATGGTTGATTACTCTACGAAACATGATTACAACAAATTCTTGATTAATCACACAGAACAATTCAAATGGCAACTGCTCATAACTGGCTGAACAGAAGTGCATTGACCAACTTTAAGCACAATTAAGAGCCTACAAAAATTTAAGATAGATAGATATATGGTGTTTTTGGCCTTTGGATATATGGTGTAAATGGCCTTTGGCCATCAAATGGCAAAGGCCATTTGATGGCCAAAGAGCGCCAGTTCATGACACAAGGAATGTGAATAATGATTGTGATTAGCGGCTGTATATGAGTAATAAAACTCCTCGCAGTAAGAGGGGTAAAAACATACAAGTAACAAAATCATGACCATGCCGTGAAAGGTGTGTGTGGTGTGAATAGGTGACAAAAGTTGGTGATAATGTAAAACGATGGTGGACATATATGGCATTAGCACAAGTACCTCACTCGTTCATACGTTTGCGTCCAAGGGTCGTGAGGCAAGTGCTTTCCTGTGTAGCCACCGCAGCAAAAACCTCACTGGAGAGGTCGTGCTACGGGACGCCCGATTCTATGATATGAAAATTATTATTATCTTTTAAAAACGCTAACAAAGATTAATGACTAAAAAGCGGTTCCCTACTAACGAACATTGCAGGGTGTAAAGGTATATGTTGTCGGTAGGGTAATGGAAAATGCTGTTTTCTTAGAGCTTTTAAGTGTTTGCACTGAATTAACATGTGCAGGACTGTTAATGCTTCACCACATCTGTCACACAATGGTGGATCACCACCGGACAAAAGATATGTGTGTGTCGTGAATGTGTGTCCTATCCTGAGTCTCGTTAGTATTACCTTTGTATGACGCGATTTTGATACTGGCAGCCAATGACCAAGGTGTGGCTTAATAATGTGTAGTTTGTTTTGTGTGTGTTACTCCCACTTGCTCTGCCAGTAGTCCCTGAGGTTTCGTTTGAGAGACGGCTTAAGATCAAGGGCCGGGATTAATATGGGTGTAGGGGCAGTGCTTTTGTGGACGGATGCAGCGAGCTGATCCGCCTTCACGTTGCCTTGGATCTCACGGTGCCCTGGCACCCAGCACACTACAACATGTTGTTTGTGTATAGTGTGCACAAAATGGAGTAAAGTGAGACAAGGACCGGGTTTCTTTGTTTTTTAGGACTGTGCAGAGCCGTTACCACACTGAGGGAGTCTGTATAAATTACTGCTTTTTTATTTGTAATTGTTTGATGTGTTCAGCTGCCACAAGTATCGCGTAAGCTTCCGCTGTGAAGATACTTGTGCCTGGATGTAGAGGGCCAGCATCCGAAAAGGATGGGCCAACAGCAGCGTAGGACACAGAGGAGTTAGACTTGGAGGCATCTGTAAAGAACTCAGGACGTGTGTATTTGTGTTGAAGTTCCAGGAAGTATGTTCGGATGTGGGCAATGGGTGCACGTCTTGTAACCTTTAGGAAAGACACATCGCAGTCTATAGTCTGCCACTGCCACGGTAGCGGGTATGCTACAGGAGCCATTAAACTGTGTTCAAGTGACACTCCAGTTTCTTCAGCTAGACCCTTCAGGCGAACTGAGAAGGGCTGCCTCATCGAAGGCCTGTTTTGAAACAGAATTGAGCTCGACAAATCAATAATAGTAGAGTATGAGGGGTGCTCCTTGTCTGCTTTCACCTTAAGAAAATATACAAAGGACATGTAAGTTCTCCGTAGATGAAGCGACCATTCATTTGACTCAACATAAAGGCTTTCTACGGGGCTGGTGCGAAAAGCACCCGTAGAAAGGCGGATGCCCAAATGGTGCACGGGGTCCAGCATCTTCAAAGCACTTTGTGTTGCAGACTGATAAACAACAGCCCCATAATCTAAGCGGGTGCGAATGAGGCTTCGATACAGATTGATGAGGCATTGCCTATCACTACCCCAAGTAGTACGTGACAACACTTTTATAACATTCATGGCTTTTAAACAATTTGTTTTTAAATACTTGATGTGCGGTACGAAGGTCAACTTGTTGTCCAAGATTAAGCCTAAGAATTTATGCTCGGCTTTGACAGACAGACGTTGCCCATTCAGTCGAATGTCAGGTTCGGAGTGCATGCCTCTCTTTCGAGAGAACAAGACACACGTGCTTTTTTGTGGGTTAAGCCGAAATCTGTTTTCATCTGCCCATTTGGAGACCTTGTTTAAACCCAGCTGAACCTGTCGCTCACACATTGCCAAGTTGCATGACTTGAAGCCAAGCTAAACGTCGTCGACATATGTACAATAGAACATATTGCGGGGGATGAACAAGTGCAAGGAATTCATTTTGATAATAAAAAGTGTGCAACTAAGTACACCACCTTGTGGCACGCCTGTTTCCTGGACAAATGTTTGGGAGAGAACACTGCCCACACGGACACGAAATGTCCGGTTCGACAGGTAACTTTTGATTATGTGAAACATTCATTCGCGCACACCAAGATGGGACAGGTCTCTTAGAATTCCAAAATGCCATGTTGTATCATAAGCCTTTTCGATATTGGGGAACACAGAGAAAAAATATTGTTTATGGATGAAGGCGTCTCTGACCTGTGCCTCGATACGAACAAGGTGGTCTGTGGTGGATCTACTTTCTCGAAACCCGCACTGAAATGGGTCGAGCAAATTGTTTGTTTCAAGGATATGTACAAGTCGGCAGTTTATCATTTTTTCGTAAACTGCACAAGCAGCTTGTAAGTGCGATAGGCCTATAACTTGAAGCTAAAGAAGGGTCCTGGCCCTCTTTTAAAATGGGAATAATAATAGCCTCTTTCAAGGAGGTAGGGATAGTGCCAGAAAACCAGATAGCATTGTACAAACAAAGTAAGGTTTTTTCGTGTTTCTGCTGGTAGGTTTTTTAACATTTCATACACCACACGGTCAGAACCTGGGGCAGAAGTACTGCAGGAGTTCAGAGATGCTCGGAGCTCAGCTAGACTGAAAGCTTGGTTATATTCCTCGTATCTAGTGGATTTGTGTTCGAGTTTCTGCTTTTCTATTCTTGTTCTGTAATTTTGGAAAGTGTCAGTATAGTGGGACGAGCTGGATACTTGTTCAAAGTGTGCACCGAGGAAGTTTGCCCGATCTTCCAAGGTATCACCCTGAGTGTTTACGAGTGGGAGCGAGTGTACTTTTCTTCCTGCTACCCTACGAACCATGTTCCAGACTTTGACCTCTTGTGTATATGAATTTATTCCCGATAAAAACTTGTGCCAACTTTCTCTTCTGGCCTGCCGACGCGTTCTCCTGCCGCGAGATTTTATTTTCTTAAAGCTCTCAAGGTTTTTCGCTGTCGGCGAGTTCCGCAGCAACCTTCGTGCCCTGTTCTATTCCTTTCGAGCATTCTGACACTCAGTGTTCCACCACGGGACGTGTTGTTTGCCGGGCAGTCCAGATGTCTGTGGAATGCACTTGGCTGCTGCGTCAATAAGAAAAGCCGTGAAGTACTGCACAGCTTCATCTATGCCTAATCCGCATATTTCAGTCCAACTTAAGTGAGTAATCTTTTGAAATTGTTTCCAGTTAGCTTTGCTTACCAGCCATTTGGGAACATGTGGAGGACATTCATGTATTATTGGTGTACTCAAAACCAAAGGAAAATGGTCACCTCCGTATGGGTTATTTATGACTTTCCACTAAAGTAATGGTACAAGTGAAGGAGATGCGATACTAAGGTCTATGGAGGAGTAAATATTGTTTGCAAGGTTATAATATGTTGCCTCTTTCCTATTCAACAGACAAGCACCTGATGAAAAGAGAAACTGTTCGATGAGACGACCTCGTGCATCACATCGACAGTCACCCCATAAACCGCTGTGCGCATTCAGGTCCCCTAGAACCAGATAAGGTTCCGGTAACTCATCTATTAAAGACTGGAAATCATGTTTTCCAGGCGGTGTTGCGGCGGTATGTATAGAGAGCAGATGGTGACGAGCTTATTCAATAGAACTGCTCGAAGAGCCACTGCCTCTAGGGATGTTAGTAGTGATAGATGGCTACATGCTACTCTTCGATTAACAATAATGGCTACACCACCAGATGACGCCACAGCATCATCTCTGTCCTTTCGAAAGACAACATATTGATGCAAAAAATTCTTATTCTTGGATTTTAAGTGTGTTCCCTGTACACACAGCACTTTTGTAGAATGTTTGTTTAGAAGTTCTTGGACATCGTCGAGGTTTCGAAGTAGTCCTCTGACGTTCCATTGCATAATTTGTGTCTCCATTATGGGAGTAAAGAAGTGCTGTATGTACGAAATAAGTGTGGCTGGTGTATAAAGAAAGAAGTGACTTATCTTACAGAGCCTTTAGAAGGCCCTGTAATTACAGTTTTGTCTTTTTTAGAGCGGTTGAGGGAACCCCGCTGCTCCTTTGGCGCAGTCTGCGGCGGTGCAGTTGATGTGTCCATCGCCTCAGGAGAGACGACAGACAATGTTTTCATTGTAGGCTTCGTCGTGACAGACGGAGCCTTAAACCCCACCGGGATGGAGGTCGAGGGGACCTCTTTAGTTTGTGTGGAGCCCTGGCTGCTGCCAGGGTTCACAGTGGCCTTCGATGGGGCTGTATTCAAAGAGGGTGGGGCAGCCGAGGCTGCTCCCCCCATGGGGGCTTGTGGCTTTTGCCTCGGCATGCTGGGCGTGGTCCAAGGCATTGCCGAAAACCGAAGTGGTGCTGACCCCCCTCGCACGACTTCAGCATACGATGTGTTCCCAGCAAAATGCGGGGAAACGCGCTGCCGCACTTCATGGAAGCTTATGTTCAATTTAAACTTTGTAGTTATAATTTCTTTTTCCATTTTCCAGGCCACGCATGACCTGGAATATGCAGGATGGTCACCCTCACAGTTTGCGCAGTGGACTTGTAGCTGACAGTCAACATCAGTGGTATGACCTTTGGTGCCGCATTTCGCGCAGGTAAGCTCTCATCGGCAGCTCTGGGAGCCGTGGCCGAACCTCTGACACTTAAAGCAGCGCCACGGGTTGGGTATGTATGGTCTGACTGGCAATTTAAGATATCCTGTTGCTATTTCAGTGGGGAGAGTGCTAGATGCGAAAATGAGTATGATGTGCTTCGTTGGGATTTCCTTATTTTCTCTTCTTATTTTGATACGCTGCACCTGAATGACATTTTCCTTTTTCTAGCCTGTTAGAAGTTCATCATCAGAGAGGTCCATCAGGTCTTCATCTGATACAACACCCTTCACGGTGTTCATGGTTCGATGCGGTGTGATAGTGATAGGTTGATCCCTAAATGATGTCAGTTTATGCAGTCTCTGGTACTTTGCGTGGTCTTTTATTTCGAGTAACAGGTCACCACTGGCGGTCTTTGTGGCCTTGTAGCCTGTGCCCAGCGTTTCTATAAGGCATCTGGACACAAGGAAAGGTGAAATGCTTTTAGCTTTCTTTTCTGTACTTTCACAGTGGATGATGTGGTATTTGGGGAAGTTATCTTTCTTGTTTGGGAGAAATTCAAAAATTGCATCAGTGCGCCACCTTTTGGATGGGGGATTCGTTGTGAGAGGGCTAGGAGTTCCTATAAATTTGGTAGCTTATTCGGCGGCCATGTCAGCCACCCACCACCGAGCCCAACAAGGGGACGCTGCGAGACGCGAAGGAGACGCAGGCGCCAGCTGTACATGGCCGCTATAACCTAATATATCTACCCAAGGTTGGATATTTACACCAGGAAAAATTGCCGCCAGGAAAAATTGCCCCCTTGCCGCCAGGAAAAATTGGAAGTAAAATGAAGTGAGGAGAATACAGAAAAGATGTAAAGTGAGAACAAAAGACGAAGATGTAGGAAGAGAGAGATAGGAAAAGGCGACTGCCGTTTTACCCTGGGTGGGTCAGCCCAGGGGTGTCGTCTACTTGAAGCCGGGGCCAAAGGGATGTGTTGCCTCTGCCTTAAAGGTCCAATCACCCAGTGTCGGCTCAACCCCCAGGATCCCCTTTTCCCTGGACACGGCAAAGCCACGCACGGCTAGGCGGGGGAGGGAGCCGAAACTCCCACCGTTAGCTCGGGTCCGTGGTGTCGTTACACACCAAACGCCTACTTGCGCAGGCGCCCCTGCGAGACAAAAATTTTTAAGTGTTTTTATTGCCCTCACACTGGTATTGGAAAATTAACATTAGAAAAGGGACCTCAACTAATGTAGTCATCAACAGTAAAAGCTTCCTTTCATTGAAAAAAAAAAACTCGGCGTTGTGGGTGCACCTCGAACGTTTCTTCAGGGCAACAAAGAGTAACACAGATTATAACACCTCCTGTTCAAGTTCGGGGTCATGCTTGCTTTGACCAACGTGCTATGCTTTGACAACACAGTGAGAAGGTTTATGAACAATGGGACTCGCCAAGTGCCGGTCAGAGTACTGTGCGAGTCTGCAAATCTTGTCAGATGTTGACAATACTCGTTTCACTCATAGCACATCACACAGAAATGTGAAAGGTCTCCATCATACTAGTGCCAATGTCACGAGGTGCTGAAAACCCGGAGGAGCACTAAAGCTTACTTTAAAACCCAATTAAGACATTGTAAAGGCCATGATCGTCCCTCACAATCGGCCAGAAGTTGGCACAGATTCCGGATTTCCAAACGACACAAGCATTTTCGAGTTTTAGAACTTGGTGTCAGGGGTCCCTTAAAGGCGGTAATTTTGTCCTCTCGAGTCCCATTCCCCAGCAAGATTGGATAAGTGCAATTAGAAACTGCATGTAAAAAATAAAAGAATTATCATCCTAAATTCTGTTTCACACACAGTTTGTACTTTAGATGAGAAATTCATGAACACTTCTGCAGCCAGCGTTTCAACAATCAGACTTGTATTTTTCAAGGCTGCAGCAAGATTAAAAGTACACTTGTTGAACTGTTGCCTCTAGCCGCACCTCACAATCACAAATTTGTCATCTCGCCAAGCCATCTTCCCCTGAACTTTAGTCAGTATTTAAGAAAGTTCAACATTGATTGACTGATATGAGGGGTTTAATGTCCCAAAACCACCATATGATTATGAGAGACGCCGCAATTGAGGGCTCCGGAAATTTCGACCACCTGGGGTTCTTTAACGTGCACCCAAATCTGAGCACACAGGCCTACAAGATTTCCGCCTCCATCGGAAATGCAGCCGCCGCAGCCGGGATACGAACCCGCGACCTACGGGTCAGCAGCCGAGTACCGTAGCCACTAGACCACAACGGCAGGGCAGAGAGTTCCCCATTTCTGGTGTAGTACTCTAAAGGTATCTTGCACATACCACTGTACAGCACCAGCTAGTTGCATCCAAGTTTATGGGTGCGTCAGCATTTCCCCACTTCAATTGACCTCAAGCGACTTCAAAAACACAGAGTGTTGTTCCGTTCTGGCACTTAAAGTCTCTCCGGCAGAATTCGTGATGCCAGAAGTTTGTTCCTGTGACATCATAATGAAATAAACTTTCGCTTGATCCATATACGAGATGTTGGTAGTCAGTTGTCTCTGACCCCGTTTCTACCATGCAGTCGCTTGACCGTCCTTCAACTGAGTTCAGTTCGTTTTGTGTATTTTCGACTAAGAATGTGGAGCTGATTAACAGTATAAAGCAAAGAAAACTTGAAATCCTAATATGGTCCACACTTGGCACTCACAACGTTCAGTTGTTCATGAAGAAACCAGTGGCTAGAAAAAGGTAGTGCCAGTAGGAAGGGTAGTGAGGTAAGAAAGAAAACACTTCTTCAAACTTGGAGTGGTTCAGGAGCACTTTAAGATGTAGAAGGTCACCTTTCTGGGTGCAGTCAATAGTGCATAACTTCGCGCATCCATGTTTATTATGCAGTGACGACCAGTCAATAAAAAGAAAATAGCATCCTTAACAAAGACTAGAACGGATCACGAAATGCCAGCTTGGAATTACAAACGTGTGATGTACACTCCAGAGAGGCCTGGAGCCTTTGTGATTGAAAAGCAGACGTGCCAGCTGGAACATGCTCACATTACTTGACAGGGGCCTCAAAGTTCGAAGTGGGTCGGCTCGTGCCCAGGGCCAGTGACCAGGAGGCTCCTGTAGGCAACCATGTCATAGTCAAGTCTGAAGGCTCTTTTTAAGATGTTACCAGTGACTTACTTACCATCCAGGCAATCGGACTAGAAGGTCAGGCCGAACCACAGCCTCAGCAGGTGTATTGGCTCTGCGCCTTCCCAAGCGGCGGCGTGCTGTCCCGGGAAACGTGGCCAACCAGCCTCCAGAAGAGGAACCACTGTTGGACTACTCAGGACTACCACGAGAGGTCGCAGCCAATTCCCAAAACTTTGATCAATCGTCGCCAAGATCAACAGGCCCTTCTTGGAATGCCAGTATCACCCACTCCATGGTCGAAACACCTACTGCTCCTGTTTCCAGTGCACATGAAACAGATGGGACAGTGCAATAATATTAGCCCCGAGTTTCACCAACTCTACAGAAGTAAAATTATTCACGTGTACCTGTACACTGTCAATGTTTCAAATGTTGGCCAGAGCTTATATGACACAAATTTTGTACACAAGACGAGTACAGTGGTGCAAGAAACTTTTCGCATTACATTTTAGAGCAGCCATTAGAGCAGAAAAAGTACGACTTTGGAGCAGCCACGAGTGTTGTAGCAGAAAAATTGCTAGTCTGGAGCAGCTAGAGGTGTTTTAGGAGCAGATAGAAAATATGCAAGACAGTTTCTAAAACTCAAAGCGTCACCAATGTGTTCCATAAATATTATTTATTATAAAAGATATATCATAACCCCAAATCCAGATAAATAACCAGTACCAAATAATTAGGTTGCTTATCAAATGCCCGTAGTACGAGCTATATATTGAATATACGTTTTCGGGTGTTTTTTACATATCACCTAAACAGCCTGCATGTAAAATTGAAGATAGCTTAATGATCTAAAAGCGCGATATGCCAGTTCATGTTGCTTTATTGAGATGAGAGCCAGCAAAGTATATTTTCAGGCTAGAATCACAGTAGACACATGCTTTTCAGTTTCTTCAGGGCGTGAAAGTTGGTCACACAGTTGCAGCAGTTAATGAGAAAAACCACAATTCGAAGCAGCACTCTTTATTTCTAGCAATTCGGAGCAGCATTTATATCACTGCACCGTGTAAACACAAACACAGTTGTTGAGGCAGCACAGATTGTACAAAACACGATATACGTCAGCCAGCCTCTGGTTACGCTCTCTGAAGGGGAATCAGCATATACTAATGGTTTACTGGGATTATGGGTGAAAAATGACCGTTTGTAGTGCGCACCCAATTCTCCTCTTTTTTTTTCTGTTTTATGTGCCACTGTATACATTCTCCAATCATATTGTTTAAACACACAGTTGCAAGTCAGCAGCTGTCGGGATTTCTTTTCAACCAGTATATCATCATTTGTGCCACTTAACATAGTGCATCGGAATAAACTTCTTAAATTTTCCCCTTTAACTCTTTCGTTACAGTGTGAAAATGACTATTTTTTATATGTCTTAAAAAGATAGTTTATGCCACTTTGAAAAGTACATTGATTGAGTTATATGTGGGATTTAACGTCCATATGATTATGAGAGACGCAATACTAGAGGGCTTTGGAAATTTAGACCACCTGGGGTTCTTTAACGTGCACCTGAGCACCCAGGCCTACAGCATTTTCGCCTCCATCGAAATCGCAGCCCGGATGCGATACCGCGAACTGCGGGTCAGCAGCCGAGTACCTTAACCACTAGACCACTGCGGCAAGGCTAGGACTCATCCAGGAAGCTTCCCTTGTATGAGAGTGTACAATATATTAATACATATCTTTACTCAGCCCCAACTGCTAAAGGCACCCCGAAGTGTTGTCTAGTGAGAAGGTGCAACACAGACAAACGTGCACACAAATCACAACCTTAGAAAGGCCGACTAAAATACTGATCATGTAATTTAAGCTGATACATAAAAAGATGGTGATAAATCTAAAGCAGCATATTGAGAAATTTAATGTCAGAAGTTGTAGTAACCACAAGTTTTATTGTTTAGCAGCGTGGCAAAAAGTGTAAGACTAAGGAAGATTAGGCTGAAAAAATATCTGATGAATTAAAAATATTTGTGTTGGTTCGCTTCATCTATTCATCCTTTTACATTGACATGACTAGGAGGGCACACCAAGCGATTTCTGCAACTAGCAACATAACCCACAACAAAAAATGCACAGAGTAAAGGAACATGAGTGGACATGTATTCATGTAAAATTGAGACTAATATACATAGTAACCATAATTTTTAGAAGAAATCAAATACGTTCTGTGCAAGCAATGTTCCATGCAGAAAACACATGACAGACAGGAATACTGTTGATTATCTTTCTCTATTGACACGAAGAATATCCTGCACATTTCATGTCATATTATAAGCCACGTATGTTACCCAAAATTTACAAGAATTGTTACATGCAAACTTGGGTTCTTGTATTGCCATTCACACCTTTTGTATCCATGAACTGAACCAAGTCTGCAACTGAAAGGTTCCACCGAAAAGCAAGGAGTAGGCAACGGGAGAGAATGGAATCCCTTTGCCACAATGTGAAAGTGATTTTCAGCAATATATCTTTACAGCCGCACCAAAAGTAGCGCATAGTTATTTTACCGAAGCCGTCTATTTTTACTACCCGTCGTGATGGTCTGGTGGTTATTGTGGTCGATTGCTGACGCGCAGGTCACAAGATCGAACTCTTGTCGAATTTTTGATGTAGGTGAAAATGCTCGGGCCCGTGCACTTTGATTTAGGTGACCCAAAATGGTGAAAATTCCGGAGCACCACACCACGGCGTCTCTCATAATCATATCGTGGTTCTCATAATTGTCTTTCATAATCACCTTGTCATTCACAGAAGAACACAGTGTCTATGATAGAGATCAGTTTTTTCAAGGGCGAAGCTCTTTAAGGTGTGGGTCTGTCCTTCCTCCGATGGAGTATGTAGCCACTGGTGGCACATACCCGAAAGACCAATCTTTAGAATGTCCGCTGGATGGCGCCACTTGTATATGATGATTACATGATGAAAAGATGTGAGATGGCTGTACTTGGAGTGTTCACTAGATAGATGGACGGACATGCAGATAGACGGACAGACGGAAGGATGCACAGACAGGGGGTGGACGCATGGACGGACAAACAGACAGAGGGATGGCTGCACAAACAGACGCACGGAGATGCACAAACAGACGACGGACAGGCAGACAGAAGAACGGACGGATGCATGGAGGGACACACGGACAGACGGATGCACAAAGGGTCACACAGATGGTCGGACACACGGACGGACGGAAGCAAGAACAAGTGGGCGGACAAAAATACGGACGGACCGACAAACGCTTTGCCCCACCAATCATCATCACTCCGTGAAATATCTGTCCTTTTTTCTGTTTATTTCCTTTTGTGCTTGCACTGATGACTCCACTTTTGTAATGATTGACTCTCCTTTGAGTTCTGCTAGAAAATTTCATACAAACCAGCGGTGTTGTGGTCGTCGTACTCATGGCTTCCGAACTTTGCTAACGCGTTCTTGCAATGTGTCCAGGGAAAGAAGACTGAGCTTCCACCATGAGTCCCCTCACCTCAAATATATTTTCCAAAGAGCACACGTCTTCATCCCTTCCGATAATTGTAATACACCAGCAGCCAGGAAAAGATTGCTTGACAGCAAGGTTGGAACTTCAGTTTGCACTTACTAACTGAGAAAAAGGTATAGTTAGCACAAATTTGCATGTCATCATTAGCAAACGTCTAGTCTCGTTGTGCTGCAATTCCTGGCATCTTGACCCATTAAACAGGTAGACCAATGTCGTTGTGAGGAGTCGCGGTTTCGGTGCATGCATCATGATTCGATTGGTTTTTCTTTCGGCACAAGAGTCGTATTGAGGCAGTGCATACCTACTGCTGGGAACCATTTTTACGGCTGCTGAAGCTTTTCCGTGAATCGAGAGAGCAGCGTCACCTTTCGAGAAATAATTATCAAACTTTAGCTTACCACAATTCGGCGCGGCCATTGAGTCTCACAGAGAGGTGGTGATTGGCACAGAACACGAATAACCAGCAATACGTGTAGGCAGCGTATTTCACGGTGGTCACTTCGCATTGCTAGGAAGCAACACGCTCACCAACGCTCGGGCAGTGACACTGATTGCGAGAAACGAGAACATTACCGACGATACATGTTGGCTAGTGAAGTTCAGACCTTATATGTTAGGGCTCATTTCTCGTCTGGCGGAAAGACTCACGGGTACACATTTCCTTCGCTTCCCTTCAGGTGCCAGTGAAGTCGCGCTCGCCCAGTACCTTAATCTGCGTGCAAACGTTTAGTATTTATGATTGCGCCCCCATAGAAGGCTGGTAGTTTTTGTTGTGTTGTGATCCCATTTGACAAACGTGGACAAATGTGAAGGAGTTGATGACAGCAGTGAAATTCCAGTGACTCGCCTCAGAATGCCCGAAACAGACAACTGCAAGGCATGGATGGTGCACAGTATCGCGTAAGTAAAATCCTGTTGCATGCGCTGGCAGTTCTCAGATTTTACGCGGTCTGAGAAATTGATTACGGTGTGCTATGCTCTGAACAAGACCAGAGTCCATTCCCTCATCACTAGATAACGGATCACTTGAGATTTCGTGTGGTACAAGGCAGCTCGTGTTCGCGCTGGCGTAAGTGCTGGAAACATGAATGCACGTACTAGTTAGATAAGTGTATGCATGGCATACCAATGCTGCACAGTGAAGTATTCTGTACAGTTGTGAATCTGTTGATGTAAAGGGAAATGATGGCTGCACACTAGCAAACAACGGAAAACGCCCCGTCACATTGCTATTGTTTCAGGAAGCAGAGCCACGAAATCTGCGAAAACGAAAAAGAAGATAAGGACATTACACGTTTTTGCGCATATTTAGGTTTTTTAGCGCATATACGCAGCGAACAATCTGTTTCTATGCGAGTAGATATAGTCTGGTCCCACGTGTATTTTAGATTGAGACCTCGTAAACATTTCTGAAGAATGATTGCCTAGCCCTCGCATATTGCATCATAAAACCTCTGAGATTGGAGTACTTCATTGATATCAAGTTACAGTGCAACTGTAATGTCAACCATGGCTGCTAGAAAGTCTGCCTGAAAAATAATGCGTTTGAAATGGTGTTGCCGATGTGCTACATAACTTACAAAAAAAGTACTTGTTGCATATCGCAAGCATGCGTGGATGCAAGCAGTAAACTAAGAAACATGCTGACTAAAAGCTAACACTTTGTCAGGGCTGCTTGACGTATGGAGCTAAACATAAAAATCATTCCCATATGCATGCAGTTACTATCATTACACATTGTAAGCAAAGCCGTCCATGATTTGTGAAACCCATTTTACCCTGACAAGGGCTACGTCATCTACGCTTAACAGAGATTAATGAGTAACGATGTCTTCTCCAATCAGGCAGTTCGTCTCAATGATGCATTCCTCAGAAACTAGTCCATTCAGTGGTGCAACAGAAGCCCATTGCTCCAAACGGCCACTGTATCGGTCATTTACTGTAGTTTTCTGCTCTTTTCTATATTCTCTTCACAAGCACATATGCATGAGGAGGGAAGGGGGGAGTCTCATGACTGACATACATGTAC
This sequence comes from Rhipicephalus annulatus, assembly GCA_013436015.1. Classification (NCBI taxonomy): domain Eukaryota; kingdom Metazoa; phylum Arthropoda; class Arachnida; order Ixodida; family Ixodidae; genus Rhipicephalus; species Rhipicephalus annulatus. The sequence continues at coordinate 31,531 of WOVY01013145.1, read as the reverse complement.
AGAGTCTGCTCAAACTACTGCCGATCCTGACGCCACTAAGAAAAGCTGATGCCTTTGACCCCCCCCCCCCCTCGACGGGGCGGTGTGAACCCCCTACCCCCGAAAATGAAAAAAATTTCTGGCTACGCCCCTGCCGTATTTGATTATAAGTTGTAACAAGTTCTCAAAAAATAAGTCTGGTGATCAGAATACTGCCTTCGTAATTTTCTTTTTCCTTTGATTGGCGCTGAAAGGTCAATGCCACAAAACCGCAGAGATAACAGCACAGCAAAAGACGGAGTGGTTTCGCCGCATTAACTATGGAGACTTCCTGCCCTGCCATCCCATTACCGTGTTTACTAATTTAACTGGTGTTAACACTATAGAAGAAATGCGATTAGCAATAAACAGGAAGTCGACTTTCTTTACCGCAACAGCGACTGTGCTGTATATGGCAGAGCTTCGACACCTGCCTTAGTCAGGTGCGATGACTCAGCTACACATGAGCATGGTACCCAGTGGTTACTGAAAAGAAAAGAGCCACTGCAGCAACGGCTGTGATCCCTTTCCTGCCATGTGATCCCATTACCATGTTTACAGTATTGACACAGTGCTCGCAAGTCACCATAAACGTGATTACAAGTGGACAAGGTAAGTCTGTTTACCTTTCCGGCTACCACTATCGTGCTGTTCAGAAGAACATTCATACCCAACTGCTGCACCCATCCACTGATAAAATTACTTGTGATACTGCGTGGATTTGTAAGCTTTCAGTTTCTCGCGTGACACAAAACTTGTGGCGTCAAGAAGGTAGTCCATTATGATGGTAAATTCGACCTGCGGCAGCAATTCAAGATTACATTGCAGTTCAGCTTCTTAACATTCGAGCGGGTCTTCAACACCACACAGACGCACGTTCTCCAGGTAGCGCAATTACAAAGTTTTATCTAACCCACATGGTTACGTGCTTAAATCCTTTGCAGGCACCAGTTGCACAAAAAAAGAGAAAAACACATAGCTCCACAGTGTCTTCGAGCCACTGTATACGTGCATCGAACCGCTGAGACACCCAAGATGGCGGCATAGTGAAACAACGGTGGCGGTCCTTGAGGACGACATCAAGTGAGAACACCCTATAGCACAGCTAGACTAGCCTCCCTAGAGAGCGTTCTAGCGTTGAACATAGCCAAGTTCGAATTCCAATGGCGGCTTGTCCGGACCCAGAAATTCTTAGCACCCTCTGCGACATAGCAAGCCTGACTGCCGTCTTGGACAGTTGCTCCTCATTCGCTGGAGACTGAGGGCGAAGAGTTGATTGGTACTTTCATAAATGAGCTACTGCTCAAGGGTGGCCAATCTCGCTCTGGTGAGGAAGTGCATTATCGGCGGGTGGTCGCCAATGAGGCCGCACCCCAGAGCCGTTCTTTATAACACCTTTTATGTAAACATACGATTAGGAATAGTCTGGCGTCTTCATTCGAACCGAAATTTGTCATTTGCAAGATAGGCTGCTGGGCTATTTTTAAGCAGACGGTTCTGTTGCACTTTCTTGGCACTGCACAATACCAACTGAAAGACTAGCAGCTCTCAATTTCACATGACTCGTAGCTCGCCTGGCCATTTAACTGTTTCGAAGCCCTAACTTCTATTATAAAATAAAAGACGGCACGGTTTCGAACTTCTGATTTTGAGAGCTTAGGCCGGCTCAGTGCCCTCCTTATCATGTGTTTATCCTCACCCAACTTCTTCCTGTCTCGCTCAATTTCGACATCGTCAGATTCAAAATGCCAGAGGTTTGCCGATTTCGAGCGGTCGCACCACTATTTGACGTTTGCTGTGAACTGACGAGTCGCGCGCGCTTGTTTTGCGGCTACTTCTATGTAATTCGGCTACGTCTACATGATTTTAACATTGAGCGTATACGTCACGGGCGGTTGGAGTGCATGAAAAGTAAACACGAAAAGTTTGTCCAATTTTACCAAAAGTCGAGGCGCAGATTTCCACCACCTAGCTCCACATTAGACAGATCTCAGGAAATTGACTGGAGGCGACTTCAAACTGGAACATTTCCCAACCCGAAGCACCTAAATCGCATCTACCTCGAACTATACCCAGATGACTCGTGTAAGCTATGCAGATCGAGTCACGCCACCCTAGAGCATATTTTATGGGAATGCACACAGATACAGGACGCAAATGCAGTCTCCCCAGAGCAGCTTGGAGCGCGGTGTAGAGCCGCGCTGATCAGCTCAGATCGGGCAGTTCAAATATGGGCCATCCAGCGAGCACGGCAGGCGGCTGAGAAACAGGGTCTCTCCATCGCCTCTAGCGCGGCTTAGGGCCCATGCCTCAATCCGCTGGTTAAACAAAGTTTGCTCACTCACTCAAGTTTCTAGCTGCTAAAGAATAAACTCGCGCTGCGTTAAGGCTGTATCCTATTTCGTTGGCGTTTTGGAGTAGTAATGAAAACTTTGGTAAATAGCTATAGTGGTGGTTCTCAGTCAAGAGTCAGGTATGCGTACTGGTAATTACGTATACCGCTAGTTTAATAACGTCGAATAGCGGGTGAAAACGTGAAGAGCGAAATATTTCTAATAGAGCGGTGAAAGGAAAGAAACTTCGCGCGAAAGAAGTGACATATTTGCATCACTCACTGCATAGCATAAGCTTGAACTGATGGACCCTTACGACTCTCGGCACCACACATACACAACGATAAGTCTACGCGACGCGTTCGACTTGTATACACGTGAAACAAATCGCTAGGCTCGGTTAAACGCAGCAACGAAAAACACACGTGGCACAGCAGTTCGAAGCGCAGCACAACTAAGCCTTCGGATGGAAGGAAAGCTTGGATTCACGAAACAACGACAAAACACTTACAAAAGCTGAAACGTAGTTAATCCTGAGTTGCGGTGAAAGGTCCCAGAACGCACATGACAACTCGGCACGTGCGTAAAACGGGCAAGCACAAGCTGCGAACTCTCGAACAGCGCGCGTGAAATGCGTGCCTGAAGCTGAGGTGTAATAAATGTATTAAATGGAGTCAGCACCTCCTAGATTTCTTGTGCCTGCCGGATTATCGGCGGTCACTTGGAAAGCGGCAGTCGTCGGAACTATAGTGGTGGCGCCACTTATGTAGGAATGTCTTCAAATAGGTTTTTACGTTTTTGGAGCCTATATGCAACAAAAATAACGTAAAAGGTTTTAAAAAGGCGTAAACGTAAATACATTTACCCTACGTAAATGACGCTGTCATTCAGCAAGACTCTTTTATACAAAGCAATCTCTGAATATAGTACCAAACGCTAAAATTGCCGATCTCAAAGGCCAAGCACAAAGACTCCCATTTCTACGTAGGCAGCGCTGTCATAGATGACTGGCATGTCACGCTCATCCGGCAGGCACAAGAAATCTAGGAGGCGTTGATCGAGTAATGTGTCAATGCCTCCCACGGGACGCCTCCTGTACTTTCTCCTGTACTCAAAGTATAGGAGGCGTTGAATGTTTGTAATGGTCCCAATGAAAAAACCGTGGCCGCATTTGCAATCATTCCACCAGAGAGCGCCACAACCGAAAAGTGTGCGGTTGCGCGAAATTTTAAATTGCAGTTTGACTCTATCTGCAGTTCTTGAGCAAAATGTTCGCTTAACACAATTGTAACTAAAAATACTTCAAAATATGTACAACTGAACATATTTTATTACGTTATTGCAATAAATTAGGTTGCATATGGTCATATAAGCTTGCATGTTTTCTGTCGCAGAATAGCGACCCAGATCGCCTCCATGCTTACTGTTCTCACTGCAAGAAGCATTCCTTTCGACCCATATTACGTCAATTTTGGGGCTCAATTTGTAACCCCCCTGCCCTTCCCACCCCCGGGCGCACACCTATGTTCCCAGGTACACGTGCACGTACGTTTATCTTATGAGAAGCATGCGGAGATAAGATACATTGAGCCAAACGTTACGAAATGACGCTAGAGATACGCGCAGATACATGTTGAGCAGTCGCAGATGTTTTACTTAATTTGTTTAAAGCTGCATAGTGATGCCAACACCAGCATGGGTATCAGCAACACCAGAAGCGGTAGTCTGATATTCATGCTAGTGCTTGCGAGGATGGTAACCCTCGACACTGCTACAATGGGTCTCTTGGGTTTGGCTTGCACTGCCTGCACTAGATCTTAGCGTTGCTGTGTGCGCACAGCACCGCTTCAGCAAGTGGAGCCACGACACTGCAGCGTGGCAGCTACTACCAAAACTAAGATGCAAGTGCAGGCCGAGTTGGTCAAACGGACAATGTGGCGTGTATTGATGGTGTTGTTTACCAAAACACTGTCGCGATGGCTGTCTTGATAGCTGCCGTACAAAAAAAAAAACTACTCGACAGCATCGCTGATTCCAACAACGCAGCGATACTTAACGGAGGTATCGAAGGCGTTTCGTTGTGCGTGAAAATCTCAGTCATGTACCCGTCTACATTGTTCCCTTAGATGGGGGCGTAGAGTTAATAACTCTATGGATTGGAGTACAGTGAAGCCAGAGGAGGCGCTGGTGAAGCCATGGCGGGCTGCGCCGCTCGATTTGAAACTATGAACCTCAAATAACGGCTGGTCTAGACAGCACCTGTGCGCTCGCTTCTTACAAAAAGAAATAAGCGCACGCAGGTGCAGTATAGCCCGGCCGTGTTTGAATATAGGGGGTATTCACCTCCGAGCAACCCCGTGCTCCCGCAGCCTACGCTTCGGCTATCCGCACAGCATGCGGGAAAGGCACTAATTCTGGCCGCTATGACTACGGCCATGTTCGTACAGTCGCAATATTTTTGAGTGTGAACACAAGAGCGCGTCGTTTTCAGTACAACTAGCGCTGGTAGAGCACACGTCACAGTATCTCAGCTCATGCGCACATGTCACAGCTTCACTTCGCACGCAACACGTCATAGCAGCGTTCGCTTGTCGTCTGCTAGCTGATTTTCGGCCTTCCTGCTGTTCCTATTATGATCGCAACAAACATTTGTGGGCTTTCAGTTCAAATGCCTTGTCTTTTGTGCCAGCTGTGTCACTTGGTTTTCGTCAGCTTTTTTTTTCTTTTTCGATCGTTTTTGCAGTACAACAAATAAGTGAAGGAACGCAAACACCCGAACTGTTAGTTGGTGTACGTTTGACGAAATTCTGATACGTTTATTTAATTTCTGTCAGTAATCTGGAATATATAGTTTCACCTAATGTTACACTTGTAATTTGCCGTGTCCCCCTTTGAAAACCAAAAGCACTGCTGCCAATCTGGAAGGCATAAAAAATAGTGACCCAAAGTTAGGATTTTCGCCACTCTTCGTGAACCTTGCGTTTAACCGCAGTCGCCACAGGGTTTCACACATAGGTGATTTCATGTATAGTCCCGCATATTTTCACAATTTCTCAAGCTTGCGAGAAGAGTATGGCGATCCAGCGATTTGCCATGCGCTCGTTCAATACCTTTACAATATTGCACCAGCGCCAGGCATGCTAGAACACGAAATGTGCATCGGAGAAAGCGCCCACTGAAAAATTTGGCATATCCCATATACCTGGAAATAACGTTATGCGAAGCATGCGGAAGAAAGGTGACCGTGTTTGGAATTTTTTTTATTGAGCGACACGTCGTGAACTAGCGCTAAATTTGTGTACAAATGTCGCACACACAGACATATGTTGAAGAGTTGCAGGGGCCGAATTCACAAAGCTTTCTCTTGCCTACGCATTTTATTAGCAAAAAATTCTCTTATCTGGAGGGTTTACTATAGTGCGGGTATGAATTTAACTTATTCGGCACTTAAGAGGGCGAGGAGGACACACGATAGTCGATGAAACGACAAGGAAAGAAAGAGGTGTTGCTGATAATATCAAGGTAGCACGCAAAGCGTCTAGCATCGAGAGTATACGATGATAGCCATATATTTGCTGCATCTAAGTTTCAGTTCCGCGAGCGTCTGCTACAGCGCTTACGGGATCCGCGTACGTTGTAAAAAAACGCTTTGGTGGGCTGTACAAAGCCAAGCACTCGCCTTTCATCAATGACTGTAGCTAAAAAATAAATTGCTCGATGGCCTTAAGCCACCGAGCAATCCATGCACTATGTCGCCACGTACAAGTAAAAAACACTCCAGGTGCACCACATAAATAAAACCACACATAAATCAATGCATGCAATGTTTGAAAATGTGCCTCGAATGTCTTCTCCCATTTAACGTGACCAGTTACCTTACATTTCAATGAAGCTGCGTTGCTACTTAACTAATTGGGTGCAATCTAGCACGGTGTAGGGGTGATCGTAAGGGTGTTTTGTACCTATAGTCAAACGTAGCCTTTGTTACAATATTCTTATTATAAGACACATGAGCGCCTTTGGTGCCTGCAGACGAATTGTGCGGAAATAGATAACAGCAGTAATCAAATGAATTTGTGAGTGGAATTTCGCTGGTTCCATGCACCGCAGCATTTTTACAAAGCCGGAATGCGAGAACGTGCATACGCTTACGCTTAGGTATATGTCTACGTATAATGAGGGAGACTCGTCGGGAGGTGTCTCAGTGCTAATTCTTTCGACAAAACACAGTGCAAATATTTCGTCCATCGTTGTTTGAGTGAGCAAACAAAGCGAGGGACGTGTATACGAGTATTGAGGTCGAGAGACGTTATCACACGTGCGAAAAGAATGAAGAGAGAGAGAGAGACTCTCGTTTCGGCTTCGCGAAAGCTGGAAATCGATAGATAATAATTACACTTTTCTGGCCCAGCAGACGTCAGGGAAGGATTTCGCAAAGCGGCGTCAAAAGCTCGAAGAGCATAAGAAAGTGATGTACGCGTTTTATGGCAGTGACCGCCACACAGAAAGCGAGATGAAGTATGACTGTCTTTAGATGTGAGAATCATTGCTAATTAGGAGAGTTGAGTTAATGAACCAAAACTTTCTTAAATAACGGTATTGGAAACAAACTGAGTATTCATCTAGTGAAAGTGACACTAGTGACAGTGAACTCATAATATTTGATTAGCTTTGTCACGGACCAATATATATTTTTATTTTATTATTTATATATGGCAAACTATGAGACGGTAACCTACGTTAGAGCCGGCTATCCCAAGTTATGACAGTAATGTACAAGAATATATAACGCACGGTTATACAGTCACACGTGGCGGTTTTTATCTTCTAGTAACCTTGGGCAAACGCATTCTAACTATTTTTTCTATTTTCGACAAAGTTTCACAGGACGTTTTTGCATTTGGCATCATCCGAAGGAATGACGATATATCAGCAATAGGGCGAATGCAAGCACTGCTGCAGTATACGAGCGGTTACAGCGCTCTACTAAAATCTAGGAGGTACTTGGTTCGATTCGCAGAGTCACCGAGCACTTTTTTTTTTTCAAAAGGTTGCCCGGCCTGACATTATGCGTGGTGGCGGGAACTAATTCGTTGAGAAGGTGGCTTTCGCGCTCTCTTCTTTCACTCCCGTTTTGACCAAAAAGCGCTGTGGCGTGCTCCTTCATGAATTACATAATTCAGGGTTCATAATTTTTCCCGGCATCCTTTCTTATCGCAAAAGTATCCAGTGCTGAAATACCAACATCATACCTGGTATATTACTTTTCACGTGTTTGGATACTCGACCAGCGATCAGTCGTCACGGTGTTTTGATTGATTGATTGATTGATTTGTGGGGTTTAACGTCCCAAAACCACATAATGATTATGAGAGACGCCGTAGTGCAGGACTCTGGTAATTTTGACCACCTGGGGTTCTTTAACGTGCACCCAAATCTGAGCACACGGGCCTACAACATTTCCGCCTCCATCAGAAATGCAGCCGCCGCAGCCGGGATTTGAACCCGCGACCTGCGGGTCAGCAGCCGAGTACCTTAGCCACTAGACCACCGCGGCGGGGCCGTCACGGTGTTTTGAAGAAAATGTCCACATGCAGAGAGCTAACTGCTTGCAGCCAAGTTGACTGCCTTTTAGGGACATGCTTTCGTGCTAATTTGTTGGGCATCATTACAAGCAGCACGGCTAATGAGCACGGGCAGTTTGAGAAGACACATACACAGTTATTAGTTTGTGTTTTCTCTCCCGCTATCTGTCATGCTGCGCGCTTCAGTGTAATGTCGCTGTCATTGGTTAAAATGAACTATAGCAGTTAATCGAGTTCTGCTGAGAAGGTATCCTATTGTCCAGAATGGAACAGAACAATGCCAATTCAATTTGTGTGATAAAGAGATACTCTGCTTTTGGTTACTAGAATAAATTTTTAAACCGAAGTTTATTTTTTATTAAGAACAGTTCCAGTGCAGATGAAAGGTGTATGGACAAAATTCGTGTATTCAGCTTGACTAGGTATGTGACCTTAATTGTAATTGCGAACCGGTATTACAGTATGCATAAATATCACACATATACAACCAATGGGTGATAGCTTGCTCATTCTGATTAAAATTGATATTGCCACGTTCCATTTCCCAAGTTTTTGTTATCGTTCCGAAACACCACACGATTCTCGGCGCAAACCGCGCCTGCAGGTCTCGAGAAGGTTCCGGACTGTAGTAGATCATTTCGATAAGATCAAGCCCACTGTGCGAGCGGTACAGATTGTTCTGGAACCTACGCCACCGTCAGCGATAAGGCTAGAACATTCGACGGCAAGAGTATAAATGCCGACGCGCTTCGCCGCTTGTCAGTTGTTGATCGAAGGCCGACGCTGCGTTCGCCGCCATCAGTCCGAGACTGCTATCTGTGCAAGACTGCTGCTGTAATTAGACTTTCCCTTTACCGGGCACAGGTTCGCCCAAATAAACAGTTAAATCCCAACACGAAGTTTCCTGTCTTCGGCCACGTCACGACCCCGTGACATCTGGTGGAGGTGCTGCTTCATTCATGTACCGGACGCCCCCGTCAAGCCGTGAACCCAGCCCCCGTCGCGGAGAAGACACCGACGCCAACCAAGAGCAGCGAACGAGCCACCAACAGCAAGGTCTCCCACCGGAGTACGGCCTTCTACAAGACAAGGCGCGGAAGACCAAGACCATGACCTCGACTGCAGCGACAATGACAACCGGAGCGTCCCAGCCCGCAATCGTCATTCATCAACCCAGAGAACCACCAACGTTTCATGGCTCATCGTTTGAAGACCCGGAAACCTGGCTAGAAACATACGACCGTGTGGCCGCCCTCAACCACTGGGACAACGAAGAAAAGCTCCGTCGTGTGTACTTCTACCTGGAAGACACCGCAAGGACCTGGCTAGAGAATCGGGAGTCCACGCTCCAAACGTGGGATGTCTTCTGCGGCGCATTTCTGCAAACGTTCGCGAGCGTCGCTCGCAAAGAGAGGGCCGCTGCTCTATTCGAGACCCGGGTTCAGCTACCAAATGAAAAGGTTGGAATTTTCACAGAGGAGATGACCCGCCTATTCCGTCAGCTGACCCAGACATGCCTGAGGAAAAGAAAGTTGTTTCCTCATGCGAGGGGTCAAACAGGAGCTCTTCGCGGGACTAATGAGGAATCCATCGAACACCGTCCAAGAATTTGTATCCGAGGCGGCCACCATTGAAAAAAACGCTGGACATGCGCACCAGACAGTATAATCGTCGCCTGACTCCAGAATACGCTGCTGCTCAAGCCAGTGACTCCGACGACCTGCATGAAACGATCCGAGCGATCGTGCGGGAAGAGCTGCGATAACTGTTGCCATGGCGCAGCCTCAAGTGGATTCGATCGCCGACTTTGTGCGAGAAGAACCCCGGCAATTGCTTCGAATTCCCGAAACAACGCCGCCCGAGCCAGAAACTATGAGCTACGCCGCTGCAGTGCGCCACAATGCTCCTCCCCGTCCACGCCAAAACGCCGCCCCGTCGCACTTCCGTCGCCAGACGCCAACGCCGCCACCACCCCCACCGACGTCCTACCGTTCCCCAGCGGGCCAGCGCAGTGCACCGAAGAAAACTGACGTTTGGCGTGCACCTGACAACCGCCCGCTCTGCTACCACTGCGGCGAGGCCGGGCACGCATACTGCCGTTGCCAGTACCGACAGATGGGACTGCGTGGCTTCGCCGTCAATGCACCGCGTCCGCAGCGAGGGGATCGGCCACGTGACATCGCCGACTACCTGGCAGGCACTCAATGGACACCACGAAGTCCTTCCCGTTCGCCGTCGCCCAGCCGCCGCATGTCACCGCACCTCCGGCAGTACTCTGGCCCAACGCGGGGCCGGTCTCCTAGCCCGTATCCGGGAAACTAAGGGCAGCAACCGGTGGAGGTGCGGTTGCTGTGAGACGAACTACCGAAAATCCCCTGACGACGACGCCGCCGCGACGGAGCTTTTTGAACACAACACCAACCAGGCAAAGCCGTGAAGGCAAAAGCTCACTTACCGAAGGTGGCCGGACGACGCAGCATGGAAGCAGCGGAACACGCAGACGCAGCCGTGACCCGACGCCACGCCCTAACTATAATGCGAGACGGCGAACTAGCGACCTCGACGTTCTTATCGACGGCCACAGTGTGACTGCTCTCGTCGATACTGGAGCCGACTATTCTGTGATTCGCCGCAAAGTTAAAGAAAGTTAGCAAAGCTTGGAAAGGCCCTGAAATCCGCACAGCCGGAGGTCATCTCGTAACGCCTGCAGGAATCTGCACAGCGAGAGTCACCATTAACGGCCGTATTTATCCTACAGACTTCGTAGTCCTACATCGTTGCTCGAGAGATGTCATCCTTGGCATGGACTTCTTATGCCTCCAAGGTGCTGTCATCAACCTAAAAACAAGGTCGATAACGTTATCCACAGAAGAAGCACTACCGCCGCGCACGCCGTCAGGACACCATGCCTTGAATGTGCTGGAAGAACAAGTCACCATTCCGCCTCGCTCAAGCGTCATTATTTCAGTCGGCGCTCCTAAATCACCTGACTTGGAAGGCGTCGTTGAAGGCAGTCAGCATCTGCTGGTCACCCGAAATTTTTGCGTCGCAAGAGGAATTCAGAGCTGCGGGGAGGCAAAGCAACGGTTATGCTCACGAATTTCAGCAATGAATACAAACTTGTGAAGAAAGGAACAACGGTCGCATACATCGAAGAAATTGTCGAAGCCGCCGGTGCTTCCGCCCTCGCCGATTCTGCGGAACCAGCTCAGAGGAACCAAGCCCCTCCCATAGCTTTCGACGTCAATCCCAGACTTCCAAACGATAAGCAAGAACAGCTCAAGGCCCTGCTCCTGCAATACGAAGATTGCTTTTCGTCGTCATCGAAAATTCGGCAGACCCCAATCACGAAACATCGTATCATAACCGAAGAAAATGCCAGACCACTCCGTCAGAGTCCGTAGAGGGTTTCGGCGCGAGAACGTGAGGCCATGAAGAGACAAGTTGATGAAATGCTGCGAGATGACATTATCCAGCCGTCCAAGAGTCCGTGAACATCCCCAGTGGTGTTAGTGAAGAAAAAGGATGGGACCCTACGTTTCTGCATCGATTATCGCTGCCTGAACAAAATCACAAGAAAGGACGTGTATCCTCTCCCACGAGTAGACGACGCACTTGATCGGCTCCATAACGCCAAGTACTTTTCGTCAATGGACCTCAAGACTGGCTATTGGCAAATCGAAGTCGACGAAAGAGACCGAGAGAAGACGGCGTTTATAACACCGGACGGCCTCTTCGAGTTTAAGGTGATGCCCTTCGGCCTTTGCTCAGCGCCTGCAACTTTTCAACGCGTTATGGATACAGTACTGGCAGGATTGAAGTGGCAGACTTGCCTTGTGTACTTGTACGACGTCGTCGTGTTTTCCTCGAGTTTCGACGAGCATCTTCGGCGCCTTGAAGCTGTACTTCAAGCCATCAAGACGTCCGGACTCACACTGAAGCCAGAAAAGTGCAGATTTGCGTATGAGGAGCTTTTGTTTCTGGGGCACGTTATCAGAAAGTCTGGAGTTCGTCCCGATCCACGGAAAACAGCCGCCATCGCCGACTTCCCGCCGCCCACTGACAAGAAGGCTGTGCACCGATTTCTGGGCCTGTGCGCCTATTATAGGCGGTTCGTGAAAAACTTCGCCCGCATCGCCGATCCTCTCACTAACCTTACCAAGGCCGACGTGGAGTTCAAGTGGGAAACGCCACAGGAACACGCTTTCCAGGAGCTTAAACATCGCCTCCAGACGCCTCCGTTACTTGCCCATTTCGACGAATTCGCCGAGACAGAAATACATACTGACGCAAGCAGCGTAGGTCTTGGCGCCGTTATTGTGCAGAGGGCTGACGGACTTGAAAGGGTTATTAGTTACGCCAGCCGATCGCTATCCAAAGCTGAAGCAAATTATTCCACAACAGAAAAGGAGTGCCTCGCCATCATCTGGGCTACGTCGACATTTCGCCCCTACCTCTACGGCAGGCCCTTGAAAGTTGTGAGCGACCACCACGCCTTGTGTTGGCTAGCCACCTTGAAGGACCCTTCAGGTCGCCTCGCACGATGGAGCCTGAGACTTCAAGATTATGACATTACTGTCATTTACAAGTCCGGCAAAAAACACTCCGACGCTGACTGTCTCTCTCATGCGCCTGTCGACCAACCGCTACCCGACGACCCGGATGACGACTACTTCTTGGGAACGATAACTACCGACGACTTCGCTGAACGACAGTGGGCCGACCCGGAACTCAAGGCCCTAATAGAATACCTCGAAGGCAGGACCGCCGAAGTCCCGAAGGTATTCAAGCGCGCACTTGCGTCGTTCTTTCTACGAAACGGTCTTCTACAAAAGAAAGACTTTTCACCGCTTCGAGCTAAGTACCTCCTTGTGGTGCCTTCAGCTCTGCGACCAGAACTCCTGCAGGCCCTGCACGACGATCCGACGGCAGGGCACCTCGGTGTTTCACGCACGCTCGCGAGGATACAAGAAAGGTACTACTGGCCGCGTCTCACCACCGACTTCACTCGTTATGTGAGGACATGCCGGGACTGTCAGCGACGCAAGACACCGCCGACAAGGCCAGCGGGACTTATGCAGCCAATTGATCCACCTTGCCGACCTTTCCAGCAGATTGGTATGGACCTACTGGGGCCGTTCCCGACGTCGGCTTTCGGAAACAAGTGGATCGTGGTAGCTACCGACTTCCTCACCCGCTACGCCGAGACAAAAGCCCTGCCAAAAGGCAGTGCATCCGAGGTAGCTAAGTTCTTCGTCGAAAATATCGTCCTACGTCACGGCACTTCGGAGGTCCTTATCACCGACAGAGGAACGGCATTCACTGCCGACTCAACTCAAGCGATCTTGGCATACAGCCAAACAAACCACCGCCGGACGACAGCGTACCATCCACAGACCAACGGCCTCACCAAGCGGCTTAACAAGACGATCGCCGACATGCTGTCGATGTACGTCGATGTCGAACACAAGACGTGGGACGCCATTCTTCCGTATGTGACCTTCACATACAACACGGCGGTGCAGGAGACGACGCAGATATCTTCATACAACTTGGTCTACGGATGGAGCCCGGCAATGACGCTCGATGCCATGTTACCCAACGTCACCGACGAAGAAAACCTCGATGTGAGCGAGTACCTCCAACGCGCCGAAGAAGCCCGACAACTTGCGCGTCTCCGTATCAAGAATCAACAGACGACCGACAGCCACCGTTACAACCTTCGACGACGCTTCGTGGAATACCAGCCCGGTGAACGTGTTTGGGTGTGGACGCCGATACGCCGACGTGGACTAAGTGAAAAGGTTCTGCGACGGTACTTCGGACCGTACAAGGTGGTTAGACGTCTCGGCCCACTTGATTACGAGGTTGCCCCGACGCCATCACGAACTCTCAACGACGACGATCGCGACCTGAAGTCGTCCATGTCGCGCGCCTCAAGCCGTTTCATGCACGTTAACAAACTGAAACATTGTTTTTCGTATTGTTGTTGTATCGTAATTTATTCATTGTACTTTCTTGCATTACTATTGTACCTTCATATTTAGTTAAAGCATCGGGACGATGCCTTTTTTTCAGAGGGGGGCAATGCCACGTTCCATTTCCCAAGTTTTTGTTATCGTTCCAAAACACCACACGATTCTCGGCGCAAACCGCGCCTGCAGGTCTCGAGAAGGTTCCGGACTGTAGTAGATCATTTCGATAAGATCACGCCCACTGTGCGAACGGTACAGATTGTTCTGGAACCTACGCCACCGCCAGCGATAACGCTAGAACATTCGACGGCAAGAGTATAAATGCCGACGCGCTTCGCCGCTTGTCAGTTGTTGATCGAAGGCCGACGCTGCGTTCGCCGCCATCAGTCCGAGACTGCTATCTGTGCAAGACTGCTGCTGTAATTAGACTTTCCCTTTACCGGGCACAGGTTCGCCCAAATAAACAGTTAAATCCCAACACGAAGTTTCCTGTCTTCGGCCACGCCCCGACCCCGTGACAATATGTTGAAATCGACATATTCAACCAACACAATGTGTACAAGAAATGCCATGTAGAGTAGCTATGCTCTATACTAAGCTCCGCCGCGGTGGTTTAGTGGCTAAGGTACTCGGCTGCTGACCCGCAGGTCGCGGGTTCGATTCCCGGCTGCGGCGGCTGCATTTCCGATGGAGGCGGAAATGATGTAGGCCCGTGTGCTAGGATTTGGGCGCCCGTTAAAGAACCCCAGGTGGTCGAAATTTCCGGAGCCCTCCACTACGGCGTCTCTCATAATCATATGGTGGTTTTGGGACGTTAAACTCGACATATCAATCAATCAATCAATGCTCTAAACTAATCTTCACAGGTTTGTTCCATTTTACCCAATTTCTTGCCCATTACTGTACGTTGGTAAATGAAACAACTTCTTCGAACACACATATTTTGTGTAAGGTTACATTTATTTTAATGCAATACAAAAGAAATCGAAATGTATAATGACTCAGAAGAGAAATAACTAGAAACAAATTCAGCCAAAATGATTACCAAACTTACTCACCATTGATAAACGGATTCTCATTTAAAAGATACATACATACATGCATACATACATACATACATACATACATACATACATACATACATACATACATACATACGTATACACACACTCACATACATATGTACACACATACATACATACACTCAGGTGTAAATATTAAACTGAATGGTTATAAAACAACAATTCTAATACACTCATTTTAAATATACAGAAAGTAACTTACGAGAGAAATCCACCGGCACTGTTATGTCTGAACACGATGTTTCTCAAACCATCTCGCAAAAGCTTGATGCATAGCTTAATTCCGCTGCTGCCCAGTGACAAGCAGTTTTTATAAAAAACACAAGAATAAGCCATCGACAATGCCATGCTAAAGAAAAGGGTTGTGCATCAATATTTTGTACATGTCTGCAATATCACTCTGTTTATTTACATAGCTTGGCTCATTCACAACCCACTAAAAAAGCATGTTAGGACACATGGGCTGGATGTTGGCACAGCGCAAAGAAATTCTAGACAATACATGAACAATACAAATATAAGCTACTAAGCTCCTTGGTGCAAACAGTGTTTATATTGACAGCTATAGGCGCCATTTAGTTTCCCAAAAACACTTCTCAAAAGTAGAACCAACTTTATTTAGCTAAAAGTTTCTATTCTGGCACGTAGTGGTGGCTCAACGGGGGAAGTGACTCTTTCGGCCAAGAAAACAAAGACCAACTATTTTTCCAGTTTGTGAATTCACCCCATGCTAACATTGAGGCAGCTCTTAGGAGTTGTTTTGGAGAGAGGAAACCACCCCATTCCCACCAGTTGTGGCCTTGGGTAGTTACTTTACTTGGACTAAAATGATAAAAAACAATCCTCAAGAAGACTTCAAAGTTTGCACATGAACACTGCTTCCATACAGCTGTCTATAAGCCTACTTCTAAATATTCAGTTTACTGGTGGGCAAAGACTGTACACTATGTGAGGTGATGCTCCAGTGCACTACATGTAAGTCTTGCTGCGGGCCTCAAGTGTGATGTTGTTCAGAACATATATGTAAAATAACAACTAATACTATGCCACTGCAAAGTAATTATGTGTCATTTGCATGAAACAGGGACCACAATAAAAGAACATAACAACATTTGCCTTCACACAGTTCAAAAAATGTAAATAAATTTCCACAGAGTTTTCACAGTTCATCTGAGGATAGTAAAATTGGTTGTAAATGCATTGTTACTTTCACTCACAAACTATTTTAAGACACCAGATTCAATATTAGAGTATACCAGTACTTTTGTAGGGCTAAACAATTGTACAGGCACCTAGAAAAACATAACTGAATGCATACTATAGCTACATATAAATAAAAATAGATACATTTATTTCTAGTCTGAGTAGAGCTTCATAGATGACAAGTCACTTGCATTACATTATGAACAAGCCTATCCGAGCAAAGTATACATTTAAAAAGTTACATTTACACAGTATATAAGTAGACTGTTGAAGGACGGACAGGCAGTGGGATAATACACAAGCACTAAAATCTACTGTTAAGATGTACTAGGAGTAGAGATGATCCTCTTTCTTCTAAATTAAATAATTCACATAGATTCACTTCCCAGAGCTTATACGCTCATGGCATCATTGGTGCTATACAAATGAGTGTACACTGATGGATTACATCGACTAAGTACAAGATTACTCCATCCATGGCTTTACCTCTTGTCCTACAAAGAATGTAAACACAGTTACCATTGGCGACCATGGATGCTGTGATTTCGGACAGGTAAATGTAGAGGCGCGTAGGCATTTACAACACATGTTAAAAACTTTAGCTCAAAATATTTGCCCACTAACACTACAGCAGCCTTGAAATTAGTGTCATTGTTTGGTATCTTTCATGCAAATGGTAAATAATTTCGAATGCAAGCAAATGAACTTCTGAATGATGCACTGCTAAGAAGTTAAGCAGCAGCTGCTCAAGACATCACAATGTGCTCTTTCTGCTGTTGTAAACTTGGAGCAGGAGAACAGTCACTGGCAGTCCCTTTATACTTGTTGGTCTTCTGTTCTCTGTTCTGGATACACTATACATGACCGTAGAGAACCGAGCCCCTTGTTACTGCTGGAACTTAGAAAAATACAGATCATTGTTACAACCATGCTACAAGCAAGAGTGTAGAGTTGTTAAATATGTGCTCATATTTACAGATATTGTATTTTCAGAAGCCAATGACGAGCCTCAACACACACACAAACACTGAAGACTGAAAATATATTTTATTATGATACAAGAGCAAAACTACAATGTTATAGATGAAGGCATGAAACTTCTGACAGACATAAAAAGCCAATAAAGTTTCTTCTATTTCGACTTTACACTAGGTGCGAGAAGCAGACCACAAATAGGTTCACTAAGAAACACAAGTTAGACTGCATTACAACACAAGAGTCAATGTTCATAACTTTAAGGCTGTCTAACATAGCCAGCTCACCATACCGCATATAAGAGCAAATGGACAGTCTAGAAGACACAAAGAACTTGTGAATTATGAGTGTGCTTGTTGCTGACACCTGTTATTCTAAATGAAGAAAACCTTTCAAAAGTGCACTTCATCAGGGGAAATAATCATAATCAACAAACACAACGGGCTCCTACAGGTGCCACTACACTCACCATTATTATTGATACCAGTGTCTTGCCGGATGGATATGCTGCGTCCTGCAAAGAACACCAAAGGAGCGCTCCATGGCTTGGCTTGCGTGTGTGCTAGCTGCATCACTCTGCTGCTTAAGTAGGCTAGCCACAGACAGAGAAATGAGAAGCCATGGCTTTGAAACACACTGAATTTCACCTTTAGAGATCAACAACGCATACTTAGGTCAAGTAAAATTTGTAGAAAGATATATATCACTATGCAATTGTGGTGAACATGTTCGGCTGAAACACAAGCCACAGTACTGAGAGAGAAAAAGCTCTAATTGGTAAAAGATGCAGTTACTGGCCCTATGTCGCCTGAGGCTTGTTGAATAGGTCTTTCTCCTTGCAAGTTGTGAAACACCAGGCAATTTTCACCCACTTGCAATTTTATTCCAGAGCACTTGATGCACAGAAGGAGTCACAAGCTCGAGAGCTCAATAAGGAATCAAAGTATTTGTGCTCGTTTCAAAGCACGAGCTTTTGAGTTTCAGATTATTTGAGTTTCATTCATAAGCTGCAGGCTTTCAACTTTCAACATTCTCAATTCTCTTGCAATTTATTATTATAAATGTTGAATAAGAATTATGTGTAAGAATATTACAGGTGTCTACCGAAAGCAACCATGCTTGGGTTCTCAATTTGTGCACAGTAAGTGGTGTTCACGTAATCGTATGTATTAACAAAAAACTAACCTTGCAGCCAGCCGTTAGGCAGTTTTGTGCCCTCGAAGCTCCCAAGCAGATCGCAGTCCTTCCAGATGAGGCTGCCATGCATGCTTTTAGGTCACATCCGCTGAATGATAACCGTCCCAGCAGTGACATAGGCTTGCACAGTTAGGGAGCACGTGTCCTTCCTATTTTTGTACAGGTGCTCCAAGTCATGATGAGGATTGATGTGCCAGTGTGTGCAACTGATGCATCACAGGACTTCAACAAGCCAATCACTGCGATTTGTAAAGAGCCCAAAAGGAGATATTTATAAACAATCATTAATTGCACTCACTTTTAGTACTTTTTAACCACGCTATCACTTTGTTAAAGTGACCAAAGCGTGCTATAATCACTTTGAAATGAACTGAAGCCTCATGTAAAATTTACGTACTGCAATATATATGTCCTACAGAAGTATAGTGCTACCACAGTGGTAATCGTCTATAGAACTAATTTTCCAAAATAACATAAATCTTTAGGTGCAACCTGGCTCCTGAAAAATAAATTCACATTTACTTTCCAACTATCAAGCATGTTAAATCGACAGGCCCAACCTCATAATCAAACAAGAGCTCACTGGTATCAAATCACAAAAAACTTCTTATGTATTTGCTCCATAACATATGTATGTATGTAACAGTAGTAGTGAAGTTTTCATGCTTTAACTTACCATAGCGAATCATTACGTCTTAAAAACCTTGCACACGTTATAGAACTGCGTGAAATATAGTACCGGTGAAATTTAGTTCTGCAAGGTGAACTCACCGATGGCAGCATTTAGTAGCCGTCGGTTTCATGAGGAACGAAGTGTGCTCTACGGCCAACAGGCAAAGGGCATCTGCAGACTGGAAGTTGCCAATCACAGCAATGAAGGGCTGGCCAGGCGTGCACGTTGTTGGGACTCCGGGTCCTGCCGGTCTCGTTTTCGGTAGCTCGCCCGAGTTACTTCAGCGTTTGACCGGATGTGTTGTGATTACAGCAGCTCTTTCGGTGCGTGTAAGCAGTGCGGAAAGCTGTGGCAGTGCAATGGTGTACGGTGAAGCGCAGCGAAGCCTGTGCGTCGGTGTGGTTATCGAGCGGGGATCGGCGTCGATGTATCGACGGCAACTAGCACTCGAGAAGCCTGCAATGTGTGTTTGTGTGCCGGCAACAGTTCGTTCGCTTGAATTTCCAGTCTGTCAGTTGGGTGATGTGCGACATTTTGGATTGACAGCGTTTTGACACGTTACTGTAGTGGCCCCAAGTACGTACGGAAACGTATGAACTACGCGCTCGGTTCTTGCTTCGCCACTAGTTAGCCCGTACGCTACTATTTACTTGAGAGCAATCTAGTGTTCGGGAGTGAAACGATGTTCGTTGTGAACAGTGGTGCTGTGTTGACGTTAAAAGACTTGTGAACAAGCTGTGCTCGTGTGACCGAAAATTGAAAGACAGCGTTGATAACTGTTTTGCCCTGCGAAGTTGTGGTGGGGCAGCTTGGCGCTTTTGTTTGTTAAGTCGTCACTTCTCCTTTTTGTGATAACCATAGTCCTAGCGCTGTGATATGATCAACCGAAACTGCGAGATGCTACATTCTTTTGTGGATCGTGTTACTTTGGATGCGCGCCTAGACTGTTCTTCGCTAACAACTTGAGAGTTCTATGTGGCAGCGAGAGCCCGTGAACGTCAAGCTTCCCTCCGGCCCCCAGAAAAAGCAAAGATTTCACAGGTGCCTTGCTTTGGATGAAGTTGTAGGCCAATATCGCCTAACAACAGGTTTCCGAGTTCGTCTGGCCATCGTTTTGCACTGCACTAGAGCCTTGACAACAGCCGGTCATGACCAGTTCTTACACTTTATCAATGGACGTGCACGCCTGGCCATCCCATCATTGCTGTCATTGGCAGCTTCCAGTCTGCAGATGCCCTTTGCCTGTTGGCCGTACTTGGTTCCTCATGACACCGACGGCTACTAAATGCTGCCATTGGTTAGTTCATCTTGCAGATATAAATTTCACGGGTACTATAATTCACACAGTTCTATAACGTGTGCAAGTTTTTAAGCCCATCAGGTGTAATGTTTCTCTACGGTAAGTTGAAGCATGAAAAATTTACTACTACTGTTATATACATACATATATTATGGAGCAAATACATAAAAAGATTTTTGTGATTTGATACAAGTGAGCTCTTGTTTGATTATGAGGTTGGGCCTGTCGATTGACCACGTTTCATAGTTGGAAAGTTAATGTGAATTTATTTTTTAGGAGCCAAGTTGCACTTAAAAATTTTAAGTTGTTTTGGAAAATTAGTTCTATAGACGATTACCACTGTGGTAGTACTATACTTCAGTAGGACATATATATTGCAGTACGTAAATTTTACATGAGGCTTCAGTTCATTTCAAGGTGATTATAGCACGTTTTGGTCACTTTAACAATGTAATAGCGTGGTAAAAAAAGTACTAAAACTGAGTGCATTTAATGATTGTTTATAAATATCTCCTTTTTGGCTCTTTACAGATCGCAGTGTTTGGCTTGTTGAGGTCCTGTGATGCATCAGTTGCACACACTGGCACATCAATCCTCATGATTACTTGGAGCATCTGTACAAAAATAGGAAGGACACGTTCTTCCTAACTATGCAAGCCTATGTCACTGCTGGGACTGTTATCATTCAGCGGATGTGGCCTGGAAGCATGCATGGCAGCCTCATCTGGAAGGACTGCGATCTGCTTGGGAGCTTCGAAGGCACAAAACTGCCTAACGGCTGGCTACAAGGTTAGTTTTTCGTTAATACTTACGATTACGTGAACACCACTTGCTGTGCACAAATTCAAAACCCAAGCATGGTTGCTTTCGGTAGACACCTGTAATATTCTTACACATAATTCTTATTCAACATTTATAATACTAAATTGCAAGAGAATTGAGAATGTTGAAAGTTGAAAGCCTGCAGCTTATGAATGAAACTCAAATAATCTGAAACTCAAAAGCTCGTGCTTTGAAACGAGCACAAGTACTTTGATTCCTTATTGAGCTCTTGAGCTTGTGACTCCTTCTGTGCATCAAGTGCTCTGGAAAAAAATTGCAAGTGGGTGAAAATTGCCTGGTGTTTCACAACTTGCAAGGAGAAAGACCTATTCAACAAGCCTCAGGCGACATAGGGCCAGTAACTGCATCTTTTACCTAATAGAGCTTTTTCTCTCTCAGTACTGTGGCTTGTGTTTCAGCCGAACATGTTCACCACAATTGCATAGTGATATATATTTTTCTACAAATTTTACCTGACCTAAGTATGCGTTGTTGATCTCTAAAGGTGAAATTCAGTGTGTTTCAAAGCCATGGCTTCTCATTTCTCTGTCTGTGGCTAGCCTACTTCAGCAGCAGAGCGATGCAGCTAGCACACACGCAAGCCAAGCCATGGAGCGCTTCTTTGGTGTTCTGTGCAGGACGTAGCATATCCATCCGGCAAGAAACTGGTATCAATAATAATGGTGAGTGTTGGTGGCACCTGTAGGAGCCTGTTGTGTTTGTTGCGTATGATTATTTCCCCTGATGAAGTGCATTTTTGAAAAGTTTTCTTTATTTAGATTAATAGATGTCAGCAACGTGCACACTCATAATCCACCAGTTCTTTGTGCCTTCTAGACTGCTCATTGGCTCCTATACGCAGTACAGTGAGGTGGCTATGTTAGACAGCCTTAAAGTTATGAACATTGGCTGTTGTGTTGTAATACAGTCTAACTTGTTTTTCTTAGTGAACTTATTTGTGGTCTGCTTCTCGCACCTAGTGTAAAGTCAAAATAGAAGAAATTTTATTGGCTCTTTATGTCTGGCAGAAGTTTCATGCCTTCATCTATAACATTGTAGTTTTGCTCTTGTATCATATTAAATATATTTTCAGTCTTCACTGTTTGTGTTTGTGTGTTGAGGCTTGTCATTGGCTTCTGAAAATACAATATCTGTAAATATGAGCACATAATTGAGAACTATACACTCTTGCATGTGGCATGGTTGTAACAATGATCTGTATTTTTCTACGTTCCAGCAGTAACAAGGAGTTCGGTGCTCCACGGTCATGTACAGTGTATCAAGAACAGAGCGCAGAAGACCAACAAGTATAAAGATACTGCCAGTGACTGTTCTCCTGCTCAAAGCTTACAACAGCAGAAAGAGCACATTGTGATGTCAGGAGCCGCTGCTGCTTAACTTCTTAGCAGTTAATTATTCAGCAGTTCATTTTATTGCATTCGAAATTATTTTAATTTTGCATGGAAGATACCAAACTATGACACTAATTCAAAGGCTGCTGTAGTGTTAGTGGGCAAATATTTTTGAGCTGAAGTGTTTAAGATGTGTGTTAAGTGCCTGCGTGTCTCTACATTTACATGCCAGAAATCACAGCATCCATGGTCGCCAATGGTAACTGTGTTTGCATTCTTTGTAGTACGAGAAGTAAAGCCATGGATGCAGTAATCATGTACTTAGTCGATGAAATCCTTCAGTTTACACTCATTTGTATAGCACCAATGATGCCATGAGTGTATAAGCTCTGGGAAGTGAATCTATGTGGATAATTTTACTTGGAAGGAAGAAGATCATCACTACTCCTAGTATATATTAACAGTAGATTTTAGTGCTTGGGTATTATCCCACTGCCTGTCCGTCCTTCAACAGTCTACTTATCTACTGTGTAAGTGTAACTGTTTAAATGTATACTTTGCTCGGATTGGTTTGTTCATAATGTAATGCAAGTTACTCATCATCTATGCAGCTCTACTCAGACTAGAAATAAAAGTATTTATTTTTATATGTAGCTATAGCATGCATTCACTTGTATTTTTCTAGGTGCCTGTACAATTGATCAGCCCTACAAAAGTGCTGGTATACTCTAATTTTGAAGCTGGCATCTAAAAATAGTTTGTTAGTGAAAGTAAGAATGTGTTAACGAGCAATATTACTATCCTCAGATGAACTGTGAAAACTCTGTGGAAATTTATTTACATTTTTTGAACTTTGTGAAGGCAAATGTTGGTATGTTCTTTTATTGTGGTCCCTGTTTCTAGCAAATGACACATAATTACTTTGCAGTGGCATAGTATTAGTTGTTATTTTACTTATATGTGCTGAGCAACATCACAGTATAGGCCAGCAGCAAGACATACATTCAGTGCACTGGAGCATCACCTCACAGAGTGTACAGTCTTTGCCCACCAGTAAACTCAATATTTTTCAAGCAGACTAATAGACAGCTGTATGGGAACTGTGTTGATGTGCAAACTTTGAAGTATTCTTGAGGAGTGTTTTTCATCATTTTAGTCCAAGTGAAGTAGCTACCCAAGGCCACAACTGGTGGGAATGTGGTGGTTTCCTCTCTCCAAAACAACTCCTAAGAGCTGCCTCAATGTTAGCATGGGGTGAATTCACAAACTGGAAAAATAGTTGGTCTTTGTTTTCTTGGCCGAAAGAGTCACTTCCCCCATTGAGCCACCACTACGTGCCGGAATAGAAACTTTTAGCTAAATAAAGTTGATTCTACTTTTGAGAAGTGTTTTGTGGAAATGAAATGGCACTTATAGCTGTCAATATAAACACTGTTTGCACCAAGGAGCTTAGTAGCTTATAATTGTATTATTCATGTATTGTCTAGAATTTACTCGCGCTGTGGCAACTTTCAGCCCAATAACCTAACATGCTTTGTTAGTGGGTTGTGAATGAGCCAAGCTATGTAAATAAACAGAGTGATATTGCAGACATGTACAAAATATTGATGCACAGCCCTTTTCTTTAGCATGAAATTGTCAAGGGCTTTATTCTTGTGTTTTTATAAAAACTGCTTGTCACTGGGCAGCAGCGGAAAACTATGCATCAAGCTTTTGCGAGATGGTTCGAGAAACACCGTGTTCAGACATAACAGTGCCGAAGGATTTCTCTCGTAAGTTACGTTCTGTAGTATATTCAAAATGAATGTATTAGAATTGTTGTTTTATAGCCATTCATTTTAATATTTATACCTGAGTGTATGTATGTAAGTATGGGTGTACATATGTATATGTGTGTGTGCGTATATGTATATGTGTATGTATGAATGTATGTATTTTTTAAAATAAAATCCGTTTATTGGTGAGTAAGTTTGGTATTGATTTCGCTGAATTTGTTTCTAGTTATTTCTCTTTTGAGCCATTATAAATTTCAATTTGTTTTGAACTGCATAATAAATAAAAGTAACCTTACACAGAATATGTGTGTTCGAAGAAGTTGTTTCATTTACCAACCTACAGTGATGAGCAAGAAATTGGGTAAAATGGAACGAACCTGCGAAGATTAGTTTAGAGCATAGCTACTCTACATGGCATATTTAATACACATTGCCTTGGTTGAATATGTCGATTTCAACCTTTCAATTTTAATCAGAATAAGCAAGCTATCACCTGTGGTTGTATATGTGTGTGATATTTATGCATACTGTGATACTGGTTCGCAATTACAATTAAGGTGACAAACCTAGTCAAGCTGAATACACAAATTTTGTCCATGCACCTTTCATCTGCACTAGAACTGTTGTTAATAAAAAATAAACTTCAGTTTAGAAATTTATTCTAGTAACCAAAAGCAAGGTATCTCTTTATCACACAAATCAAATTGCCATTGTTCTGTTCCATTCTGGAAAATAAGGGACCCTCTCAGCAGAACTTGATTAACTGCTATAGTTCATTTTAACCATTGACAGTGACATTACACTGAAGCGTGCAGCATGACAAATAGCGGGAGAGAAGACACAAAATAATCACTCTGTTTGCGTCAGCTCTAACTGTCCGTGCTCTTTGGTCTTGCTGCATGTGATGATGCCCACCAAATTAGCAGGAAAGCCTGTCCCTACAAAGGCAGTCAACTTGGCTGCAAGCAGTTAGCTCACTGCATGTGTAGATTTTCTTCAAAACACCGGGAAGACTGATTGCTGGTCGAATATCCAAACACGTGAAAAGTAATATACCAGGTACGATATTGGTATTTCAGCACAGGACACTTTTGCAATAAGAGAGGGTGGAGGGGAAAATTATGAAACCTGAATTGTTTAATTTTCGAAGGAGCACAGTACAGTGCTTTTAGGTCAAAAGGGGAGTGAAAGAAGCAAGTGCGAAAGCCTACTTCTCAAAAAATTAGTACCCGCCACAACGCGTAATGTCAGGTCGGGCAACCTCTTGAAAAAAAAAGTGCTCAGTGATTCTGCGAATCGAACCAAGTACCTCCGAGATTAAACTTGAGCGCTGTAACCGCTCGTCCACTGCAGCAGTGCTTGCAATCGCCCTATTGCTGATATATAGTTATACCTTCAAATGAAGCCAAATGCTAAAACGTCCGGTGAAACTTTGTCAAAAATAGAAAAAAATAGTTAGAATGCGTTTGCCCAGGGTTACTAGAAGATAGAAACCGCCACATGTGACTGTATAACCGTGCGCTGTTTATTCTTGTACATTACTGTCATGACGTTGGGATAGCCGGCTCTAACGTAGGCTACCTTCTCATAGTTTTCCAAATATAATTTAAGAAAATAAAAATATATATCGGCCTGTGAGAACGCTAATCAACTATTATGAGTTCACTGTCACTAGTGTCACTTTCACTAAATGAATGCTCAGTTTGCTTCCATTATCGTTATTTAGGAAAGTTTTGGCTCATTAAGTCAACTCTCCTAATCCGCATTGATTCTCACATCTAAGGACAGTCACACTTCATCTCACTTTCTGAGTGGCTGTCACTCCCATATAACGCGTACTCCACTTTTTTATGCTCTCCGAGCATCTGACGCTGCTTTGCGGAGACTTTCCCTGTTGTCTGCTGGGCCAGAAAATTGTCTTTGTTATCTATCTATTTCAAGCTTTCGCGAAGCCGGAACGAGAGTCTCTCTCTCTCTCTTCATTTTTTTCGCACGTGTGATAACGTCTGTCGACCTCAAGACTCGTATACACGTCCCTTGCTTTGTTTGCGCACTCAAACAACGCTGGACGAAATATTTGCCCCATTTTTTTGTGAAAAGCATTAGCACTGAGACACCTCCCGACGAGTCTCCCTCATTTTACGTAGACATATACCTGAGCGTAAGCGTATTCACGTTCTCGCATTCCGGCTTTATAAAAATGCTGCGGTGCATGGAACCAGCGAAATTGCGCTCACAATTTTATTTGATTACTGCTGTTATCTATTTCCGCACAATTCGTCTGCAGGCACCAAATTCACTCATGTGTCTTGTAATAACAATATTGTAACAAAGGCTACCTTTGACTATAGGTACAAAACACCCTTACGTTCACCACTATACCGTGCTAGATTGCACCAAATTAGTTAAGTAGCAGCGCAACTTCAATGAAATGTAAGGTAACTGGTCACGTTAAATAGGGGAAGACATTCGAGGCACATTTTCAAACATGGCATGCATCGATTTATGTGTGGTTTTATTTATGTGGTGCACCTGGAGTGTTGTTTACTTGTACTTGGAGAGATAATGCATGGATAGCTCGGTGACTTAAGGCCATCGAGCAATTATTTTTTTTAGCTACAGTCGTTGATTAAAGGCGAGTGCTTGGCTTTGCACAGCCCACCAAAACGTCTATCACAACGTACGCGGCATCCCGTAAGCGCTGTAGCAGACGTTCGCGGAACAGAAACTTTGATGCAGCAAATCATTGGCTATCATCGTATACTCTCGATGCTAGACGCTTTGCGTGCTACCTTGATATTATCGGCACACACTTCTTTCTTTCCTTGTCATTTCATCGGCTATCGTGTGTCCTCCTTGCCCTCTTAAGGACCGAATAGGTTAAGTTCATACCCGCGCTATAGTAATCCCAACTGTTTACGACGCCATGTTGTTTTCGGCAACTGCACCGCACGTAAGAGAGCTCTTAGAAAGTACTTGCACTATTTTCACGGCGTGACAAAATTTGCTCTTATGTGCGAGGGGGATGATATGACGAACAGGACAGGCGTGCCAGATGAAAGAAGTGTTTTGGCAACGTCACGGAGAGAGCTGATGTAGAGAGTATTGCTTCACAACCAATCACAAGCTGCGCCTGTCGGCCAAGCCGTCGTCTGCTCGCGTTTGTCGTCTGCTTCGATCAGAGCATGCGACAGGGGGTTCGCCTTCGCACCGCTATTATTCTCAGGTCAAGTGGTCGCTGCGTCGCAGAAAATACATGTCAGTGGCTCGCTCTACCTTAGAATGATGTTCGTGCGTCAAGTTAAATGGCTGGTAATTATCGCAGGGATGAATTCAGCCAAGGTTTGCTCCAGAATCGTGAGGGTTTGCATCTTTTTGGTGTCATTCAAAGTTACTAGGGTCATTTTTTTGCGACTGCTTGCCATATTATCACGGTCCATGTCAGTGTCTGAACAGTGAAGGTGAAAATGAGTGATTTGTTTGTAGTTCCATGCGTCATCACGCACACCCCTAATACTCTTCAGTTTACGAAGTTCCAGATCGTCCCAAAGTGTATCGACAACTGTATTTCAGAGATCGCACCCATTGGACAGTTAGAGCCAATGGAAGTACACAAGAGGACAAGCTTTATGAACCACTCACTAAAAAGTGCCTCTCATTTTTATTTCCTATAGCGTGCAAGGAATGTGCTCCCGTTAACCTCGTTGGTAGTAATTTCTACCAATGAGGCAAAGATCTCAAGTCACACTTTTAATTGGATGAGATGGAGCGCAACACAACAACATAACAAATAAGGTTGATCCTATGCAATGCCGCGTTCGAATGCGCCGACCATTCACGTATCACATTAGTTTTCATCCAACCACAAATCTTTACATGCGTAGTTTTATGCCATTGACGCCCAATAGAATTCTTCAATTACTGTGAATTCGAACTTATTGGACGATGGTGGTTGTCAACAGCATCCACTGCGTACAAGAGAAACAACACGCGAAGCTCAAAGCGCCGAAAGAAATAAAAACGCACCAGCAGTCATCAGGCAGCCCTTAATGGGCGTGAATGAACTAAAAACCAGCCAGGGCACCAAAGTATACCGCCGCGGCAGCAGGTTCTAAGTATCCACATTGTTCCTAAGAGTGGTCCGGACCACTCTTAGGATTTTCTCTCAGCCATGCTGTTTTTACGCACAATTTCGCTTCGTGATTCCACCTACGAGCACTTTTCGGTGACGTAAGCAAATATAGCAACTGCATCACCATCGCTGACATGTTCCCGGGCAGTCACAGCGCGCTTTATTTGCAGCGGCCGATGTGACAACGATGGCCTCTTACGACGTTTTTTTCTTTCGTGAATCGACTTACGCAACAAAATTTTTCTTGCGCAAAAATGTTTTCGTAAGTGAGTTTTGTGAATCCGGCCCCAGCATATCGGTCGGTGCGACTTTCAGCAAACGCTTCTCGCACGAGTTACTTCAGCGTTCGACCGGATGTGTTGTAATTACAGCAGCTCTTTCGGTGCGTGTAAGCAGTGCGGAAAGCTGTGGCAGTGCAATGGTGTACGGTGAAGCGCAGCGAAGCCTGTGCGTCGGTGCGGTTATCAAGTGGGGATCGGCGCCGGTGTATCGACGGCAACTAGCACTCGAGAAGCCTGCAATGTGTGTTTCTGTGCCGGTAACAGTTGGTTTGCTTGACTTTCCAGTCTCTCTGTTGGGTGCTGTGCGACATTTCGAATTGACAGCGTTTTGGCACGTTACTTGAGTGACCCCAAGTACGTACGGAAACGTATGAACTACGCGCAGTGTTCGGCTCTTGCTTCGCCACTGGTTAGCCCGTACGCTACTATTTACTTGAGAGCAATCTAGTGTTCGGGAGTGAAACGATGTTCGTTGTGAACAGTGGTGCTGTGTTGACGTTCTAGACTTGTGAACAAGCTGTGCTCGTGTGACCGAAAATTGAAAGACAGCGTTGATAACTGTTTTGCCCTGCGAAGTTGCGGTGGTGGAGCTTGGCGCTTTTGTTTGTTAACTCGTCACTTCTCCTTTTTTGATAACCATAGTCCTAGCACTGAGATGCGATCAACCAAAGCTGCGAAATGCTACATTCTGTTGTGGATTGTGCAACTTTCGCAGCGCGCCTAGACTGCTCTTCGGCAAGAACTTGAGAGTTCTATGTGGCAGCGAGAGCCCGTGAACGTCTAGCTTTCCTCCGGCCCCCAGAAAAAGCAAAGATTTCACCGGTGCCTTGTTTTGGATGAAGTTGTAGGCCAATATCGCCTAACTACAGGTTTCTGAGTTCATCTGGCCATCGTTTTGCACGGCACTAGAGCTTTGACAACAGCCGGTCATGACCAGTTCTAACATTTTATCAATGGACGTGCACGCCTGGCCAGCCCTTCATTGCTGTGATTGGCAACTTCCAGTCAGCAGATGCCCTTTGCCTGTTGGCCGTAGAGCACACTTGGTTCCTCATGAAACCGACAGCTACTAAATGCTGCCATCGGTGAGTTCACCTTGCAGAACTAAATTTCACCGGTACTATAATTCACGCAGTTCTATAACGTGTGCAAGGTTTTTAAGACGTAATGATTCGCTATGGTAAGTTAAAGCATGAAAACTTCACTTCTACTGTTACATACATACATATGTTATGGAGCAAATACATAGGAAGTTTTTTGTGATTGGATACCAGTGAGCTCTTGTTTATTATGAGGTTGGGCCTGTCGATTTAACATGTTTGATAGTTGGAAAGTAAATGTGAATTTATTTTTCAGGAGCCAGGTTGCACCTAAAGATTTATGTTATTTTGGAAAATTAGTTCTATAGACGATTACCACTGTGGTAGCACTATACTTCAGTAGGACATATATATTGCAGTACGTAAATTTTACATGAGGCTTCAGTTCATTTCAAAGTGATTATAGCACGTTTTGGTCACTTTAACAAAGTGATAGCGTGGTTAAAAAGTACTAAAATTGAGTGCATTTAATGATTGTTTATAAATATCTCCTTTTTGGTTCTTTACAAATCGCAGTGATTGGCTTGTTGAGGTCCTGTGATGCATCAGTTGCACACACTGGCACATCAATCCTCATCATGACTTGGAGCACCTGTACAAAAATAAGAAGGACACGTGCTCCCTAACTGTGCAAGCCTATGTCACTGCTGGGATGGTTATCATTCAGCGGATGTGACCTAAAAGCATGCATGGCAGCCTCATCTGGAAGGACTGCGATCTGCTTGGGAGCTTCGAGGGCACGAAACTGCCTAACGGCTGGCTGCAAGGTTAGTTTTTCGTTAATACATACTATTACGTGAACACCACTTACTGTGCACAAATTGAGAACCCAAGCATGGTTGCTTGCAGTGGATTCCTGTAATATTCTTACACATAATTCTTATTCAACATTTATAGAACTAAATTGCAAGATAATTGAGAATGTTGAAAGCTGAACGCCTGCAGCTTATGAATGAAACTATAATCATCTGAGACTCAAAAGCTTGTGCTTTTAAACGAGCACAAATACTTTGATTTCTTATTGAGCTCTCCAACTTGTGACTCCTTCTGGGGATCAAGTGCTCTGGAAGGAAATAGCAAGTGGGTGAAAATTGCCTGGTTGTTCACAACTTGCAAGGAGAAAGAGCTATTCAACAAGCCTCAGATGACATAGGGCCAGTAACTGCATCTTTTACCTAATAGAGCTTTTTCTCTCTCAGTACTGTGGCTTGTGTTTCAGCCGAACATGTTCACCACAATTGCATAGTGATATATATTTTTCTACAAATTTTACCTGACCTAAGTATGCGTTGTTGATCTCTAAAGGTGAAATTCAGTGTGTTTTCAAAGCCATGGCTTCTCATTTCTCTGTCTGTGGCTAGCCTACTTCAGCAGCAGAGCGATGCAGCTAGCACACACGCAAGCCAAGCCATGGAGCACTCCTTTGGTGTTCTTTGCAGGACGCAGCATATCCATCCGGCAAGACACTGGTATCAATAATAATGGTGAGTGTGGTGGCACTGTAGGAGCCCGTTGTGTTTGTTGATTATGATTAATTCCCCTGATGAAGTGCACTTTTGAAAGGTTTTCTTCATTTAGAATAACAGGTGTCAGCAACAAGCACACTCATATTTCACAAGTTCTTTGTGTCTTCTAGACTGTCCATTTGCTCCTATATGCGGTATGGTGAGCTGGCTATGTTAGACAGCCTTAAAGTTATGAACATTGACTCTTGTGTTGTAATGCAGT